>CM055904.1:67179748-67212248 GCA_029582155.1 Panopea generosa
CAATCAGCAACCGGAACGCTTACGCTTAGCCTTCTATTTGCTGACTGGATAAACGCTTAGATAGTCCAATCAGCAACCAAAACGCTTGTTTAATCGTAAGCGTTTAGCGTTCGTTTACTAGGCGTTTCCACGCGTTTCGGCCCGGTAATAAAACGGTTCCCGTACTGTAACTACACTTATTCGTACTCGTTAAACTTATTATCATAATGTTAACCTACATAACACTTGTAATCTAGATAATATTTGCAAAATAATTGGCATGTTTGTGAGTAATAAAACTAGTTCACAAAGTTTCTTCATCATGTGTACGAAGGTTGTCCCATAATAAATGTATACTCGGCAAAGTTAACGACATTGAAATCTAACAACATGCTATTTCGATATTACAATTATTAATGATTAAAACCAAACCAAATTACTAACATATGATTTAAATGAAGGTTTCAGTTAAGTCATATGATTGATGTCTCATCTACTAATTTGTGTATAGGATATGAACTAATTGTACGAGAGTTTCTGCAACAATACGGGATATTTTCTATCAGTTTGCGTTTCAAAGATTCGTCTAACTACAGTTGTATTAGTATCTGAAATTAAGGTATTTCAGAAAATATCCGATCGGATTTCTCAGAGTTCACGTGAACGTTGCTTGTTATATATCAATTTTGTGAAATTTCAAAAGTAAAAATAATCCTTCCACCTATATAATATATACTATCATTTAACACCACAATGCCTGACTATTCGTTCATGTGTTAAATCCTTGAGTTACAGTTGCTAACGACACGCCATGTAAACTCTACCTGCTCCATCATGACGCCTAATACATCGGTAAAACTATCGCATTCAATCGTAAATCTCGTCAAGGCTAAATATATCAAAATTTATAGATATTTTCTAAGTTAAAATTGACTGTCCGTGGGTATGCGCTCTAAGAAAAATAAAAGACTCAATTCCATATAGGAAGGAATGTTAATATTTACATATGAGCGAAACCATAGACAGAACATAATATGAGGTGCCATCATAACAATATGTACAACCAATACTGTGTTTACTTGACGGTTTTAAGGTATTTACTCATTATTTGTATAATTATTAACGGATATGTTCATATTATCTAGGATCCAGTACATCGGTTCGATGGTCATGGGTTCGACTTTAACATTATTCATCAACATAGGCAGTCACAAACTTCGTTTTTTTTTCCAACAAGGTGGTAAAGTCAGCTCAGAGATCTTTACGAGTTCTGATTGCAGTTTATGAAAAAAACGGTAATTAGGGAGGAAAACCACTACATCTTTCGTGAGTAGTCAAGAATATATCTTAGGTCTGTTTGTAGCCTGTTATCTGTGTTGTGGTGTATGTTTATGAACGGTCAACACCCTATCTTATGTCAGTTGGTAGCATGTGATCCGTTTTGTGGTGTGTTTATGAACGGTTAACCCTTAACTCCATAAATACGCGTTTTCCCGCACCAATCACAGAAGGCCTTTGAAAACAGTGCAGGGGGAGTTCAGATTGCTCGTAACGAGCAATCTGAACAGTTCCTGCACTGTTTTCCACTCTGTCAGTTAATATAAACGTAATTTGACCAATAATTAAAAAGCCTTCTATATTAGGTGTCCAAAGGCGTTTATATAAGAGGTGTTCAAAGGCGCCTATATGAAGTAAAGGGTTAACATACTATCTTAGGTCAGTTGATAGCCTGCTAACTGTGTTGTGGTGTATGTTTATGAACGGTTAAAATGCTATCTTAGGTCAGTTGGTAGCGAATTATCTGTGTTGTGGCGAATGTTTATGCACGGTCAACATCCTATCTTAGGTCAGTGGATAGCCTGCTATCTGTGTTGTGGTGTATGTTTATGCACGGTCAACATCCTATCTTAGGTCAGTGGATAGCCTGCTATCTGTGGTGAGGTATATGTTCATGAAATGTCAACAGACTATCTTAGGTCAGTTGGTAGCATGTTATCTGTGTTGTGATGTATGATTATGAAAGGTCAAAATACTATCTTAGGCCAGTTGGTAACCTGTTATCTGTGTTGTGGTGTAAATTTACGAAAGGTATAGCACCCTATCTTAGGTCAGTTGGTAGCATGTTATCTGTGTTGTGGTGTATGTTTATGAAAAGTCAACAGACCATCTTAGGTCAGTTGGTAGCCTGTTATCTGTGATGTCGTGTATGTTTATGAAAGGTCAACAGACTATCTTAGGCAAGTTGGTAGCCTGTTATATGTGTTGTGCTGTATGTTTATGAAAAGTCAACATACTATCTTAGGTCAGTTGGTAGCCTGTTATCTGTTTTGTCGTGTATGTTTATGAAAGGTTAACAGACTATCTTAGGTCAGTTGGTAGCCTGTCATATGTGTTGTGCTGTATGTTTATGAAAAGTCAACATACTATCTTAGGTCAGTTGGTAGCCTGTTATCTGTGTTGTCGTGTATGTTTATGAACGGTCAACATCCTATCTTCTGTCAGTTGGTTATCTGTTATCTGTGTAGTGGAATATGTTGATGAACGGTCAACACATTATCTTAGGTCATTTAGTAGCCTGTTATCTGTGTTGTGCTGTATGTTTATGAAAAGTCAACATACTATCTTAGGTCAGTTGATAGCCTGTTATCTGTGTTGTGGTGTATGTTTATGAAAGGTTAACACCCCATCTTAGGTCAGTCGGTAGCCAGTTATCTGTGTAGTCGTGTATGTTTATGAACAGTCAACACCCTATCTTCTGTCAGTTGGTAGCCTGGTATCTGTGTTGTGGTGTATGTTTTTGAACGGTCATGTCCCTATTTTAGGTCGGTTGGTAGCCTGTTATCAGTGTTGTGATGTATGTTTATGAAAGGTCAACACCATATCTTAGGTAAGTTGGCAGCCTGTTAACTGTGTTGTGGTGTGTTTATGAATAAGCAACATCTTATCTAAGGTCCGTTGGCAACATACTTTCTATGTTGTGATGTATGTATGTGAACGATCAACATCCAACTACAGGTCAGTTGGTATTATGTTATCTATGTTGTGGTGAATGTTTATGAACGGTCAACATCCTATCTAAGGTCAGTTTATAGCCTGTTATCTGTGTTATGGTGTATGTTTATGAACGGTTAACATCCTATCTAAAGTCAGTTGATAGCCTGTTATCTGTGTTGTGGTGTATGTTTATGAACGGTCAACATCCTATCTTGGCAATCACTTTGTCCATTCATCTCCGGAGTAAAGCTTACACGGTTTCACCATCCGACCTGATCTAGTTGTTATGCAAGAATTTGGTACAGTTTCCTAATTTCTTACTGGAGAACTGATTGCAACATTTTGAGATCTAGGCGGGGAATTGGTATTAAATTGATCGGCACTGACAATGTTGGGAGTGAATCACTGTTTGCTTGTTCATGTAGTCCAATTTTACTCAGGTGATTCGTTTAAAAATCGACGGTTTCTGCAATAAACAACTCCGTCATGTGTTTGTACATTAACTGAATGCTCGTTATGCTGAGAAATGACTTTTGCTGGTTCCCAATTATCGTTACGTTGTATTCGCACGGGTTTTACAAGTTTAATAGGAGTTAATTTCCGTGCACTTCTATCATAATAATGTTTTGTTTTAATTTGCATTTCTTTCATTTTCTTTCTAGCAGTTATAGTGATGACTGTTTGTGGCGTAGGTTGTTTGTTTGTTGTGGGTAAAATTGATCGTAATCGTCTGTTCATTAAGAGCTGTGCGGCCGACCAACCGCATTTGAGAGGAGTATTCCTATACTCTAACAATGGCAAATATGGGTCTCTATTGTCATCTTTTGCGCTTTGCAATATTCACATATACTTCACTCAACCCATTTGAACTTGCATGCGTATGACTCGCAGTTTCATGACTAATGTTCCAGTCCCTGAGAAATTTCTGAAATTGGTCACTTGCAAAATACGAAGCGTTATCGGTCTTCAGTTTTTCACAAATTCCAAACCTACTGAAATGCATTTTCAATTTCTGAATAATCGAAATACTCTTGGTGCTTGGCAATTTGTCAATTTCAAAATAACGGCTCTAGGCGTCAACAAAAAACATAAAATCTTGACCATCCCATGAGAATATATCGTAAGATAAATTCTGCCAAGGTCGATGGGGCACGTCATGGGGATGCAGCGGTTCTTTTACATTTGAATCTTTGTGCGTGTTGCAAATTGAGCAGCATAGCACGTGGTCAGATATTTGTTTGGACAAAGATGGCCAGAACATAATGTTTTAAGCTCGTCTGGTCGGTTTTTTTCTATTCCAGAATGGCCTATGTGTACAGCCGTTGTCATTTCCTGTCGCATTGACTTTGGTATAACCATTTTTTATCCTTTAAAAACAATGTCGTTTTCAAAGGACATTTCGTGTCTGTGGTTCCAATATTCTAATATTGTTTGTGAACATTTCTGTCTGATTTCAGGCCATCCCTTTAAAATGACTTTTGACAATGTCTGTAATTGATTGTCATTACGGGTAGCGTCTTGAATCTGTTTTATTTTCGAATCGCTCACAGGTAACGATTTCAGTATAGTGTGTACGTGTGAGTCCAGACCTTCAATCAAGTCTGGGAATGTATCTGTTATATAATTCCGGCTGAGAGCATCTCCAAGCGGAATGTGCTTACCTCTGCAGTGTATTACGTCAAGGTCAAAGTTTTGTAATTGTAACAGAAGTCAGCTTAACCTTGGAGGGGCACTACACAGGGGCTTTTTCATTATTGACTCAATTGGTTTACAGTCAGATTCAACAACGGTGCGCCGTCCGTAAATGTAATGTTTAAACCTAGTGCATCCAAATAGAATTGCCAGCATTTTCTTTTCTATTTGGGCATATCCTATCTATGTCGGCGTCAACGTCTTGGACGCAGATGCAATTGGCTTTCCGTCTTGCAAGCAACAAACTCCAAGCCCTTTGGAGGAAGCATCAACTTGCAACCTTATTGGTTTCTTAGGGTCATAATAGCTAAGTACAGGGGCTTGTGTGCTTACCGTTTTTACCTTGTTGAAAGCGTCAGTCTGTGCACAGTCCCATTGAAACTCTACGTCTTTACGTAACAGTGCTCGCATGGGACTTGTAATGCCGGCCAGATTTGGTGCGACTTTGGTCAAGTACGTGATCATACCGAGCAGTTTTTCTAACTCGGAACGATTACATGGGGTTTTCATGTTGAGAATTGCGCTAATCCTTTCAGGATCTGGTTTCAGTCCGTCACCACTGATCACGTGACCAAAGTATTTGACCTCTGTGGATGCTATAACCTTTTTATCTGGGTTAAAGTGTAAATCCGCTTGCTTTGCTTTGTTAAGGGTGTTTTGGAGATGTTGGTCATGCTCCGCGCGTGTGCGTCCATATATCAAAGGATCGTCCACAATTGAGGTCACACCTGGGCAATTTTCAAATATTTCGTCAATTATTCTCTGAAAAAATATCCTGGGATGAACGAATTCCCATTGGAAGACGAAGCATTCGGTATCTACCGAAAGGCGAGTTAAATGTCGTCATCAAGACGAACAGACCAGTAACCTTTAGTTGCATCTAGTACACTAAAATACTTAGCGTCAGTCAGTTTTGATGTTATGTCATCAATTGTACGCATTGGGTAGTGGGGTCTGAGAATGTTGTCGTTTAAAGCTTTTGGGTCTAAGCATACTCTTAACTTGCCAGTTGCTTTATTTTCTACGCAAACTAAGGAGTTTACCCAACTAGTCGGTTCTGTGACTTTGCATATGATTTGCTTTGATTCCATAGAATCAAGTTCTGTTTTCAATTTATCTAATAACCCGAAGGGAACTTTTCTTGGTGGGCATACAACTGGGACAGCGTTTAACACCCTATCTTAGTTCAGTTGGTAGCCTGTTGTTATCTGTGTTGTGGTGTATGTTAATGAAAGTTTAACATCCTATCTTAGGTCAGTGGGTAGCCTGTTATCTGTGGTGTGTTGTATGTTTATGAACGTTAACACCCCATCTTAGTTCAGTTGGTAGCCTGTTCACTGTGTGTTGTTGTGTATGTTTATCAAAGTTTATCATCCTGTGTTGTTGTGTATGTTTTACGAACGGTTAGCACCCTATCTTAGTTAAGATGGTAGCCTGTCATCGGTGTTGTGGTTTATGTTGTACGAACGGTTAACATTCTATCTTTGTTCAGTTACATTACGGGAACAGTTTTATTACCGAGTTTTTACGTTTCAACGTCGTTTCGACCACGTTTGTGATGCGTTAGTTCGTTGGTTCGTTCGGAAACTAACGGTTTAGGGTGCTTATGCACATGCACACCGATTATCCATTTCTATTCTGCGCATGCGCAACGTTTTACCGTTTCAGTTTGTGTTATGCGCATGCGTAGCGGTTTTCAGTTTCACTTGATCAATATGTAAATGTGTGTTTCGATTAACACTTATTTACTATACAATTTTGTGTAATGAATACCAGCTGAGTTTATGATTAGTAGTTTTCTGTTATCATTCAATTGTTTTTTTTTATTTTGAAATCGTGGTATATCGAAAACTTTACATTCACCAGTTAATAGCAATTCCATCATGACAAGAAACTTCTCTCTATGTGTATATTTACAATTCCATATAACGGTATAATTAACATACGTGTGTATATAAAAAAAACTATATTGAAACAATAAGAATGTGGGTAACGTAAATAGTTAATAGTTCATTGATATAATTAAATGGTTTACATCTCTAAATTAGGTATCCAGCTAGTGTGTACAAATTTAAAACCAAACCTGAAACTTTGAAAGAACATGTGTTTTAATTAATGACATCAACTTGCAATCACGCGACTACAGATGCATATCGCAACATGGGGTAATTTCGGATAGATATATCAACGTTTGTGTTGCGAGTTTTCGTTACAATGCTGTGTAAACGGTGTCGTCTCACTTTGCCAACTTTTAGTTTTTAGGTAAGATTTTTTGGGGGAAAAAAGTTGGCAAGGTGAGACTAGGTCAACATGTTAGAACTAGCCAGGGGCAATATTGGTTTTTAAATTTTCAGCTCTCCTAGTTCCAAATTTGAATTATATGATATTTGAACCTTATGCGATTGGACTTAGACAAGTTCAACTTTTACTTATGTGAAATTTTAACCTTATGCAATTGGACGTGTAAACACCACAGGATTAGAGAGGCGTGTCGAAAGCATCGGGATGAAAGGTGTGAATACGTTGATATCGCAAATTCACTTGATTAAACTACAAATTATAAGTAGATATATACCTATAAGAAAACAGAAATATTGATTTTATAAGAGTATTTTTAATATACTTCCTGGAAAGAGCTGATGAAAATATGTCACGATAGTGTGAAATATGGCGTTTACTCTAGAAATCGACATATGCGTCAAAGAAAATGGTTTAACTCTAGCACCATCTCACTGGACAATATTTAATACATGGCCTCGATAAATGACAGGCATGTTTTATGTAATAAGACAGAGCGAAGGTTAAAGGCAGTAGCCGTATTTAAATTTAATAATAAATTAATACACTTAATTTCCTAATTCAAGTTAATTTGTATTGATAAATAGTAAATAAAAACACACGAGGTAAAAAACATTTGATCAACGTATATAATTATATAATAGATAATGAAATATTGGTCAAAGTTTCCTCAATTCACCATTTGTATTTGTCCGTTACGGCCAATACGTGTATTATACAAAAAATATAACCATAAAACCAAAAATTCGCAATTAATTCACATATATTATAAACAAATAGATACAGATGTCTGTAAACTACAGATTCCCATGGTATTCAAATTGCACGCTACCTAATGTCAATCTGGTTTACAAGGATCGAAACATGAAAAAATATTGTAATTATATTCTGAGAATTGCTATTCCTACTACCACCACTACTACTACTACTGCTACTGCTACTACTACTACTACCTATATTACTACCACTACTACTATTACTACTACTACTAAAACTACTACTACTAATAATACTAATACTAGTATTAATACTGCTGCTAATACTGTTGCTGCTATTATTACTTCTACTACTACAACAACTACTAGTGCTACCGCTGCTGCTTCTGATACTACTACTACTACCACTAACAATACTACTACTTTTACTTCTAGTGCTGCTACTACTACTACTACATTACTACTACTAATAATAATAATATTAAAACTGATGCTAACAATGTTGCTGCTATCAATACTACTACTACTACTACTACTACTACTACTACTACTACTGCTACTACTGCTACTGATGCTGCTACTGATACTATTACTACTACTACTATTACTATTACTATTACTTCTACTACTACTACTACTACTACTACCACTACTACTACTACTACTACTTCTACTACTACTACTACTACTACTACTACTTATACTACTTATACTACTTATACTACTCATAATAATTATGATATTAATACTGATGCTATTAATGTTCTATCAATACTACTACAATTGCTACTATTACTACTACTACTTCAACACCTATTACTACTACTTCTACTACTACTACTACTACTACTACTACTTCTACTGCTACTGATGCTAAGGATGATGCTGATGCTGATGATGATACTACTACTAATAATAGTGTTGCTGCTATCAATATTACTTCTATTACTACTGCTACTGCTACTGATGCTGCTTCTTATACTACTAGTACAACAAATAATAATAAAAATAATATTGTTGCTGCTATCAATACAACTACTACTACTAATAATAATTCTACTACTACTACTACTACTACTACTACTACAACTACTACTACTACTACTACTACTACTACTACTACTACTACTGCTGCTGCTGCTGCTGCTGCTGCTTCTAATACTGCTACACCTATTGCTGCAGCTACTACAAGTACTACTACTACAATTACTATTATTGATACTGCTGCTGCTTCTCAAACTTTTACAACTACTACTACTTCTGCTACATCATAATTATCATGACATTATTATCTCAACAGCATCTTCATCATCAACCATCACTACAATTATCTGCATCATTATCATTTTTATCATTATCATCATTATCATCATCGTCATCAATCATAATCATCATCAATCATCATCAATCGTTATTATATGCAGCAACAACAGCATAATCTGTTTAATCAATATCAGTAGCAACAGATGTAGCAGCACTCTAATTATCACAGTCAACTGTATCAACAGAATCATCGCATAGTCAAATCATTAACAACACAACTGTCATTATAAATATCATCTCAATATCATCATATTATAACCACCACTCCGTGCTAAGACGGAAGCGCGATTGACTATCAATCCAATGGTCATGCATTCGAATCCCCTCCCGGCCACACTCTGTATATCTATAGACGAATCCCAATGAGACGCAATGTCGTATAACAATTAACACGGAAAGAGTGGCCAGGCGGGAACTCGAACGCACGGGCCCTGATTTGCAGATCAAACCGACTAAGCTTAGCGGGTCCGTCTAAACGGTACTGTAATCATCATAATACATACTCAATGCTGATTGACTGCAAGGCATTTAACGAAATACAGGCATTTCTATACTCTGATACGTTTAAAAAGTTTCCAGATAAATGTTTTTGTCAATTTTTCCGTATGTATAAAAATACACTTAATTTAGAAGATGCCCACACAAAGTCGGTATTTGTCATTCTATTGTTAATAGGCAGAAACTCTAATTGGTGACAGTGTTGTTGTCCCTTTAAATTGAGTGAGTGAGTGAGTGAGTGAGTGAGTGAGTGAGTGAGTGAGTGAGTGAGTGAGTGAGTGAGTGAGTGAGTGAGTGAGTGAGTGAGTGAGTGAGTGAGTGAGTGAGTGAGTGAGTGAGTGAGTGAGTGAGTGAGTGAGTGAGTGAGTGAGTGAGTGAGTGAGTGAGTGAGTGAGTGAGTGAGTGAGTGAGTGAGTGAGTGAGTGAGTGAGTGAGTGAGTGAGTGAGTGAGTGAGTGAGTGAGTGAGTGAGTGAGTGAGTGAGTGAGTGAGTGAGTGAGTGAGTGAGTGAGTGAGTGAGTGAGTGAGTGAGTGAGTGAGTGAGTGAGTGAGTGAGTGAGTGAGTGAGTGAGTGAGTGAGTGAGTGAGTGAGTGAGTGAGTGAGTGAGTGAGTGAGTGAGTGAGTGAGTGAGTGAGTGAGTGAGTGAGTGAGTGAGTGAGTGAGTGAGGGAGGGAGGGAGGGAGGGAGGGAGGGAGGGAGTGAGTGAGTGAAGGAGTGAGGGAGGGAGTGAGGGAGGGAGTGAGTGAAATTTTACCTAAATTCATTTAAAAGCAATTTAATGACGATAAATGCTTATTTAATTAATAGTTATAGTCGATAATGAAAATAAGAAAGGAATTAATACTTTTTACTTTTAAGTAAGGAATTATATATACAAGTCCATTTTTTTTTTTCTCTTTATCATTTCAACCGTTCCGTCAATATTAGTAAATTTCATTGTCATTTTATTCGATATTTTATACGGGATGACACGGCTTGCAGTCATGGGATTATAGATCACTTAGTGTCGCATCGCAGGAGGCATATTTAAGATATTAGAAAAGGCTAAATAATTGACAGATACGTGCCTATGTCTATTTAGATATATTTCTCATTCATTGTTCCTGATTATGACTTTGTCAAAACGAGACTATGTATTATGTTAATTACAAGATCTAGTACAGTTATGTTATCGAAGATTGTTGAACAATATCTTTTTAATTCCTTGTATACAAAAATCAAACACTTGTCTTGTTTCAGTCCACAATAGCATTCCATCCTGTAGATATGAATCACTAACTGAATGGAAATTAAGTAAGATATTGTGATATTTTTTTATATATAAAAAGAGCTTTTAAATTAATAAGGTTGTAGGTGGTCAATTTTACGCGTAAAATAAAACATACGGTCATAGTTATTTTATTTATATTTCTTCATTTTTTTAATTTAAAAACGTTTTAACCAAATCTCTCCACATAAAAGTGAAACCTATATTTTTATGATATATGGTTGAAACGACGGTGTGATGTTTTAAATTGTTTATTCAGTTAATGCTGTGATGTCATATCCATGACTTGTAAGGACAACTTTTAGGTTTCCAAAACAAAAACATAATATACTAGTGTACACCAATTTCTGTTAAATAATAAATTAAGAAATCAGTTCCCCGTTGATTTTCAAATGCATGAAATCATGAAATAACAGTTTCAAAAGCATATCACGGTAAACTTCCCTATCGGCGGTAAAAAATCAAAAGTCAATGATCTTCGGGTTGACACAGCGTGTTAACAGGAAATAGAATAATTAGCGATAATTACATTGCTGGAGGGCGTACTTCGCACTGCTTTATTAGAGTTTGTATTAAAATTGCTATATAAACATTAACATATGTTACTTTAATTGAAATTATGCAGATTAGAAAATAGATTATTTTGTGTGTTTAAGGTTGTTGTTTTTTTTGGCAAGAAAATTGATGAAACTAAGTAGACTACCAGGGGAACATTTCTCTCCCTCATAAGAAATGGCGTCCATTCAAATGGAGTAAATCCCACAACATCGGTCAAGTTATACACAGCCATGGTTCTTCCACGTACCCTCTTTGGCTGTGAGCTGTGGAACAACATATCAGTATCAAGTTTGAAAGTTCTTGAAGTTGGACATCACTTTTGCCTAAAATCAGCACAAGGTCTACCATACCTTTCTCGCTCAGACATGGTTATAGGCAAGCTTGGTCATACGAGCATTGAAGCATACTTAGACTTACAAAAACTTATTTTCTTTGGATCCCTGTGCAGAATGAAAACTACAGATTTGGTACAACAAATTCTAATAAGACGGATATTTCAATACAAATCTAACTGTACTGTAACGAAGCTTGGTTTCGTCCCAGATTTATTTCGGTTATTGACTAAGTATGAACTAATTTCTTCCTTAGATGAGTATTTAGTGTCTGGTACTTTTCTATCAAAGTTTCGTTGGAAGAGTGAGTGTCGATCCACCATCTTAAAGTACGAAGAATCCTTATGGCTTTCCAGAATGTGTTTAAGTGATGACTTTATACGTTTCCGTCGCTTAAACAAATCCTTAGCTCCAGCAAATATTTGGCGTGTCGCTCTTGAAAAACCAAATACACTTGAGTTAATGACGTTTATGGCGAAACTACAATGCCAGCAACCTACACAATTGCCATGTCCGAAATGTGATCAAATAATCACTGACCAACTACAGCATTTTCTTGTTGACTACTTGGATCATACAATAAAACTGTTGAGAACTGAATACTGGAAAGATGTGATAAATAAGTTTAGTAAAGCTCTGTACAATATGCTAAATACAACAGACAACGAGAAATTAACTTTATACATGATTGGTATGATAGATGATAACTTAACACAAGTGCTCAATATAGAACGATATTCAGACTTTATGGTACAGAATGCAACATACATTAAACATATTTATGCTTCGTAATTGTACCCCTTTTCTTTGTAACTGATGTTGTGTATGATATGATATTAGCGTGTATAACAAGTTAAAGTTCATGCTTCTGCAATAGAACTATTCTCTTCATGTTTGTTAACATGTCTGTAGCTTTGTTTAATATGTGTGTTTAATGTTCATATCAAATAATCTTCATTAACTTGTAGGAAATAAAGATGATAATAATTTTATTAATTATCTATATTTGATGATCTAGAGGATTGATTAACTTTCTTACTTAATTGTAGATAGGTCGTGTGTTCGAATCCCCGCCCGGCATGTCTTCCGTCCGTAATGGTTGATATAAGACATTGCGTCTCATTATCATTCATCTCTCACCGCTGATTAAAGTGGGACAATTATCAGTTACTTGCGGAGATGGGGTGTGCTCGAGTAGTGGTTAACATTTCAGGATTCTAGAAAACAGTGGTTAGGTAAAATGATCATCTGTTAAACTTCAATGACATAAAAATGACCCTAACTATTCAATCAATCAATCAATCAATCATAATAATTAAATAAATGAATGGATGGATGGATGGATGGATGGATGGATGGATGGATGGATGGATGGATGGATGGATGGATGGATGGATGGATGGATGGATGGATGGATGGATGGATGGATGGATTATCAATCAATCAATCAATCAATCAATCAATCAATCATGATAAATAAATCAATAAATCAATCAATCAATAAATAAATAAAAAAATAAAAAATAAATGAATGAATGAATGAATGAATGAATGAATGAATGAATGAATGTATGAATGAATGAATAAATGAATGAATGAATGAATGAATGAATGAATGAATGAATGAATGAATGAATGAATGAATGAATGAATGAATGAATGAATGAATGAATGAATGAATGAATGAATGAATTATTAACCGTATGCAGACCTAGGTAAAAATATTATAAGATAAGCACCGGCCAAAACGGCCTAGCTGGTTTAGACAATTTGGGTTCATTACATACAAATTAAATTGAGTGCAGGTATTGTTATTAAATCAATACATAAGACCAACACATTGCTCTTATGTAGCGCAAATTCATTTGCTAATAGTATTTATAAGTGAAGTTTTAATCGGTATGTAAGCCTTAATAGAATATAATTACATTAATTTGTGTATGGTTACGATAATATATCATTATTACCGTAATGCTATCATATGTAATCTTATAAACAGCATATCGACTGTAATGGTCATTATGCACTATTAACAAACTAACTGATGTCATGAATCCCCAACAACATTTAAATGTTGTTGGTACATGTAGTAGTTATAATTCAATGTTTTTATCAGCAATATGTGTAATAATATCGATGATCAGTCAAGTTCTTATTTACCGTCGCGCTTTAAACTGGTTATTTTGGCGAGCATATATTGCTAACCAGATCACACCGCTCTTAATTATGAAATGTGAATTCAAGTGCACCTGCTAAACGTTCTGGTTGCTGATTTGATAAACGCTAAGATTATCCAATCAGCAACTGGAATGCTTAAGCTAAGCGTTTTGGTTGCTGATTGGATTATCTAAGCGTTTATCCAATCAGAAATCGGAACGCTTATAATAAGCGTTCTAGTTGCTGAATGGATAAACACTTAGATAATCAAACCAGCAACCAAAACGCTTGTTTAATCGTAAGCGTTTGGCGTTCGTTTACTAGGCGTTTCCGACGCGTTTCGGCCCGGTAATAAAACGGTTCCCGTACTGTAGTAGCCTGTTATCTGTGTTGTGGTGTATGTTGTACGAACGGTTAACACCCTATCTTTGTTCAGTAAGTAGTCTGTCATCGGTGTTGAGGTTTATGTTGTACGAACGGTTAACACCCTATCTTTGTTCAGTGAGTAGCCTGATATCTGTAATGTGGTGTATGTTTATGAAAGGTCAACATCCTATTTTAAGGCATTTGGTAGCCTGTTTTCTGTGTTGTGATGTATGTTTATGAAAGGTCAACACCTTATCTTAGGTCCGTTGGAAGTCTGTTATCTGTGTTATGGTGTATGTTAATGAACGGTTAACTTCCTATATAATGTCGTTTATAACCTGTTATCTTTGTTGTTGTGTATGTTTATGAAAGGTAAACATCCTATCTTAGGTCGTCTGTAACTTAGGTTATCTGTGTTGTGGTGTATGTAAAAATGTTTAATAGTTCCGATGGTGTCATAAGAACGATTGGTACAAGAAGCTTACTGTCTTTGAACTCAGCATTTGCTATAGACACCGCCTTGATATGGCTACACAATTGATTGAAACGATGCTAAATATGTCTCTCGGAATAAATTTGCGTGTCACCATTTCACAAATGATTCTTTCGTAATTCAATATGCAGCCAGCCCGGGATTAGTAATTTTAGACCATGTATCAGAATGAATATCACTCCCTTACCTCCATATCAATGAGACGTAAATACACATTATTATAAAGAAAAGAGGTATAGAAATTTAGAATGATTGCCTTATTGTGCAGTTGTTCTTAAATAAAGATTACATTACGTGTCTATATATTCGTTCTATTTAAACATACACACTATTTTATACTCTTTTGTCGATAAGCCATTCAAACATTTCAAACATAATAGTATAAATATTTGTCATGGGTTTTAGGTGTGGATTGAAATTTCCAACCCTCGGGATAACTGTTTTTTAAGCGGGGCGGTAGTCTAATGGATATAGTGTTGGCCGCTCACGCCAGAGGTTGCCAGATAACGGACTCGACAGCGGTTCATCGCTCTGAGCTTTCATCGCAATTGAGCTGAAATAAATTAGTTTAAATTAACTGTTTTAGTTGTAACGAGACACTGCCTAGTTACCACCATAACAGTTATCCCGATGTACGGAATTGTCTCCGAAAAACTCTGAAAGATACGTTTTCTTGTATACAACCTTAACTATGTGATCTTTTAAGATTTTTATTCGGGGTTTATTTGTTGTAGTAGCTCAAGGATATTTATGAATAAATACGTCGATCATAGCACGAGCATTTTATGAATTGCGTTACGTCATAGCGCTAGAAACATAAATAGAGGATCTTACAAGAGCGTTCATTTATTATTGAAGTTATTAAACGAGTTGGCAAATTATATTATTTTCCCAACAAGTTTAATAAATTTAAAAATAAATGAGCACGAATGTAAAATTCGTTTAATCACATAACTGTGAATCACAGAGCCGTTGAAAATGCAAAGCGAGGTAAAGCTTGTGGTATTGATAATATTCCAAGTGAGGTACTGTGTAATGATACGTCCATTTTATTTCTTCACGCTTTATTTAATGCTTGTTTTAATAATGGCACAGTTCCATCTATCTGGGATCAATGTGTCATTAACCCAATACCCAAGTCTTCTACTGCGGATCCAAGGGACCCGCTTATAGAGGGATTGCATTAGCAACTAGCATGTATAAAATGTATTGTAATATTTTAAATAGCCGTTTATGTGATTTTTGTTAACATAACTCCAAAATAGTCGATTAACAGAACGGATTTAGGAAGAAGCGCAGTACCACGGATCACATCTCATCACTTACTAGTATTATTGATACGAGGAAAAAACAAAAGAAGTCTACATTTTGTGCTTTCATAGACTTTCGTAAAGCTTATGACTATATAAATAGGGATATGCTTTGGAAAAGACTTTTTGATAATGGTATCTGTGGTAAAATACTTCTTGCTTTAAAATCATTATACGTCTCTGTTTCGTCATGTGTTATAATGAGTGAATAACCTTAATACAGAGTGGTTTGATGTGCACTGTGGGTTAAGACAAGGTTGTATCTTATCTCCTTTGTTGTTTAATTTATTCATTAATGATTTAGTTTTATATTTGAAAAGCCTTAATATTGGAATATCGGTTAATAATGATAACATTTGTATTTTAATGTGTGCCGATGATATCGTACCATTAGCCGAAAATGAAACTGATCTACAGAGATTATTATCTGCCCTATCAGAGTGGTGTGATTTAAATAATATGTCTATTAATAGTAACAAGAGTAATGTTATACATTTTCGACCAAATTCAACTCCTAAAACTGATTGTGTATTCCAGTTTGGTAATAAAATCTTACACATGGTTAGTAAATACACTAATCTTGGTATAGTGCTACAAGAACATTTGGATTTTAATGTTACAGCTTAAGCTGTCGCGCAGAATGGAAGTCGTGTCCTTAGTCTTTTAATTGCTAAATGCAAAATAATTGCAGGAGTTTCCTTATAATGTATATACAAAGCTTTATGACTCCATTATATGGCCTGTAATAAATTATGGGGCTGCAATATGGGGTTGTAAATCATTTTCATGTATTGATGCTGTTCATAATCGTGCTATGCAATTCTTTTTTGGGGTTGGCAAATATACGCCAAATTCAGCTATTGTTGTTGAAATGGCTTGGCAACCTACTATTGTTCGTCAATGGAAAACTATTTCTACATACTGGTGTCGCCTATCCTTTATGAATGAAAGTAGACTCAATAAACGGATTGCACTCTGGTCTTACTTAAAAGCTAATGTTTCTTGTAAAAATTGGATGTATATGATAAAAAAACAATTTATATCACTAAATCTTCAACAGTTTTCGAATATTAATGTTAACATCCCTATGCGTACTCTTGTTGATGAAGTCACAAAGACAGTTCTGGATATTTATACCAGTGATTGGTTTTCATCTATAAGGCGAATGGAAAGTATTTCTGGCAAAGGACGAAACAAACTACGCACCTACTGCTTATTTAAATCTCATTTTGAAGTTGAAAATTATTGTAAAATTATATTACCTTTAAAGCACAGGTTTGCTTTTAGTAAGTTTCGTTGTGGTGTTGCCCCAATAAGAGTTGAGACCGGTAGATATGACAATCTCAAATTAAAAGAAAGAAAATGTCCCTTTTGTAACACAGTGGAAGATGAAAGTCATGTTATTTTAGAATGTCATCTTTATAATGATCTTAGAAATATTTTATTTGAAAAAGCAGCTGCAATTAATGATAATTTTAATAATTTGTCAAATGTTGATAAGACAGTATTCTTATTTTCCCACTCTTCTTTGATTCGAGTTTGTGCCAAAACCTGTTTTAACATATTACAAAGACGTGCATTTTACCTCTATAAAACTTGCATTTTTTGTTTTATATGTATAATGTTACTTTTTATTAACTTCTATGTGTATGCTGCAAAACAGTTCTTTTCTGATCTGATCAGAGGGGATAATCGATACTTTAAAATATTTCTTATATTGCGCACTAGTGCTTTTTTTTCTTGTCAGAATTTTAAAATGTTGTTTATCTTAACACTTTTTTAATCAATCGATTTGCAGCATAACACATAGTCTTATTATGTGAGTAAATAATTGTATTTTGCATTGTGTGATAGTCTCTTGTAATTCATATATTTGAATGGCTATGTACATATACTGTTTGATATTAATGTTATTGTTATTGCGATGTACATAGATGAGACTGAAAATAAAGATTAAATATATATAACTCAGGAAAATTAAATTTACCATTTATTTAAAATATCAGTTCTATAACGTACGATAATAATAGATCGAATTGTATTAGTTTCCGTCAGTCTTGATTTGACGTAACGTTTCAAAATAACGTCATTTATATATTCGGGCAAGTCGGAACGTACTTCGGTATCTTACGTACGATCGCCGAGTTATATGGAAAACGCCAAGTGATGATTCGGGAGTGATATTATACTAGGTTGATATAAACAAACATATCATTGGTTTATTACACTTTGACAACGTAAATTGTGTGGTAAAATATATTGTTCTATATTTGCCCTTCTACCTGACAAAAAAAATGAGATCATTATTGATTTTATGAAATAAGGTTTTATTAGCCGACCTATTTTCAGTCAGTGTTTACTGAACGAAATGAACACATTTTAATTGTGTCAGTTTACTATTATAAGGTATACAAAGCTTTTTTGTAATGTTTTAGTTTATTGTTACAGTTTAACAATATCAGATGTAATTATGCAAATCATGATATAATATATACAAAATTTCTGATTTTTCATTTTCATGCTTGTAAATAAAGGACAAATTTTCCAGGTAGGTAAATTCCTGATTTATCTTTATATGTTGTTATTGATATCTAATACGTTAAACACTGACTGTATATATTATATTCTTACAGTTTGTATTATCATTCGAAATTAATCTTTCTTTACAAGGAAATATTGCTTTTTATTCTGCTTGTGAAGATGAAACTTCACAAACAAAAGCTATATAAACCGACAACAGACATACGTCATACAACCTATAGGAAATCAATACACTTCGGTATTCTCACAAGTACTTATGGAAAACAAAACATTCCGGTAATCTCACAAGTAACTATAGGAAACCAACACACTCCGGTTTTCTCACAAGTACCTATAGGAAACCAACACACTCTGGTATTCTAACAAGTACTTATAGGAAACCAACACACTCCAGTATTATCACAAGTACATATAGAAAATCAACACACTTCGATATTCTCACAAGTACCTGTATTATACGAGACCAACACACTCCGGTATTCTCATAAGTACCTAGAACAAACCAAAACACTCTTGTGTTCTCACAAGTACATATAGGAAACCATCACATTCCGGTATTATCACAAATACCTATAGGAAAGCAACACATTCTGGTATTCTCACAAGTACATTAAGGAAACCAACACACTCAAGTATTCGCACAAGTACCTATAGAAAACAACAATCCAGTATTCTCACAAGTTCCTATAGGAAATCAACAAACTCCGGTTTTCTTACAAGTACTATAGGAAACCAACACTCTCCGGTATTCTCACAAATACCTATAGGAAATCAACACATTCCGGTATTCTCACAAGTACCTTTAGGAAACCAACACACTCCGGTATTATCACACTTACCTTTAGAAAATGAACACACTCCGGTATTCTCACAAGTACTTATAGTATAGAAAACCAACACACTCAAGCATTTTCACAAGTACCAACAGGCAATCAGCAAACTCCTGTATTGTCCCAATTATATATAGGAAACCAACACACTCAAGAATTCGCACAAGTACATATAGAAAACAAGACACTCCAGTATTCTTACAAGTACTATAGGAAACCAACACACTCCGGTTTACTCACAAGTACCTATAGGAAATCAACGCATATTGGTATTCTCACAAGCTTATATAGGAAATCAACACAATACGGTATTCTCACAAGTTCCTATAGGAAATTAATACACTTCCATATTCTCACAAGTATATATAGGAAACCAACACACTGCTGTATTCTTACAAGTACCTATAGAAAACCAAAACACTCCGGTATTCTCACAAGTACTTATAGGAAACAAACACACTCACTTATTCACAAAAGAACATATAGGAAACCGTCACACTCCAGTATTTTCATAAGAACCTACAGAAAACCAATACACTCTGGTATTCTCACAAGTACCTTTAGGAAACCAACACACTCCAGTATTCGCACAAGTACCTATAGAAAACAACACACTCCAGTATTCTTACAAGTACCTATAGGAAACCAACACACTCCGGTTTACTCACAATAACCTATAGGAAACCAACACACACTGGTATTCTCAAAAGCTTATATAGGAAATCAACACAATCCGGTATTCTCACAATTTCCTATAGGAAACTAATACACTTCCGTATTCTCACAAGTACCTATAAGAAATCAAAACACTCCGGTATTCTCACAAGTACTGATAGGAAACAAACACACTCCCTTATTCACAAAAGAACATATAGGAAACCACCACACTCCAGTATTTTCATAAGTACCTACAGAAAACCAACATACTCTGGTATTCTCACAAGTATATATAGAAAACAACACACTCCAGTATTATCACAAGTAAATATAGAAAATCAAGACACTCCGGTATTACCAAAAATACCTATAGTATAGGAAATCAACACACTCAGGTATTCTCACAAGTACCAACAGGAAATCAGCACACTCCGGTATTCTCACAAATATATATAGGAAACCAACACACTCAAGTATTCGCACAAGTACCAATACGAAACCAACACACTCAGGTATTCGAACAGATACCTATAGGAAACCAAAATACTCCGGTATTCTCACAAATACTTATAGGAAACCAACACACTCCATTATTCACAAAAGAACATATAGGAAACCACCACACTCCAGTATTCTCATAAGTACCTACGGAAAACCAACACACTCTGCTATTATCACAAGTACCTTTAGGAAACCAACACATCCCGGTATTCACAAAAGTACATAGAGGAAACCAACACACTACGGTATTCACCAAGGTCCCTAGAGGAAACCAACAAACTCCTGTTTCTCACAAGTTCATAGTGGAAACCAACACAATTCGGTTTTTTCACAAGTACCTAGAGGAAACCAGCACACTCTGGTATTTACACAAGTATATATAGAAAACAACACACTCCAGTATTTTCACGAGTACTTATAGCAAACCAACATATTCCGGTTTCCTCAAAAGTACCTATAGGAAATCAACACATTCTGGTATTCTCACAAGTACTTATAAGTAACCAACACACTTCGGTATTATCACACGTACATATAGAAAATCAAGACACTCCGGTATTATCACGAATACCTATAGTATAAGAAACCAACACATTCCGATATTCTCACAAGTACCTACAGGAAAGCAGCACTCTCCGGTATTCTCACATATATATATATATAGGAAACCAACAGTATTCGCAAAAGTACTGATAGAAAACAACACATTCCAGTATTCTCACAAGTACCTATAGAAAACCAAAACATACCGGTATTTTCTCACAAGTTTATATAGGAAATCAACACAATCCGGTATTCTCACATGTTCCTATAAGAAAAAAACACACTTCCGTGTTCTCACAAGTATATGTAGGAAACCAACAAACTCAAGAATTTTCACAAGTACCTATAGGAAACCAAAAGAGGCAATCAGCAAACTCCGGTATTCTCACAAATATATATAGGAAACCAACACACTGAAGTATTCGCATGAGTTCCTTTAGAAAACAACACACTCCAGTATTCTCAAAAGTACCTATCGGAAACAAACACACACCGGTATTCTCACAAGATTATATAGGAATTCAACAAAATCCGGTATTCTCACAAGTTCCTATAGGAAAGAAACACACTTTCGTATTCTCACAAGTATATAAAGGAAACCAATACACTCCAGTATTCTCACACGTGCCTATAGGAAACCAAAACAGTCAATCATCAAACTCCGGTATGCTCACAAGTATACATAGGAAACCAAAATACTCAAGTATTCGTACAAGTGCCTATAGAAAACAACACAATCCGCTATTCTCAAAAGTTCCTATAAGAAACAAAACACTTACGTATTCTCACAAGTATATATTGGAAGCCAACACATTCCATTATTCTCATAGGTACCTATAGGAAACCAAAACACTCCGGTATTCTCACAAGTACCTATAGGAAAACAACACCCCATTATTCACAAAAGAACATAAAGGAAACCACCACACTCCAGTATTCTCACAAGTACCTATAGGAAACCAACACTGTCCGATTTTCACAAAAGTACCTAGAGGAAACCAACAAACTATGGTATTCAAAAAAATACTTAGAGGAAACTAACAAATTCCTGTTTCAAACAAGTTCATACAGGAAACCAACACAATCCGGAATTCACAGAAGTACCTAGAGAAAACCAACACACTACTGTCTTCTTATAAGTAGCTCGAGCATACCAGCACACTCTGGTACACTAACAAGTATATATAAAAAACACTAACTCAAGTATTTTCACTAGTGCATATAGGAAACCAACACACTAATATTTCCTCACAAGTACCTTTACGAAAACAATACATTCCGGTATTCTCACACGTACATATAGAAAACGAACACACTCCGGTATTCTCACAAGTACTTATAGTATAGAAAACCAACACACTCCGGTATTCTCGCAAGTACCAACAGACAATCAGCAAACTCCGGTATTCTCCTATAGAAAAAAAAACACTTCCGTATTCTCACAAGTATTTATAAGAAAGCACAAAAAAAACACACTCCAGTATTTTCACTAATGCATATAGGAAACCAACAAACTCCTGTTTCCTCACAAGTACCTCACAAGTACCTCACAAGTACCTTTACGAAAACAATACATTCCGGTATTCTCACACGTACATATAGAAAATGAACATAAGTATATATAGAAAACAACACACTTCAGTATATTCGCAAGTACCTATAGGAAAACAACACACTCCAGTATTCTCACAAGTACCTATAGGAAACCAAAAACTCTGGTTTTCTAACAAGTACATATAGGAAACCAACACACACTGGTATTCTCACAAGTATGTATAGGAAATTAACACAACCCGGTATTCCAACAAATTCTTATAGGAAACAAACACATTTCCGTATTACCACAAGTACTTATAGGAAACAAACACACTTCCGTATTCTCACAAGTATGTATAGGAAATCAACACACTTGCGTATTCTCACAAGTACACATAAGAAACAAAAACACTGCCGTATTTTCACAAGTACATATAGGAAACCAACACACTCCAGTATTCTCACAAGAACCTATAGGAAACCAACACACTACGGTATTCGAACAGATACCTATAGGAAATCTCAAAACACTCCAGTTTTCACAAAAGTACCTAGAGGAAACCAACACACTCCGGTATTCACAAAGGTACCTAGAAGAAACCAACAAACTCCTGTTTCTCACAAGTTCATACAGGAAACCAACACATTCCAGTATTTCCACAAGTACCTAGAGGAAACCAGCACACTCTGGTATTATCACAAGTAAATATAGAAAATCAAGACACTCCGGTATTATCACAAATATCTATAGTATAGGAAACCAACACACTCCGGTGTTCTCACAGGTACCAATAGGAAATCAGCACACTCCGGTATTCTCACAAGTATATATAGGAAACCAACACAATCAAGTATTCGCACAAGTACCTTTAGAAAACAACTCACTCCAGTATTCTCACAAGTACATATAGGAAACCAACATTCTCCGGTTTTCTAACAAGTACTTATAGGAAACCAACACACACCTGTATTCTTACAAGTAGCTCGAGGAAACCAGCACAATCTGGTTTTCTCATAAGTATATATAGAAAACAACACACTTCAGTATATTCGCAAGTACCTACAGGAAATCAACACATTCCGGAATTTTCACAAGTACCTATAGAAAACCAACACTCTCCAGTATTATCACAAGTAAATATAGGAAACAAACATACTTCGGTTTTCTAACAAGTACTTATAGGAAACCAACACACATCTGTATTCTTACAAGTAGCTCGAGGAAACCAGCACACTCTGGTATTCTCATAAGTATATATAGAAAACAACACACTTCAGTATATTCGCAAGTACATATAGGAAAACAAAACACTCCAGTATTAACACAAGTACCTATAGGAAACCAACATACTCCGGTTGTCTAACAAGTTCTTATAGGAAACCAACACACACCTGTATTCTTACAAATAGCTCCAAGAAACCAGTACACTCTGTTATTCTTTTAATTATATATAGAAAACAACACACTTCAGTATATTCGCAAGTACCTATAGGAAATCAACACATTCCGGTATTCTCACAAGTACCTTTAGGAAACCAACACACTCCAGTATTATCACAAGTACCTAGAGGAAACCAACACACTCCGTTATTCACAAAGGTACCTAGAGGAAACCATCAAACTCCGGTTTCCTCACAAGTACCTATAGGAAATCAACACATTCCGGTATTCTCACAAGTACCTATAAGTAACCAAATCACTTCGGTATTATCACACGTACATATAGAAAATCAAACACTCCGGTATTATCACAAATACCTATAGTTTAAGAAACCAACACACTCCGATATTCTCACAAGTACCAACCATAAATCAGCACACTCCGGTATTCTTGCATATATATATATATATATATAGGAAACCAACACATTCAAGTATTCGCACAAGTGCCTATAGAAAACAACACATTCCAGTATTCTCACAAGTACCTATAGGAAACCACAACACACCGGTACTCTCACAAGTTTATATCGGAAATCAACACAATCCGCTATTCTCACAAGTTCCTACAGGAAACAAACACACTTCCGTGTTCTCCCAAGTATATATAGGAAACCAACGCACTACGGTATTCTCACAAGTACCTATAGAAAACCAACATAGACAATCAACAAACTCTGGTATTCTCAAATGTATATATAGGAAACCAACACACTCAAGTATTCGCAAAAGTACCTATAGAAAACAACACACTCTAGTATTCTCTCATGTACCTATCGGAAACCAACAAACACCGGTATTCTTACAAGCTTATATAGGTAATCAACAAATCCGGTATTCTCACAAGTTCCTAAAGGAAAGAAACACACATCAGTATTCTCAAAAGTATATATAGGAAATAAACACACTCCAGTATTCTCACAAGTACCTATAGGAAATCAAAACAGGCAATCAGCAAACTCCGATATTCTCACAAGTATACATAGGAAACCAATACATTCAAGTATTCGCACAAGCACTTTAGAAAACAACACAAGTTCCTACAGGAAACAAAACACTTCCATATTCTCACACGTATTTATAGGAAAACAACACACTCCAGTATTCTAATAAGTACCTATATGAAACCAAAACACTCAGGTATTCTTACAAGTACCTATAGGAAACCAACACCCCATTATTCACAAAAGAACATATAGGAAACCACCACACTCCAGTTTTATCACAAGTATCTACAGTAAACCAACACACTCCGGTATTCTCATAAGTACCTATAGGAAACCAACACACTTCGGTATTCACAAAAGTACCTAAAGAAAACCAACACACACCGGTATTCACAAAAATACTTAGAGGAAATCAACACATTCCTGTATTCTTACAAGTAGCTTGAGAAAACCAGCATATCTGGTATTCACACAAGTATATATATAAAACAATACACTCCAGTATATTCACAAGTACCTATAGAAAAAAACACACTCCAGTATTCTCACAAGTACCTATAGGAAACCAACACACTCCGGTATTCACAAAAATACTTATAGGAAACAAACAAATTCCTGTATTCTTACAAGTAGCTTGAGGAAACCAGCATATCTGGTATTCACACATGTATATATATAAAGCAACACACTACAGTATATTCACAAGTACCTATAGGAAATCAACACATTCCAGTATTCTCAGAAGTACCTATAGGAGACCAACACACTCCGGCATTATCACACGTACCTATAGAAAATGAACACACTCCGGTATTCCCACAAGTACTTATAGTATAGACAACCAACACACTCCGGTATTCTCACAAGTACCAACAGGCAATCATCAAACTCCTGTATTCTCCCAAGTATATATAGGAAACCAACACACTCAAGTATTCGCACAAGTACCTATAGAAAACAACACACTCTAGTATTCTTACAAGTACCTATAGGAAACCAACACACTCCGGTTTTCTCACACGGACCTATAGGAAACCAACGCACACTGGTACTCTCACAAGCTTATTTAGGAAATCAACACAATCCGCTATTCTCACAAGAATCCGCTATCCCTTTAGGAAACAAATACACTTCCGTATTCTCACAAGTAAATATAGAAAACCAACACACTGCTGTATTCTAACAAGTACCTATAGGAAACCAACAAACTCAAGTATTCGAACAGATACCTATAGGAAATCAAAACACTCCGGTATTCTCACAAGTACTTATAGGAAACAAACACACTCCCTTATTCACGAAAGAACATATAGGAAACCACCACATTCCAATATTTTCATAAGTACCTACAGAAAACCAACATACTCTGATATTCTCACAAGTACGTTTAGGAAACCAACACACTCCAGTATTCACAAAAGGACCTAGAGGAAACCATAACACTCCGGTATTCACAAAGGTACCCAGAGGAAACCAACAAACTCCTGTTTCTCACAAGTTCATAGAGGAAACCAACACACTCCAGTATTATCACAAGTAAATATAGAAAATCAAGACACTCCGGTATTATCAAAATTACCTATAGTATAGGAAACCAACATACTCAGGTATTCTCACGAGTACCAACAGGAAATCAGCAAACTCCGGTATTCTCACAAATATATATAGGAAACTAACACACTCAAGTATTCGCACAAGTACCTATAGAAAACAACTCACTCAAGCATCCTCACAAGTACATTTAGGAAACCAACAAACTTCGGTTTTCTAACAAGTACATATAGGAAACCAACACACTCCTGTATTCTTACAAGTAGCTCGAGGAAACCAGCACATTCTGGTATTCTCATAAGTATATATAGAAAACAACACACTCCAGTATATTCACAAGTACCTATAGGAAATCAACACATTCCGGTATTTCACAAGTACCTATAGGAAACCAACACACTCAAGTATTATCACAAGTACATATAGAAAATGAACACAATCCGGTATTCTCACAAGTACTAAAAGGCAATCAGCAAACTCCGGTATTCTCACAAGTATATATAGGAAACCAACACACTCAAGTATTCGCACATGTACCTATAGAAAACAACACTCTCCAGTATTCTCACAAGTACATATAAGAACCAAACAAACTCCGGTTTTCTCACAAGTACCTATAGGAAACAAACACACACTGGTATTCTCACAAGCTTATATATGAAATCAACACAATCCGGTATTCTCCCAAGTTCTTATAGGAAACAAACACACTTCCGTATTCTCACACATATATATAGAAAACCAACACATTGCAGTATTATCACAAGTACCTATAGGAAAACAACACACTCAGGTATTCGAACAGATACCTATAGGAAACCAATACACTCCGGTATTCTCACAAGTACTTATAGGAAACCACCACACTCCAGTATTTTTATCAATACCTACAGAAATCCAACACACTCTGGTATTCTCACAAGTATCTTTAGGAAACCAACACACTCCGGTATTCACATAAGTACCTAGAGGAAACCAACACACTCTGGTATTCTCACAAGTACCTTTATGAAACCAACACACTCCGGTATTCACAAAATACCTAGAGGAAACCTACACACTCCGGTATTCACAAAGGTACCTAAAGGAAACCATCAAACTCCGATTTCTCACAAGTACCTATAGGAAATCCACACATTCCGGTATTCTCACAAGTACCTATAGGTAACCAAAACACCTCGATATTATCACACGTACATATAAAAAATCAAGACATTCCGGTATTATCACAAATACCTATAGTATAAGAAACCAACACACTCCGATATTCTCACAAGTACCAACAGGAAATCAGCACACTCCGGTATTCTCACACATATATATAGGCAACCAGCACATTCAAGTATTCGCACAAGTACCTATAGAAAACAACACATTTCAGTATTCTCACAAGTGCCTATAAGAAACCAACACACACTGATACTCTTACAAGTTTATATAGGAAATCAACACAATCCGGTATTCTCACAAGTTCCTGTAGGAAACAAACACACTTCCGTGTTCTCCCAAGTATATATAGGAAACCAACACTCTACGGTATTCTCACAAGTACCTATAGGAAACCAAAAGAGGCAATCAGCGAACTCCGGTATTCTCAAAAGTATATATAGGAAACCAACACACTCAGGTATTTTCACAAGAACCTATAGAAAACAACATACTCCAGTTATCTCACAAGTACCTATCGGAAACCAACACACACCGGTATTCTCACAAGCTTATATAGGAAATCAACGAAATCCTGTATTCTCACAAGTTCCTAAATGAAAGAAACACAATTCCGTATTCTCAAAAGTATATATAGGAAACAAACACACTCCAGTATTTCACAAGAATCTGCTATTCTCACAAGTTCCTATAGGAAACAAAACACTTCCGTATTCTCACAAGTATTTATAGGAAACCAACACATTCCAGTATTCTCATAAGTACCTATAGGAAACCAAAACAATCCGGTATTCTTACAAGTACCTATAGGAAACCAACACCTCATTATTCACAAAAGAACATATAGGAAACCACCACACTCCAGTATTCTCAGAAGTTTCTACAGAAAACTAACACACTCCGGTAATCTCACAAGCACATAGGAAACCAACACACTCCGGTATTCACAAAAGTACCTAAAGAAAACAAACACACTCCGGTATTCACAAAAATACTTAGAGGAAACCAACAAATTCCTGTATTCTTACAAGTAGCTTGAGGAAACCAGCATATCTGGTATTCACACAAGTATATATATAAAACAACACACTCCAGTATAATCACAAGTACCTATAGAAAAAAACACATTCCAGTATTCTCACAAGTACCTATAGGAAACAAACAAATATCGGTATTCTCACAAGTACCTATAGAAAACCAACACACTCTGGTATTTTTACAACTATATATAGGAAATCAACACAATCCGGTATTCTCACAAGTTCCTATAGGAAACAAACACACTTTTGTATTCTCAAAAGTACCTATAGTATAGGAAACCAACAATCTCAGGTATTCTCAAAAGTACCAAAAATGCAATTAGCAAACTCCGGTATTCTCACAAGTATATGTAGGAAACCAACACACTCAAGTATTCGCACAAGTACCTATAGAAAACAATACACTCAAGTATTTTCACAAGTACCTATAGGAAACCAACAAACTCCGGTATTCTTACAAATATATTTAGGCAATCAGCATAATCCGGTATTCTCACAAGTACCTATAGGAAACCAACACATTCTGTTATTCACAAAAAAACATATAGGAAACCACCACACTCCGGTATTCTCACAAGTACCTAAAGGAAACCAACATACTCCGGTATTATCACAAGTACATATAAATAATATAAAGAATCAACACACTCCGGTATTCTCACTAGTACCTATAGTATAGGAAACCAACACACTACGGTATTCTCACAAATACCAAAAGGCAATTAACAAAATCCGGTATTCCCACAAGTACATATAGGAAACCATGCACTCAATAATCGCACAAATACCTATAGAAAACATCACATTTAGTATTCCCACAAGTACCTATATGAAACCAACAAACTCCGGTTTTCCCACAAGAACCTATAGGAAACAAACACACTCCGGTATTCTCACAAGTATATATAGAAAAATTAACACAATCCGGTATTCTCACAAGTTCCTATAGGAAACAAACACACTTCCGTTTTACCACAAGTACATATAGGAAACAAACACGTCTGTATTTTCACAAGTTTATATAGGAAATCAACACACTTCCGTATTATCACAAGTACATATGGAAACAAACACACTTCCGTATTCTCACAAGTACATATAGCAAACAAACACACTCCAATATTCTCACAAGTACCTATAGGAAACCAACATACTCCGGTATTTACAAAAATATCTAGAGGAAACCTACACACTCCTGTATTCTTACAAATACTTATAGGAAACCATCTCACTCAGGTATTCACAAAAGTACCAAGAGAAAACCAACACACTCCTATTTTGTCAAAAACACCTAGAGGAAACCAAAACACTCCTGTATTCTCACAAGTACCTATAGGAAACAAACACATTCCGGTATTCTCACAATTACTGACAGGAAATCAGCACACTCCTGTTTTCTCACAAGTATATATAGGAAACCAATACACTGCGGTATTCTCAAAAGTACATTTAAGAAACTAACACACTCGAGTCGTCGCACAAGTACCTATAGAAAACAGCACAATCCAGTATTCTCACAAGTACATATAGGAAACCAACATTCTCTGGTTTTCTCACTAGTACCTATATGAAACCAACAACCTTCCGTATTCTCATAAGTACATATAAGAAACCAATACGCTCTGGTATTCGCATAAGTACATATAAGAAACCAACACACTCCGGTATTTTCATAAGTACATATAAGAAACCAACACACTCCGGTATTGTCATAAGTAAACCAACATTTTTCGGTATTTGCACAAGATCCTAGAGGAATCTGACATTTTCCGGTATTCCAACAAGTTCCTTTAGGAAACCAACACACTTCGGTATTCTCACAAGTTCTTATAGAAAACCAAAACACTCCGGTGTTCTTACAAGTACATATAGGAAACCAAGACACTCCGGTATCCACACAAGTATCTTTAGAAAACGAGATATTAAATAGGTTTATGTACCTCCCAAAGAGTGTCATTTCCTACCAGATTAAAGTTTCCTTTTGGTATATATATTTCGGTAATATAATGATTTCGAATATAATGTTTAACGTTCCTTTGATTTAATTAATGATAAAAGATGATTTCTTTTGTTTTCAATAATATTTTATTCACGACTGGGTCATTGTTTTTATTTCCAAATAGAATATCAGTTACTGTTGTTGATCTGTTTGTAACAATGATATTGTTCTTTTCTTTGATATAGTCAACAGGACTAGACATAAATTGTTCTTCCCACTTACTTTTTGAAGACGGTTCACTATTTTCTTAAAAGAATGCCTTATACATTGCTCTACAACATTTTTTCATCTTTAACAATCATTATGGTCAAAACTGGAAGTCGACTGGTAAATACTGTGTAAGTGTTGACACTTAAATTTATTTATGTATTATTTTTCTGATGCTATAAGCCCGTTAAATTCAAGAATATTTGTATTGATATTATTTTTGTTGATGAATTCTCTAATGGTATACACATTTCCATTATTATTCATTAAGTCATTTATAACTGATATACCTTCAGAAAACCAATGCTGATATAAAAGCTCGAGCCTCCGACCTTAAGATAAGGATTGTACCAATTGTATGAGCGTTGTATACCAGACCGTGTGGTAAGTTCAATGTTTGGTGAAAACTTTGTGTATGACATAAAAATGTCTTGAATTTTATCGGTGTGATTGTTAATAAAATCTGAACCAAGTGTATACAAGGTTTACTATAATGTCTGAATCATTAAACTGTAGAACGGGCCTAGTATATTGATTAAACTAAGCTTTAAGATGATTCGGAGGGTTTGTATGTACCTCATATTCATTATCTACTTCTTGTAAATGTGTACTTTAAAGTTAGGGTGTATACGAGCGTTGTTGTTGGTAAGTATGTCTGCTGTATGTCTACCTAGTCACGCTTATAATATGTGAATACACAAGATACAAGAACATGCATGTGCAATTGATAGAACATATGGTAGGTCCAACTTCATCAGAATATAATTTTTTATTTCGAGTAAACTCTATTTTTTTCACAAGTGCGACGTATATCATCAAGTCGCAATGACAAATTATATATGACACGTAGGCACACATATTTGTTATATAATCACACAGAATACAGGAGTATTTTGACATTTATTCGTCAAATATATATAGACTGTTTATATAATTATAAACATATTAATTATACACAGAGAGACGCTTGCTGGATTGGTCGAAACTAGAGAACATAATAAATAAATATAAATGACCATACATGCAGCATATGACCTTTTTATGAGTGTGTTACGTATGGCATAGTATGACTGTTGTCAGACCAGAACGATCTGAAGTCATCATCGTCAAAAGGATGTAGAGACCAGGTATTTGTTATATGATTTACAGTAGTGTGCTCTGGTGTCACTGTCTGTCGTCAAAAGGACGTGGAAACCACGTATTTGTTTTAAATGAACAACATGGCATTCAGTAGCATATATTAGGAACAACAACAGAGTCAATGTTCCCTTAACCTAGCATCTAACATGTTTGTCTTTATCTGCTACACTATGTTCCTGTTGACGGTGTAATGAGATAACAGAATACATGGAAATAATTTTATTTAAGTTATCTAAACGTCTCACTACACAGTTATTGCTATTGTGATAGTGTGATATATTATGATGTTGTATTACATATAAGATGAACGTAAAAATATACTATATCGTTTCTGGAATTCAAAGTAAAATCAATCATATAAGTTGACATCTTTAAAGCGAGTGTTGTTAAAATAACAACGATGAAGCAATTAAAATA
>CM055904.1:67883806-68001306 GCA_029582155.1 Panopea generosa
ATCGGTACTTGAAATACATAACAATAAACTTGATGATTTACATGTATTTAGTTTTGATCTGTTCTGATCTGGCCTGATAACTACACAATAACAAACAGAAATAGGCAGATTATTTAAATTATTATTTTCGTTTTGGGGTAATTAGGGCGGGTACCTTTGAACAATAACAGAAAATAGCATCGTATTGATGAAATTGGGAATATCAAATCGTGCAAATGGTAAGTATATCTGTATAAACCAGTTTACATGTTTTTCATTGTTTTACTGTAGAAGAAGAAGTAGTAGTAGTAGTAGTAGTAGTAGTAGTAGTAGTAGTAGTAGTAGTAGTAGTAGTAGTAGTAGTGTAGTAGTAGTAGTAGTAGTAGTAGTAGTAGTAGTAGTAGTAGTAATAGTAGTAGAAATAGAAGTAGTTGTAGAATTAATAGTAGTAGTAGTAGTAGTAGTAGTAGTAATAGTAGTAGTAGTAGTAGTAGTAGTAGTAATAGTAGTAGCAGTAGTAACAGCAGCAGCAGCAGCAGCAGCAGCAGCAGCAGCAGCAGCAGCAGTAGTAATAGAAGTAGTAGTACTAGTAGCAGCATCAGCGGCGTATATATATATACAATGTAGCAGTAATAGTTGTAGTAGTAACAACAGCAGCAATAGTAGTAGAAGTAGTAGTAGAAGTAGTAGTAGTAGTAGTAGTAGTAGTAGTAGTAGTAGTAGTAGTAGTAGTAGTAGTAGTATAGTAGTAGTAGTAGTAGTAGTAGTAGTAGTAGTAGTAGTTGTAGTAGTAGTAATAGTAGTAGTAGTATAAGCAGTAGTAGTAACAACAGCAGCAATAGTAGTAGTGGTAGTAGCAGTAGAAGTAGTAGCAGTAGTAATAGTAGTAGTAGTAGTAGTAGTAGTAGTAGTTGTTGTAGTACTAGAAGTAGTAGTAGTAGTAGTCGTAGTAGTAGTAGTAGTAGTAGTAGTAGTAGTAGTAACAATAGCAGCAATAGTCCTGAGTAGTAATAAGACGTCACACTTTATCATGCTTATCTGATAAACTACAAGGTATCAGACAATCTCACATCTGATAAACTACAAGGTATCAGACAATCTCATATCAGACAATCTCACATCTGATAAACTACAAGATAGCAGACAATCTCACATCTGATAAACTACAAGGTATCAGACAATCTCACATCTGGTAAACTAAAAGGTATCAGACAATCTCACATCTGATAAACTACAAGGTATCAGACAATCTCATATCAGACAATCTCACATCTGATAAACTACAAGATAGCAGACAATCTCACATCTGATGAACTACAAGGTATCAGACAATCTCACATCAGACAATCTCACATCTGATAAGCTACAAGGTATCAGACAATCTCACATCTGATAAACTACAAGGTAACAGACAATCTCACATCTGATAAACTACAAGGTATCAGACAATCTCACATCTGATAAACTACAAGGTAACAGACAATCTCACATTTACAAATATATAACACAATATCTTTAAATAAATTAACGGGCATTCGCATCATTAAAATAGTTATTGTATGTCACGTATCCCATACAAACGTACTTAATCTGAACGGTCGGGCGTGACCCCTTGTCCGATAGATAGCGGAAGTGTGTATTAAAATCTATAAGTGACCCTTGACACAAATATTTACACTATTTCTTGTAATTCAACACTACAATGACAAAAGGCCAAAGAACTATAATCCAAAAGGACAAGGTTCCGAACCCCTAAAACGACCCTGTGTAATTCAATAATTTAAACCGTATTTTTTTCTGCAAAAAAATGTTATAGTTTTTTAGTATACTTTATTCTTTTATAAAGATTAAATGGTTGTTTTTTTTTTTTCAATTTGACGATTTCCGTTTAATACAATATAGTCAAAGTGTACATGCACAGCGAAAATAGGCACATTTCGTACAATCTAAACCATTTTGGTACAATATCATGTTTGTAACAGCGAAGGCAATCTTGCTTCCTGAAAATATTTGCACATATTACTCAGAGTGTACCAGACAATGATTATAATAAATATCTGTGTATAGCAAAAATGCCTTCATATAATCAATAGGACAAAATTAGGGTGAAATGAGCATTATCCTTAATTATAACCGTCTTTTGGAGTATTTCTATGAATAGAAAAACATAAAATAAAAATAATAAATATACACAAAAATAAATTAATTAAATATAAAATACACTATGCTTTGCTGAAAAATACGCATTTAAATAAAATGCACTTTACAGAGCCGATTTTGGGATCCTTTATTTCGGTTTGTGTCATACTTTGTATTCTTCCGCGTGTAAATCGGCACTCAAGGTGAAACAAATCAGTTGGGTCTGGCTTCATTAGAGGTCTGACCCTTAAATTTCAATTGGCCTGACGCGGGCTGTCAATCAAACAATCCAATCAGCGATTGGTATTTGTACATACTCCCCCATTTCCCTTGGACAAGCTGGCGATTTTTAAGTTAATACTTTATTTTATGTTTTAACTTCATCGCATGGCTTGTAAAGATTGTCGTTCCCAAATCAGGTCTATTGGTCGCGACGCAGCCCATACGTTGATATAAGAAACATTGATTTTTGAAAAACAACACACTCGCGTAACTATTTGTTGATTTAAATTTGAACAGCATATCAAACTCAACCTATTTGCAATATTTCAAATAACAATAATAATTCAAAGTACATAGCATAATATGCTAAGCCTATAACAGCATTTAGGGAAATAATTTTTTACACAGGAATAAATTTTTTTGTGAGTAATGAATAGATTTACATGAAACTTTGTACGGTTAACTGGGAATGACCTCGTCCCCAATTAACTTATGACGAGGAAGTTTTCCATTATATAGTATAATGCGTTAATCCGAACTGAGTTCCGCTACGTTAACTAAGCTAAGGAAATAAGTTTAAAAGAAACGAGTTCCCAGAATCTAAAACTGGGCAGCAGTTAAATAGTGCTTGACGACTTTCTCATCATCATACCGACTCTTTTAAAGTTGAAACAAAATTAACTATGTGTACAACTGTATAAACTGAAGGTCAAGTCAAACTGTATCAAATTGAAACAAGAATGAACTCGCGTCATGTCACAAAATATATTGCATTTTTAAGCGGAAAATCTTTTTAAGTCGAAACCTTGCACGTAGCAGGGAACTCCCTTTTCAATATATTATTTTGGCATGTTAAAATAAATATCCGCTGGCAATACGGGATCAGTGTGTGTGTGTGTGTGTGTGTATGCAGGCATGATATATTGGAAACAATGTTTTTAGCCAATTTTGAAGTTTTGAAAAAGCCTACTGAAATGCTTTATAAATATACATAAACTTCAAATGGATAAGTCATGTAAAACAATAATTTTCAATAATATATCTGCTCGTCAGAGAAGTACGAATGTTCGACGTGCATCTCTATGGTAACTGATGGGTCTGTTGCTCAGAGATCACCACTCAACCAGAACAAAGTCATAGCTTTCTTCAGCTACCGTATTATACCAGATATCAACCAAACGTCCAGTCGATTCGGAGTCGGAACACATATTTATAGCAGCGTCTTCAATGGCAAGAATAAGCCGAGACGAGGAGTCCACCTATACAGACAAACACTGATTATTTAGGGATTATTTATTTGCTCTCAGCATGTTAATATATTTGGTAATGCTCTCAATAAGACAATATTATCTATGACATGAAGCAGATCACATATGCCATACAGGCAATTCAATCAAGACAAATGAACAATTATTTCCATAATTGTTTTCTAAATAAGATGTCTTATCGTTATATTCACTATGATAATATGTCAAAAACACAAATCGGTTTACCATATCTACATGCCAGAGGTTTGCAAGGTCTGGTGGTCATGGGGTACTATTTTTTGGGGGCTCTTCGCTCTGTCCATTGTTACACAACGAACTCGTTCGTTTGGCCGCTATATAACTTGAAGCTATATAATTATGCGCCCGCAATAATTCACAGACTATAACCAAGTTAAACACTTAAGTGTTTACACTGCCTACTTAGGAGTCTATATAAATGTTATATAACCAGTCTGTGTGCTTGTCATGATTGGTTCTAGTCTGTGTTTTTTTATATACGAACTTGGCTGTCGTCCTGCATATCATTCAACTACACATGTACAAACAAAAGTCACACCAGCTAGCTTGTACATTCTGGTCATAACCACCTTGCATCCTTCAGTCACTCGGCTGCGTCTCTAGTCTCAGTTCCAAAGAACTGCCTCTGTTCGACGGAACTGCCTCGGAACTCGGAACTGCCATGGTGAGTGCAAGTCCTTCGGTTATGGTCGCCTCAGGCCTTGGTCGCCAGCTTGCTGCAATGGACAGTGCTAGTCGGTGCCGTGCCCCCTTTCGCATTAAATATACAATCCCCAGTGCATTGTTGAAAACAATATTGCAAAAAAATCAACACTTGGTTTTAATAGCTTTTGTTTCAGCGCTGCTTTGCATCCGAATAACAAAAATTTTATATATTATTGTGATTAAATGCTTCTCACCACGTTGGTTATTTTGCCTCCGTAACATAGTGTTGATTTTTTTTGGTGATTTACCGGAAAACAATTCTGCTAAATCGGATTTATAGAATAGCAAATGTTTCAGCGGTTATCGTTGAGACATACATATCTTTATGCAAGATTTCCACCTAAGTTTATGATTATGGGAATAAAATTATCCATGTTTATATTATATGACCTGGTAGTGTGCGATAGTATTTACCTGGCATCATATCGCCATTTACGATTGTTGTACGGAGTAGGGCGTTTAACCCTTTACTTCATATTGACGCCTTTGTACACCTCTAATATAGACGCCTTTGTATACCTGTAATATAGACGCCTTTGGACACCTCTTATATAGACGCCTTTGGACAACTATTATATAACCGCATTTGGACACCTCTTATATAGACGCCTTTGTACACCTGTAATATAGACGCCTTTGTACACCTGTAATATAGACGCCTTTGTACTCCTCTATTATAGACGCCTTTGTACACTTCTTATATAGACGCCTTTGGACACCTCTTATATAGACGCCTTTGGACACCTCTTATATATACGCATTTGGACAACCTCTAATATAGACGCCTTTGGACACCTCTAATATAGACGCCTTTGTACACCTCTAAGATAGACGCCTTTGGACACCTCTTATATAGACGCCTTTTAACATCTCTTATATAGAAGCCTTTTGACACCTCTTATATAGACGCCTTTGGACACCTCTTATATAGACACATTTGTACACCTCTAATATAGACGCCTTTGTACACCTCTAATATAGACGCCTTTGGACACCTCTAATATAGACGCCTTTGGACACCTCTTATATAGACGCCCTTTGGACACCTTTAATATAGACGCCTTTGTACACCTCTAATATAGACGCCTTTGGACACCTCTAATATAGACGCCTTTGGAGACCTCTTATATAGACGCCTTTGGACACCTCTTATATAAGACGCATTTGGACACCTCTAATATAGACGCCTTTGGACACCTCTTATATATACGCATTTGGACACCTCTTATATAGACGCTTTTGGACACCTCTAATATTGACGCCTTTGGACACTTCTAATATAGATGCCTTTGGACACCTCTTATATATACGCATTTGGACACCTCTTATATAGACGCTTTTGGACACCTCTAATATTGACGCCTTTGGACACTTCTAATATAGATGCCTTTGGACACCTCTAATATAGACGTCTTTGGACACCTCTAATATAGACGCCTTTGGACACCTCTTATATAGACGCCTTTGGACACCTCTAATATAGACGCCTTTGTACACCTCTAATATAGACGCCTTTGGACACCTCTTATATAGACGCCTTTGGACACCTCTAATATAGACGCATTTGGACACTTCTAATATAGACGCCTTTGTACACCTCTAATATAGACGCCTTTGTACACCTCTAATAAAGACGCCTTTGGACACCTCTAATATAGACGCCTTTGGACACCTCTTATATAGACGGCTTTGGACACCTCTAATATAGACGCCTTTGGACACTTCTAATATAGATGCCTTGGACACTTCTAATATAGACGCCTTTGTACACCTCTATATAGACGCCTTGGACACCTCTTATATAGACGCATTTGACACCTCTAATATAGACGCCTTTGTACACCTCTAATATAGACGCCTTTGGACACCTCTTATATAAACGCATTTGGACACCTCTAATATAGACGCCTTTGGACACCTCTAATATAGACACCTTTTGACACCTCTAATATAGAAGGCTTTTGAATTATTGGGTGAATTATGTTTATATTAACTGACAGAGTGGAAAACAGTGCAGAAAGTGTTACTTCCTGCACTGTTTTTAAAGGCATAGTGCCACCATTGCAAAAAGGAAGTGCTTCCGTGGGGTAGTCGCATAATGGCGGTTGTAAATAATCCTCAATTCTTCTTCTTTAAAAATGCATTTTCCTATTTTTAATGCTCATTTTTTTATTTGAATGGCATTATTGATGTATTTTGAACATTTTGATAGCATTGTCATGTTTGAATTGGGAATTTAGAAAAAAAAAAATGATGCTTGGAAATTGGGGTATGAATTCATGATTTCGGAAGTCTACTTTTACTTTGTCACCAGTGTACACACTAAGCAGAAAAAAAATCTCTTATATGACACATGACCCCTACTTTTCTCATCATATTTTGATAGTGCAGAGGTTGACAACAGTAAAATGTAGGTTTCACTTTTTTCATTTGGGACCCTCTATGAATGACAAGCCTTCAAACTTTTATTATTTACTATAGAATAAAGAACAAAAATCAATGGTGGGGTTACACCTAAAGGCCTTCTGTGATTGGTGCAGGAAAACCAGTATCTATGGAGTAAAGGGTTAAACGCCCCGACATATTGGCGAGATTAACAAGTGTCAGGTAAGTACGTACGCACACTAAACTTGTGTGTTTGGTAATTCATATTGATGTGCGAGTATTTGCTTTTATATGTATTTGCTCTAAGAATTTCAATGTCATGGTCGTTTCGGAGATACGTCACAGATTATACAGATCTAATATACAAGTGGCATAGTTCTGCGGAATTTAGAATTAAAATTTTTTTTGTGAAACTTTTACTATGTTTGTGCTATGATAATGAAAGTTTGTCTCAAATATCTGTTGTTTTTTTGTAAATAATAACTAAAGTGAATATTTTACTACGCATTTCTAATATGAGAATGGCCATTATTTCTAATTTATTGCATATGTCATGTTAATAATATTATAATTATTATTCATATGCTAGTTATTTAATCCTCACAGTGATTCTGCTTATACTGTATTGAGACTTGTCGGTCAATAGCTATTTATTTCTAATGTTTATTTTGTTGTACCGTACCGACTCTATGTCAAATTGAGAATCTTATATCTTGTACTGTACGTCTGCGGACGGACGGACGGACAGACGAATGTATGGACGGGTGCATGGATGGCTTAATTAATGAAAGATGAATGAAAAATGAATGAATGAAACACACATTCATTTGTCTTTGCCTTAATATTATTGCGGATATGTTTTTTTTATTTATTAAACTTTCGTTGAAGATGATTGCTGATGAGAGATAACTGGAAAGTGGTCACGTGACAAATGGGGCTACAAACCCAAACGGAGTTTTAATATCAAGATTTTACAGATATTTTAGTAAAGGTATTGTTTAAGAATTACAGCCTGTGAAGTGTTCATAACAATTATCAGTGGCAAATTTGATATATGTGTCAACAAAGTATTTTAAAAGAAACAACTTTGAGATGATTTTTGGAGGGTCCCAGTTTTCCGATTAAAACTTTACCGACATCAAGGTATCCAACTCAATTTTCCGACTCCCAGTTTGCTTAACCAATTTTCTTTTTTTCCTACTAAAAAATTTGCCGATTCACAATTTTTTCAACGACAAAATTTTCAACTCAAAGATTTTTATTTAAAATTATCGTTTTTGACCAAAACAAAAATTACAATACTTTTTCAATTAATGTAAACGAGTTAAAACGTACATTGAAAATGAGATTTTTTTATGCTATTTTTATATTATTTAAAATTTGTAATTGTTTCAAATGTATTTCAGCTTGACAACCGTTCTTCCATCGGCAATGTCATCATCCCCACCAACCCAGTACCTGCACAACGTAAAGCATTTACATTTGTATCGGGCTATTACCCCCCACCAACTAAAACTACCACAATACAAAATCTCATTAAAATTGAATTTCGCGCTATTTACCATTTATTTTCCATATCACGTTGTCGCACGCTGCTCCCGTTTGTTTTGTAAGCTGTTAGACAGCAAATATGTTTGTAATAACGCTGCTTGTATTTTCAGCTTGGATAAAACTTGTGTCAGCAGAGTTCTACCCCTTGTTTCAGGTATTAATATATTTTGCATGCTAAATCAGAAAACTACAAACTTTGTAGTACGCTTAAATTTAAGGATTTAAACACGTGACAAATTCATGAAATAGTGATTGATTGATTGAATATTTAGCGTCATTTTTATGCCATCGAGGGCTAACAGACGATCAGTTAACCTAACCACTGTTTCCTTGGATTAACCAATACTCGAGTACAACACATCTCCGCAAGTAATTGACAGCTTTCCCACTTGAATCAGCGGTGAGAGACGAATGATAATGAGACACAATGATGTATATCAATCATCACGGAGACTGTTGCCGGGCGGGGTTTCGTTCATTGACCGATTTAATGAATAAATAATTTGTAATTTAGTATTTCTTTTAAAAATTAATTATGGCGGGAGAGTTAAAGTTAACAAAGGCACGACGTACACTTAGTTACAAATATATATTGATATCGGCACGTCTTTTAAAAATATATAAATACCTAACCCTATATCCGTAATAATATTAATGATTTTGCTTTTGATAATGACGGCAATGATGTTGATAATGATGATGATAATGATGACAACGATGAGTGATAATATTTAGTGTTGTTGTTACAAAAAAAGTTATTGTCTTTATCTTTTTTTCCCTATTTTTTTAAATATAAAAATATTTCTACGAGTTAACGGTTTCCATAATTACATTATAGGCCGGACCCGTGTTAAAATAAATGTTAAGCCGGGGGTGGGGGAGTGGGGTGGGGATGACGTTAATTAAATGTGACTTATTTTCAAATTAAAACATATGGATCATGTCAATAGCACGTGTTATACCCGTCAACTGAAAAGATCGTTTCACGTCCTTTTATTTGATATATAAGCAGACTTCCATTAACGACCATGTATTTGCGAACATTTCCATATGTTTCGGTTATTAGTTTGATTACGTAGATTTTTAAAAACTGACATATTTGTTACCAATGTTTGTTATGAAGCTCATTTTTAAGATCAGTTTCATACATCATAATATAATTTTATATCAATGACCTCCTTTTTATAAAAATAGACAAAATATTACATCTGACGCAGGTATCATCTAAAAAATTAAATAACTCTAAAACGAGCACGACAAATACCTTTTTCGCAATCACTTTCATTTTAAATTAGAATGGACTATGTTGTTGTTTTTAACTGTATTAGAAATATAAATCCTTTCAGTTTAGGAACTAACATCTTTACATTGAACAAGTAGACCAGGACTGATTTCAGAAACGACACTAAGGGTTTACTATTTCTAATATTAATCATTTTCCTGACATTGACTCAAACAGTAATTTGGAATATTGAAAATGCTATTAAAATATAAGATTTTTGAATCCCAAAATTCATAGCGAGTTCTATTTTTGGTCGCAAGACAGAACTAGCAATTGGCATAAGACTTACACATTGCGTATTAAGCAGTAAGAGTTAAGCGATTATGATAAAGACCTAAGTACTTTTTGCTATTTAAAATATATTATATAGAGATATAGAATTGATTATTTTACATGACAATTATATGGAACTAAGTAGTAGTATGAATAAAGCACGATGTAAATTGCGTACAAATATAATACCCGCCTATGGCCTGTGTACATTAATGGCGACGCCAATATATCCGCTATTTGCGCAACTTTGGTGTTGTTGCTGTGGCGCTGTCGGTAGGGACGTCGTCATTAATAGGCTAGGCGCTGACGCCGCAGGGGCCGTTGGTTCGAATCTTCAAAGTGGTAAAAAATCATGCATTTAGAATCAGGCATTTTAGCATTGAGGATTTTGAGCAAATAAATACTTAGAATTAAAAATAGGAATAAGAATTAAACATTAAGCATATTCAATTGAACATTATAATTTGAAATTAAACAAGAAGAATTTTGACACCGTTGGCTTTCCATAGAACACTTCCCTGACTGTAACTCCTCGCCGCTATATTTAAAACTATGGGATAAAGAGACAGCGTACCAACTAAGTCTATTTAGAACCCGATGTCTCACGAATCAGGTCTTAGGAAAAAAGCAGGAAATTTTATGCTTGCCAAGTCATGTTTAAGTTTTTATTTACCCTCTTGCTTTGAATTGGTCATTTTTGCGAGCAGGAAAAGATGATTATTTAAAAATAAATTGGTGATTATTGTAAATCTAAATGAATAATACTGATGAATGATTGATGAGATGGTTCAATTGCCTTATTAATTATACTACAAGTTGATTATATCAACATGTTATGTTGTTTTCTAGTTTACTTAATGGATTCGGTGATCATATTTACTTATTTCCGTATTAAATGACTAAGATGAATTTTGACTTGTTCGACTTAATTTAGGTTAATTACAGAGTTGATTCACCGGCGGTGTAGTCTTTTTATATACCATTGCGCTTTGAACTGGTCATTTTGGCAAGCAGTCGATTCACCATATTTATATTTATATATTATGCAGCCATGTAATATAAGCCAATCTTACTTACTAGTAGTGTTGATTTCTCTTAATCCGCCAATCAGGTCTGAGATTGGTCAACATCAAAACTAAAATTGAGTTCAACTATGGTTGTGTTAAACAAACACATCTGGCCAAACACCTCCGTTTATATCAAATACAATTGCTAATAGCACCTGAGTGTATAGACCTTCAATAAAATTTAATTCTATTGATTGTATATCTATACACACTAGTTGTGTTTAGTTACTATGGTATAATTTAATTATATATAAAGCAATATCGTATGTAATATTTTATATCTGTCCCACAATGCATAGCAATTGGACGAAAATTAATTTCTGACGTCATTCAAACATTCCCATTGACCAATCAACTCAACTAACGGACCCGATCAGGAGAGCTGGGTTCGTTCTACAGACCAATACTAGTCAGACCAATACAAGTCAGACCTAGTCAGACCAATACAAGTCAGACCTAGTCAGACCAATACAAGTCAGACCTAGTCAGACCAATACTAGTCAAACCTAGTCAGACCAATACTAGTCAGACCTAGTCAGACCAATACTAGTCAGACCAATACTAGTCAAACCTAGTAAGACCAATAGTAGTCAGACCTAGTCAGACCAATACTAGTCAAACCTAGTCAGACCAATACTAGTCAGACCTAGTCAGACCAATACTAGTCAGACCAATACTAGTCAAACCTAGTAAGACCAATACTAGTCAGACCTAGTCAGACCAATACTAGTCAAACCTAGTAAGACCAATACTAGTCAGACCTAGTCAGACCAATACTAGTCAGACCAATACTAGTCAAACCTAGTCAGACCAATACTAGTCAGACCAATACTAGTCAAACCTAGTCAGACCAATACTAGTCAAACCTAGTCAGACCAATACTAGTCAGACATAGTCAGACCAATACAAGTCAGACCTAATCAGACCAATACTAGTCAGACCAATACTAGTCAGACCAATACAAGTCAGACTTAGTCAGACCAATACTAATCAGACCAATACTAGTCTGTAGTACGAACCCAGTTCTCCCGATTGGGTCCGTTAAATAGCAATTGTAATGACCATGCTGATTAGTCAATTGCTTCAGGGAAAGTTTGAATGACGTCACAGATTAGTAAGCATTCAGTTGCTATGAATTGTGGGACAGGCATAGAATGCCCTGCTTTTTTCATTGGTGGTTAATAGACCTGATTCGGGAGATATCAGGTCCTGGGATAGACTAGACTAATACAGTCTTGATTTGAACAAAAACCCTGAGGACTTAAAAGAAGCCAAAATGAAAAGGAAATGGCATTTTATTGTTTTAAAAACAAAATCTTTTTAAAAGCTTTTCATGAAGTCACACATAATAACATGAAATCATAATGTATTGTAGGAAGGAACGCCGTGGAGTACGTACTATGCGAAAACTGAACAAGGTAAATGTTTATTTTTTACATTCGAATCCTTCTTTAAAGGAAATTTATCAGGATTTTTCAAACTTTTAAAATTGACTAAAACATATCATGCTTATATATAAACACTAACCCCGTATTGCCAAATTGACATATGTTTAAACATGCTAAAATATTATACTTGAAAAGGGATTTCCTAACATGGGCTACGCGCCTAGGTTAGATTAAAATATATTTTCCGCTTAAAATTGCAACATATTTTCAATTTTGTGACGTATGAAATGATTCGCGTGATTTCATTTTCATTTCAATTTGATCCGTTTTATAGGTTAACATGTAGTTAGAAAGAGTCGGAATGACGTCAAACAGCATTTAAGTGCTCTCTATTTTTAGAATGAGGATTTCGTTTCAAGTTTACCACTCCAATTTAAATATTAACTTTGCGACGTTTTAGTGGATTTGACATATCAAAATACTCGGATTTTATTTATTAATGATAATGAGATACCTTTTAATTGTTTTATTTTTAAGACATTTGTAGCGTTTGTTTCCCTGATTTATTATTCCCTTAAACGTCAAATGTCCAGATTTATACATTTTGTACTGGAACTATAAAACTCAAAGTTTCCGTGTAGCTAGTGACTATATAATTATATCTCATGCCTATTTTGTGTAGAAATGATATCAAATACTTTTATTGAAGCGGGGCGGTAGTGTAGTGGATAAAGTGTTGGTCGCTCACGCCAGAGGTAGCGGGTTCGATCACCTGGTCGACCCGATGTCTCTCATAAAACAACACTCAGTACTGATTCTATCTAGGAGTGTGAAATTTATAGGTTGGTCATTAACTGGAAGAAAAAATGTTCGACCATTTTAGGACACTAATTTTTGAACGAAGGCGGGTCGATATTGTTCCAATTTCCAATATTTGATTATATGCATCGCCGAAACCAGGACTAATATATAGAAGGATCGGAAACTTGCGTCTTCCGACTAAATGTTGATATTTCATGGCACGCGAAGGATTAATTTTGCAAATTAACCATTCAAAATTCACTGGTAACTGATTTCTTAAACATACAATGTAAGTTACATGTAACTTTAGGTATTTTACAATATTTGGATCATGCAAAATGTTATTGCAGTTTTGACGTATTTTCGTTGTTTTTAGTTGCAAAGTACAAACAATTATTTTTAAACACAATTTATTAGGAAAAGTCTCGGTTTTGTAGAGTCTCATTGTTCAAAGTAACAGTCGAGTGGTGGATGGAAGTTAGATAACTGAAAACGGGATTTTGCAAGATTTTGCGCGGACACACGAGCGTTCACAAAATCTGAATAAGTTGCCTTTCCTTCACTATTAAATTCCTTGCCCGAATATTCCGTTTTCAGATTGTTCGGAGGAGGGGAAACTTCGGCACTTTCCGTGGCTGTACGAGCTGGACAACAATTCCGAGAGAACCGTAGGAGCACCAGTAAACTTTACCGTCACGTATATCGAACGAGAGGCCCTGGAGATGGGAGGTTCCAAATGGGTGTACTACCCCGGCGTTTACCTCGAATTTTATCCTCCGGGTGATGGTGGGTAACTAAAGTCATTTCAATTCAATTCTTAAAATGATTTTTGTAATATATATATATATATATTTACATGACGCATGAAACTCGTTTTCGTTTTAATGTCCGATCAATTTTGGATCGGTATGGGGAAAAACAACCGGGTTTTTAAAGAGTAGACCCGCCATTGGGTTAGACATGTTTGTATGTGTAATGATTGCACGAGTAAAATTCATGTCATCTTTGCCTTGTATCCATTTAAATTATGTGTTTGGTATGACGTCTATAGAGCAGTTACATCCAAGCAGACACATAGCCACCTGTTGTACTACCTGTAGTTCTATCCAATGTGTGCAGTTGTCGTCGTTATCAGTAATCTTTCGATTAAAGCCACTGGGCGCAGTGGGCCTACAACCCGAGGCATCAGAAAAGTTCGAAATATTCATATTTCAAGTGAAATCGATTTGCTTAATTATTTCTTAATTGGATCCTATTTTTCTCCGTGACAGGTCTGGAAAACTTTAGAGGCTACGAGTTATCAATGGACAAAAATCACGGGACGTTTTGTGTGGTGTTTGATTTTACACATGTCACGTGGTCGCCAGATGTGAGTTAACTAAAACGTTTGTATTCCTGTTGTCGAGATATTACGAAAGGTTATGCTGAATCTGGTCCTATTTTATTAACATATTTATATAGGTCACGCTAATCCATCACGAAATATATACGTGACCGCCGCGTGGTCTAGTGGTAGAGCGTCCGCCTCGCATGCGGAAGGTCGTGGGTTCAATCCCCGGCCTGGTCATACCAAAGACTTTAAAAATGGTACTAGAAGCTTCCTCGCTTGACACTCAGCATTTAGAGGAGAGTTCTAGGTCTGGTCGGCCCGGTGTCAGTACATTGTGACTGGGTGGGGTATCATACCATGTGTCTGCGGCATGATACTCCAGTGTGACAGCGCTTAGAATACTGTCTCAAGTAGACACCGTCGCGATATGACTGAAAAATTGTAGAAAGCGACGCTAAACACCATACAACGAAATATATTCACATGTAATATAATTTTGTCGTTCTGTTTTAGCTTCGGACATAATTTAAGAAAAAAAATCAATGTTACCGTGATAATATGTTTTATCAAATACTTTACTGTGCAGGATTGTAATAAACACTTAATATAGTTTTATATTAACCTAGTATAATATCACATCTGATTCACCGATCCGTGTTTTTCGTATAACTCGACTCTCGTACGTAAATATCCGAAGTACTTTCCGACTTGCCCGAATATATAAATATGCCCGATTTTTTTCTCGTTCTTTTTAGAGGTGATCTGTAATATAAATGGTAAATATAACATTTTATGAGTTTTATGTGATAAAACGAATCTTATATTCGTACTCACCTATTATTGAATTTGATTAACACGTTGGTAAAATGTTATAACGCTCGGCAGAGCCTCGACTGAATATTATATTCAACTCGGTTAATAAATTCAACGATAAATAAGAACTCAAGTAAGTCCTCTATTTAAGCAATTATGTGATAAATAAATAACCGTATTTTTTACAGAAGAAAATAGAGTTCGAATTGTTCCCCCTGAGCGGGTTGACACATTTCCGGCTGGGGTTGTGGAGTTTGCCGAAGTACAGATATGACCAAAGGACGGACGTACACAGCGTGGTAACAGGACAATTCGGAGCTTACAGTATGTGCTATTTAATATAAAATTAGCAAAATTGTCATCTTTTATAGAAACAATACAAAATGATAAATTAGTGAAGTGTTCATGTAAAACAGGTCTTTAACCGATTTAAAACCTAGATAAGAATTAGAAACTTATTTATGAGAGTAACCAAATATGAAAGAACACGTCGTGTGTGCAACTGACAGGCGTCTTTACGTTCGTCAGCTGTATAACTTGTCGGCGTTGTTTCCTATAAGTTGGATCAGAGACACAACAGAGATACAAACAGAGAAAGAGGACACCCATGTGTAAATTTCGGGAGACACATTTGGTGTTTTTCGAAGCTTGGAAATACGACTCGTCCTAAACCAAAAGAGAGGCAATTTCAGACCATTGTCTAAATTTCAGATGCCACATTTTGCGTGTTATAAATCTTGGAAACAAAACTCCACCTGAACCAACCAACATATTTTCGTGATTTTGGTATTGAAAGAAAGGCCTGGTTTGAAATGTTTTGAAACTTGTCCTGTTTAAAGCAGTAATATTATGATATTTTTTATCTTTTTTGTTCTTGCATATTAATTTAAAAAAAATATTTTTAAAAAAAGTACTTTATTTTTTTTTTATTAATCCAATAATATCTAATGGCGAATAGAGGTCAAAATAAACAAAAAAATATGTAAATGCATAAAATAAAAAGAAAATTTGTTTGTTTTGGTTTAAGATCAAATGATATTTTATTTTGTGTTCACCAAAATCTTTCGCCACCGACGAGTAACTTACTTTATCATCTATCTACATAAAATTTCTGTTACTATTTATGTATTATTAAAATGTTTTGTTGAAACGAGTACACTCCCTTTTTTGTAAAAAAGTATTTCGAGAAAATTCCAACAATTTTTTCGTTTTAAACCCTCAATAATATACAGCAGAAAAAACTATTAAATGGTTGATAATTGGAAATTGTCAACATTTTTATCAGCTTTACTTTAATACTAAGCGTATTAAGTTCAGATAAAGATTCAAAAAGTTATTAAAGAAACACTAAATGTGTCACCCGATATTTCAGCTGTGTATGAGCCTGTCAGTCTCTGTAATTAAGTCACTGGTATTATTTATTAAACAGTCAAACCTGTATTAAGTATAAAAATTAACACTTAATACAGGTTGATGTAATTAAGTCACTGGTTAGAAGAGCTGTAAAAAGCACATCTGTCATAACCAGCATGTAACAGGTGGAAAACGTAAAAGTTTATTTAACGTAAAGTTCTGTCTCTTTGAATGTATCTCGTTTGGTATTTGGTTCTTTGGGCATTTGATCCAAAATTAATCTCTTTAGGAATCAATACTAAGTTGCCCTTCCAATCCTCTAAGCATTTATATACCCATGGGAGCAATTTCTGGTGTGTATAGGCAGTGACCTATCTAAACGTGCCACCCAAAAATTCAACCATGTATATTGTATTGATATTAGCCTGCCAGCAGGGCCGTCGTTCTGCCATTTTTGAATATACGCACAATGGGGGATAGTTAGGAGCGTGTGTCCCCCTTCACTTTACGAACTTAAACAAAGCATTCGGAAATGTTCGGTTTCGATAGACCGTTCCAGGGTCTGTCTATAACGCGAAATAATGTTATACAGAAATACCCTGACCGTTCGTACATAATCATTTAGATATAAAAGAAAAATGATGCTTGATCTGTTTTATTATAAACATCTAAAGCACTAACCCCTCCCCCATCGTCCCTCCCCCTTAAGCATCAACTTTTATTGCATATTTCATTTGCTTTCCTGTTTTAAAAAAAATCGCTGTACGGATTTCAAATGATACGCACTGGCGTATGTGCGTATCGCGATCGGCGGGCCTGGTCAGTCTGTTATTAAGTCACTGGTATGGGCAGTTTTCACGATACAGAGATAATGCAATGTAATACCACCGTGTCACTTTGCATTATCTTTGATTTGCGATTGTAACCGTTGTGGCGATGTGCACCTCACCGTTCAAACAGTAACCAGGAGTTACCATGTTATCACACGTACTGTTGGCCGAATAGTGGCCGTGTATACATGTTTAAGGTACGTATAGGTTGGACGGTGTTAACGTCATAAATTATTTTTAATACTTCAGGAGAAAACAACGAAGTACCGGACCCCGCAGAATGGTACCCTCAAATATCGTACGATATTCTTATAGAGGGACTGAGGCGCTCTCTGGAGGTCGTTTTCAGTCGGCCGCCATTACAGTACGAGTTTCGGCGGTTTGAGATAGCGCTTTTTCTAGAACAGGAACACGTGGAAGTACAAGTCAACACAACAACTGAGTTCGCGTACCTGTTCAATGACGTTGATCCCGGCCGGTACAAGGTCATGGTAAATATATATTAATTAACTTATTTATTTTACTTCTATTTTGAAACAAGTTCTTACGACTTAGACAAATCACGCTCGTAGTCTACCCTGGTATAACCAGTACTAAGCATATGCGGAAAAAGTGTATTGCTCAAGGACACCACACATAGTCGTAGCAGAAGATCTAACCCACGACCCTCCGATCATGGGTTCGGTGTTTTACCATTGGACCACGCGCTTATTAAAACACCAGTTTAAATCAATACCCTCTTTTATGGACACATCATGTAGACTTTTAATCCCTTGTTCAATCCCCTCCTGCTTTGGAACTCCAGGCTAGGAACGTCTTGGCAAGGAATTTGCCCCCCCCCCCCCCCCGCCTGGCCTCTCAAGTACAAAAACAACTGTTCATACTACACATATATTTTATTCTTAATGAAATCCAAGAGCTTATGCCATCGTGTAGACAAAGTTTTAAGTGAATAGTTGGGACTCCAATATAATTTGTTTGGATGTAGAATTTCGACCCCTATAATTGGTTTGAATGTATAATTTTATACACTACATTTTAGGCTGCAATGTAGAGTTTGTGCCTTTGTTTGGGCAACATTCTGTTGTGATGATAAATATACGACATTGCATCTCATTATCATCCGTCTCTCGCGGCTGATTTAAGTGAGAAAATGATCAGCTACTAGCGTAGATAGGTATGCTCCCGTACTAGTTAACCAACTGCAGGGTGGTAGGTAGGTATGCTCCCGTACTGGTTAACCAACTCCAGGGTGGTAGGTAGGTATGCTCCCGTACTGGTTAACCAACTCCAGGGTGGTAGGTAGGTATGCTCCCGTACTGGTTAACCAACTCCAGGGTGGTAGGTAGGTATGCTCCCGTACTGGTTAACCAACTCCAGGGTGGTAGGTAGGTATGCTCCAGTACTGGTTAACCAACTCCAGGGTGGTAGGTAGGTATGCTCCCGTACTGGTTAACCAACTCCAGGGTGATAGGTAGATATGCTCCCGTACTGGTTAACCAACTCCAGGGTGGTAGATAGGTATGCTCCCGTACTGGTTAACCAACTCCAGGGTGGTAGGTAGGTATGCTCCCGTACTGGTTAACCAACTCCAGGGTGGTAGGTAGGTATGCTCCCGTACTGGTTAACCAACTCCAGGGTGGTAGGTAGGTATGCTCCCGTACTGGTTAACCAACTCCAGGGTGATAGGTAGCTATGCTCCCGTACTGGTTAACCAACTCCAGGATGGTAGGTAGGTATGCTCCCGTACTGGTTAACCAACTCCAGGGTGATAGGTAGGTATGCTCCCGTACTGGTTAACCAACTCCAGGGTGGTAGATAGGTATGCTCCCGTACTGGTTAACCAACTCCAGGGTGGTAGATAGGTATGCTCCCGTACTGGTTAACCAACTCCAGTGTGGTAGATAGGTATGCTCCCGTACTGGTTAACCAACTCCAGGGTGGAATTCACCAACCTTTCGTAAGAATATTCTTAGACTTGAGCTCAAGAATGAAATTTGAATAGCACACTTAATGACCACTTTACAAGGTCAGTATATGATGCTTGTAGGACACCAATTACATAGCCAAATAAACTCTCACAGTTATTCTATCTAATTGGACAACTAAATAGCTACGGTTGAAATTTGAATTTTCAATCCCAAATCTAAGAATATTCTCAAGAATGGTTGGTGAAACGACCCCTGGATCCCAGGAAAAAAGTGATACGGTTAACTAATGGTCTGTTAGCCCTTGATGGCATAAAATGACGCTAAACATTCAAACAAACAAACGCAGTAATTTCACTAAGGAAGCACCAGATACGATTAATAATAATTATTAAGGTGTTATCGTCACAGTAGGGCCACGGTGTCCAATTGTTGTCAATCACTTCGAGTGTCATAATAGGACCATGGTGTCTAATTGTTGACGATCACTTCAAGGGACAGACCGGATTTAACAAGCTGAATAAAACACCATCTTCCTATTGTGAACGTTATCATTTTGTCAATATCCAATCAAATCAAACAAAACCCTAAACCCCGTGCCAATCTCTGGCCCGACACGCTAGCATGCCTCTTAGTAACTTCACTCAGTCTTTGTCGGTCCAGGAAGCGGACTCGAGAGCGATTTATATAAGCCCTAAGCCTACTTTGGTCAACAGCCAATGAAAATAGCAAGTACTAGATTATACTTAAGATAGTTGGACCGTAATGGGCTATGATCCAAACATTTCTGTTTTATTATCTATATAATATCACATGTTCGTTTCCAAATTTTTAGAAACTTTTATATCGTCTAAAATTATTTAAAATTATCGGCATTTACCATATTTCATTTTCAAAAGTCCAAAATGGGTTAAATTGTTACGATTTTATTAATTTTCATTATTTTTTAAAAATATTTTTTTAGCGTCAGTGTATTCTAAAAGCATACATTTTTAAAAAAAATATGAGCATGCAACGTTGATTTGAAGGGGATAAAAACAACTAATATAAACTCATTGGTAGTATACTGCGGCGGACAGGAGCACTTCATTTTATTTGACAACTTTGAAAAAAAAATGCTATAAAACAAAAGCGTAGAACATCAATTTTACTATTGGGGCATCAGTACTACATGAATATATACTATTCTACATACAATATAGAAACATTAAGAAGTCTTATAATCCGTTATTTTTCGGAACCATATTTTTAGCCATAGTTCCAAATGTTGAAATAAAGATATGGATAGATGCATCTGTTGTTTCAGAATCAGTTATAGATATAGCATTGCTTATATATATAACAAATACGAGCGGATGAATAAATAAATTAATATATGAATGAATGAATGAATAAATGAAAATATGAATGAATAAATACATAAACGAATAGATGAATGAATGAATGAATGAATGAATGAATGAATGAATGAATGAATGGTGTTTAACAACCTGCTTACATCCAGAGTCATATTGAGTCGAGACTGGGGATGAAAATGAGGGGAAAAACGAGCGGTAGTGTAGTGGATAGAGTTGATCGCTCCTGAAAGAGGTTGCAATTTCGATCCCTAGCTCGAACTGATGTCTCTTAATAAACAACACTCAGTACTGGTTCTGCCCAGGAAGTGCACAGGAGAGCGGTTCATATAATTTTTAAGCTTTCTTCGAAATCCATCTAAAACAAATTAGTATAAGCAAATAATAGACATGGAGATAATATCATATATTAAAATCCTGAATTCAAATCCCAATTCAGTACTGAATCCAAGACCTCCATATCTTGACATGGTATTTCGATGCTCAGACCTCATTTACACTGGCAAAACTATAGAGCACTGATGTTTAATTTGTCTGTAAAAGTTTGATAATATAAGTGAACTGAGAGACACGTTTGCTTTAAACGTTTGCTTACAGCGTAAACACCTCCGAGAGCTTTTTGCTTTTGTTTAATGTCTAATCGAGGGACATCGCCGATGCAGTCCGATTTCCATTTACTTTTCATTGTTAGGTCACCGTTTGCATTTATACAGAGTAACACGTTTAGCCGTGCATAACGCGGCAACCCTGGTGTACACTTGGCAAACAATTCAGCTCATAAATCGTCTAAATAGTTCAGTTCAATCGATTGAGTGATTGAATATTTAGCGTCATGTTTATGCCATCGAAGGCTAGCAGACGATCAGTTAACCTAACCCTGGGATCCTGAAAGGTAAACCAGTACTCGAGCACACCCAATCTCCGAAAGTGACTGATAATTTTCCCACTTGAATCAGCGGCAAGAGATGATACACAATGTCGTATATCATTCATCACGGATACTGTTGCCAGGCGGGATTTGAACTCACGACCTCTGGATTGATAGTCAGACGTGTAACCGACTGAACTGATCGGGCCCGGCTGGTCAGTTCAACAACTTGCCCCAGATCTTATGGTTATATATTACCATTTCATGTACCGTATGATAGAATCAATGTGGTTAAAAATACTCCTATGTAGACATAAACCATTCTTAATTAATTTTGTTTACAGATCTCCAAATTTTCCCATATCTTGGGTAGATAAATATGAACATGAATTTGACAATTTTGATCAATAATTGAAGAACTATTTTCTGTCAAAATTTGGACTTTCACAACCCATTAATTCACCGACAAGAATAAATAAAAATAGTTCTTCAATTATTGATCATATATATACAACGGGAACTGACTTTATAGTTGATACTATAGTCCCAAATTACACTATCAGTGATCACTATCCAGTAACACTAACTAGATCAACGTGTTATAGAAAAGGCCATAGAGACAAAAAGAATCATGATTCAATATTGTACAGGTCCTTCTCAAAATTAACATAACATCTTCAAGAAAATCTGGCAATATCCTCACTAGGGGTAGTTGAAACGATCTCAAATCCTAACATATCTTTAGATATGTTTTATAATATGTTGAACATCATTCTAATGAAGCATGCACCTTTCAAAGAAAAAAGAATAAGACAGGAATATAAACAGCAATGGTTCGCAAATGAAATTAATAAGGCAATACACCACAGACTATTTACACAAACATAAAAAAATTGATGAATATAAAATTACAGAAACACTGTCACTTCAGTGATACGTAAAAGTAGAAAAGAGTATTACAATAAAGCTATACAAAATAATGAGAGACCAAATATATTGTGGAAGAGCGTAAATGATATTACAAACTCAAACAATAGCAACATAATTATATACCAAATAAACTGATAACTAATTCAAATACTGATATCGAAGGAAAATTAAATATACTAAATGCACTAAACAAGCATTTTGTCAATATTTCTGATATAATAGAAAAAAAATTTTTTTGTTAAAAACAATTTTAATGATTTACATCAATATCTTAACGAACGTCTTACGTTGATATAGAGAAAATCACGCCTTTTAAGGTAAAGAAAATTATCGACAAACTTGATATATCAAAATCAACAGGCCTGGACGGCATAGGACCTAAAATATTACGATACTGTGGTGACCACATAACATCTGTAATAGCATCGATAATAAACAATAGTATAGTGAGTGGAGTATTTCCAGAAAAACTGAAAGAAGCATATGTTTTTCCTATATTCAAAAAAGGAATTAAGGAGGATCCCTGCAATTATCGCCCAATGTCAATACTACCAACTATCTCAAAAATTTACGAGAGGCACATTGGCACACAATTACAAGAATTTTTCAAAACTACCAATATTCTTCATGAAAAACAGTCAGGATTTCGTCAAAACCATTCATGCCATACAGCCTTAACAATATTGATAAATACATGGCTAAAAGATATTGATGATGGTAAATATGTTGGTGCTGTATTTCTAGATCTACAAAAAGCATTTGATCTAGTTGATCATGAAATATTACAATACAAACTGAAACTTTATCATTTTACTGATAGAACATTAAATATTTTCAAGTCGTATTTGTCCAATCGAACACAAATGATTAAGGTGAAAAATATGTATTCACTGAAAATGATTGTGAAGTCTGGTGTTCCACAAGGATCTATTCTCGGGCCACTTTTGTTTCTTATATATATAAATGATATGCCAATTATAACGAGGACAAATAATATTTATCTCTAGTCGGCTGATTCCACTGTATATGAATCTAATCGAGATTTATCAATAATTGAATCTATATTACAAAACAGATTGAAAAATATTGATGATTGGTGCAAACTTAATAACATGGCACTACATCCCGGAAAATCAAAATGTATGATATTAAGTACAAATTATAAAAAAAAACATGCAATGAATATTAAATTGCAAATTTGTATAACTTCAATTGAAAATGTAACAGAACAGACTATATTAGGCGTATATGTTGACAATAATCTAACTTGGCACAACCATGTAAAAAATGTTATTAACAAAATCAATTCGAAAAAGCACTTTTGCGACGAATTTCGTATTTCCTTTCCCCTGATATGAAAATACTTTATTTCAAGGCATACATAATGTCTACCATCGATTACTGCAATACCATTTGGGGACTTACTTCCAAAACTGACACAAATAAGATACTTAAAATACAAAATAGAGCTGCAAGGATAATTATGCAACGTAAAAGTTCGGATAACTTACTAAATTAATTAAACTGGCTCTTATTAAAAAGCAGGTGTTATTACTGCTTATTTGTATTGATATTTAAAGCTATAAATGAACTTATACCTGATAACATCACCAATATTTTGTCATTTGCAAATAATGAAAAATATAATCTTCGATCCAAACAAAATAATGACATTGTCCCGGTGAGACCTCGCACTAATTATTTAAAACAATCATTCAACTACAAAGCTGGGCATTTGAGGAGAACAATTCCAATTGACATTAGAAAAAATAACAAATTATGCACTTTCAAACAAAATCTTAAAAAAAACATCTTTTACAAACACAAAGAAATATTAACTACTCAGACTCAAAGTAAACTGTATGCATAATGGTGTCTAGTTCATATAGATCAATATCAATTTAAACTTCTTGATTAAATATTATCTAAGCAATTATTCAGCAAGTAGGTCTAATATTGACAATCGTTTTTGTTTTTTGTTTTTTTTATTATTGTTTTTTATTACTGTTGTTGTTGTTGTTGTTGTTGTTAAAGGCCAAATTGAAAATAAGTTATATGTGATATTATATTATGTACTCTTAATATGTTACATTCGAAAAATAAAGTTGTTATTATTATTAGTATTGTTATTATTATTACCGTTTAAGTTTGGTCAATGCCAAGGTCATATAATTAATACAGGTGCCAGAGTGCACACTAGAAAAATCAAAATCTTAATGGACAAAAGTCCATAAAAGGAACCAATGCAAGCTCAGATTGAGTCTCTGGCTACTAGTCTGGCACTGGAATACACTCAGTAGCCATGTCACCGAGGGAACCGCTCATTCCACGTGACGCCAACTGCCAGGACTGCGTTCAGGTCGGTTAAACATATTTGCTGGTCAATGGCTCAATCTCATATTAGCACGCAGTACACGTACACGATGATTTTAGGGAACCAGACATTAAACGTGTTTGCTGTTTAACGGTGCTGAACGCAGCCGTTGGTCAGTTTGTAATCAAATCAAATCACTATGAACGCTGGAGGCCCGGGCTACATGTGGTTTGGTGGAAATGTAGGTTAGGAGCAGAATAAAGCCACCATTTTCATTAAATATATAAAAGGAATAAACAAGTGAATTGTATTTTATGTATCAATTGTTAATATCACGTAGAAAAGAACAAAAAGCAACATTTTATCAAAACTAGTCAGACATACCTAAATTAAGACAATTTCAGATATTTTGTAATAAAATCTGCAAATGGAAATACATGATTGAGATATAACATTATAACACGCCATATTTGTGCCTTTCCCTGCAGCCGAAATATGGACGGGCCAACCGCAACATGGCCGGGTTTTAGGTGTAACCCCACCATTGATTTTTGTTCTTTATTCTATAGTAAATAATAAAAGTTTGAAGGCTTGTCATTCATAGAGAATCCCAAATGAAAGAAGTGAAACCTACATTTTACTGTTTGTCAACCTCTGCACTATCAAAATATGATGAGAAAAGTAGGGATCATGTGTCATATAAGAGATTTTTTTCTGCTCAGTGTGTACACTGGTGACAAAGTGAAAGTAGACTTCCGAAATTATGTATTCATTACCCAATTTCCAAGCATCATTTTTTTTTCTAAATTCACAATTCAAACATTACAATGCTATCAAAGTGTTCAAAATACATCAATAATGCCATTCAAATAAAAAAAATGAGGAAAATGCATTTTTAAAGAAGAAGAAATGAGGATTATTCATAACCGTCATCATGCGACTACCCCACGGAAGCACTTCCTTTTTGCAATCTACCCCACGGAAGCACTTCCTTTTTGCAATGGTGGTACTATGCCTTTAGTATCACACCCTAAATTAGGCCACGTGACACCCGATACTATTTTTAGCATATGACTGCATACTTCATGGCCACCACTATAACATTTCCCATAGGGCTACATTGTAACATTTATGTTCAAACACAGTGGAACAACACAAATTCTGCAGCAGGTGTTTGGGCTCGAATTCTTCACTGGTTCAAGATATGGAATTATAAAAGAAAATGGCATATCTGACCAGGTTGTTTTTCTAAATTCAATTTTGTGAGACCTATCAATTTCCAGAGTAATATGTCAACTATTCGCCCACGATGCGGTTTGAACCAACAATTTTGAAATGACAAAGAATTGTTCAGAAAGCTGGTATCAGCATCAAATCTTCAGTGGTGATTGCTAAAATACTGACCATTTAACGCATGCTAGGAAAAAATAAATCACTGCAGTACAAGCCCTGATAAAGGAGAAAAGAAAACTTTTATTTCTACTGCCTTCAAATGTCCGGAGTACCCAAGGGAGATAATAGTGGTGTGAGTCCTGAACACATTTATTAACTTCTAATGGGTCATTTAGGCATTTAAACATCATTATGTGGTAATTTTTGTCAAATATTTACGCTCTCATGCTTATAAATGCAGTTCTAGGACTACTTTCTGCGCTCACTAAGTCTTATAGAAGAGTACTTTGCCGCACTTTTGGGTTGGCAACCAGCCGAGAGTGGAGATCGTCTGAAATCTAGCATTGGTACTATGGGCTTTGAGGCAAGCTCTAGGTAAATAAAACGAACAAAATTTGAACTGGAGCTCGACCGATTTGACTACTTCTTGTTATATTTAGTACTTCATTAACACAATTGTTATTTATTAAGTGGTTCATATTGACACTGTTATTGGTTTTTACACTGTCGTACTCGCTTGTTGCCAATATGACGGTCCTTGGACCAACATATAATCACTTAATAATATTATAGTATAATCAAATAACTGTTTGAGATTTGGGAATTATAGATCTAGTTTAAACATATTTCATTGCCATATAAACACATATTACAATATCTATCATGCAAATAAGTCAAATTCAATTTAAGGCAAAAGTGTCTGGCCACAAGTTCTCTCAACATTCGATACGGCCATTCCCTCGAATTATTGATCTAAGAGTAGTTGTTTGAATAAGAACCTTGCAAGATTTTGTTTCGAACTACGTTGGATTTGAAACTGAAAAGCTTAAATTTTCTTTTCTTCTTAAATCCCTGTATCAACTGGAATCTAAGGTAAAAGTTGGAACAACATTGCAATGGAGCTAACTATTAAATAAGGCATTTAATATTTCAATATACGATGTGTTGTCCATTGCCTTGGGAGACGCACAAAATGGATCATTAGATACATGCAATCTGGCGCACTGGTAATATACCAGGCTTCTGTTTCACCAACATTTAACTTAAATACTTAAAAACTTAACTAAGTTTTGACTGGTTATTTATCTATTATATAATCAATATCAATGACACCATATGCAGTTTTACTGGAACCAGTCTAAAATCATGATCACATGGCTGCTTTTCTTATATTTAAGTTTTTAAGTATTTAAGTATATGTTGGTGAAACAGGAGCCTGGAAGACATTTTGTTTATGATTGACTGATTGAATATTTATTTGTTTATTTATGAAGTTCATCAAAGAGCTTATTCATTCAATGTAAAAGTAAAATAGTTTCGATTATGTAAATAGATCTACTCAATATTTCATAAATAAATGTCATCCATAATCTGCCAAATTTGTGATCCTAAAAGGTGATGGATATTAAGTTATCAAGAGCATATTTCTCCTTGTTCTTCCAGGTGCGACCAGTGGATGAATTCTTCTCGGTGACCGGGAAGTGTCTGTGTCATCTGGCAAGTGGAGCCTGCTCAAACTGTCTGTCAACCGAAACGGAAACGTTCACCATCTCGTAGTCAAAATATGCTTAGTCATCTTCATCATCTGACTCATGTTTCACCAATTTAAGAATATACTTGAAATCTTCAATATATGAAAACGCTTAAGCATCCAGGCTCCTGTTTCACCAATATCTTAGCTTAGTTTAGATTCTAAACTTAAAATCAAACTTAACTAAGTAAGTTTACTAAACTTACCCAAAACCTATTTCACCATCATTTAAAACTTAACTAAGTATTCCGCTTAGTCTTTTGCAACAATTTTAAGTATTTAAGTTTTTGCATGTGAATTTAAGTTAGCTTTGACGTCGACTTAAATTCTTAAGTATTTTACTTAAAGTTAAGTTTTTAAGTATCGGATTTATGTTGGTGAAACAGGTTTAGCATACTTAAGAAAACTTTGGTAGCAAAACTTAAATTTAAGTTTTTTAATCGCTAAGTATGGCCTTAAGTTTGTTGGTGAAACAGAAGCCTGGTGTTCATGATGTTAGACTGGCTCCGTGAAAACTGCACTTGGATTCATTGATATTGATTAAAAAATGTTCATGTAACAAGTCAAATTTAAATTAAATTTCTAAGTATTTAAGTAAAATATTTAAGAAAATGTTGGTCTACAGTTTCACCAACATTACTTAAATTCATAAATTTTAGAAAAGCAGTAAGGTGAACATGATTTTAGACTGGTTCCAGTAAAATTGCACCTGGTTTCATTGATATTAATTATATACTAGATAAACAACCAGTCTAAATTAAGTTAATTTTATTTTCAAGAAAAATGTTGGTGAAACATAAGCCAGATTCCATTTAATGTATCATTTTATAAACTCACTTCACAGACAGCTATGACATGGACTTCAAAGACGGTAAATGGCAAATTAGTTTTTACTTGTACATGCATATGAATATTTCATGTTTCTTTTTTTATTTCGTTTATATGTCTTTTACAATTCTTCCGAATACTCAGATTCATTTGAATACTTTTGTAATCTTATATTATCAGTTTTAAAGGAAGTGCTTCAGGATTTTTCAAAATTTTAAAATTGATAAAAATATATATTTCTGCTATGTCATGCTCATATATATTCACTGAGCTTGTATTGTCGTTAAAATATTTATCAAAACATGCCAAAAATACATTTAAAAGGAATATCTTATATTGGCATAAATACATATTAGACGAAAATAAATATCCCGCTTAAAATTTGCAAAATATTTAGTGATGCAACAGAGTGATTTCATTTTTTAATTCAATTTGATCCGTCATGTTGCATAATGTTAAAATTGTTTCGGTTGGATATTTTGAATGAATGGCGAAGAGAAGGGAGTCAGTCGGTATGGGATATTTATTTTTACTTTAGGGATTTTGTTTTAATCTCATCCAATAAAAATTGTATTTTTTTTTATTCCATTTAGGAGGCTTTAATATTGTAAGTCATTTGTATTTTATTTATAAATGACGAGATATTTGTATTAAGGACTTGTATAGAAAGATAGGAAACTTGCATCTCCCGACTAAATGTTGATGAAATGGCGCAGATGGATTAATAATTTGCAAATAAATCATTCATAATTCACAGATTTCTTGTTCATAAACTGCAACTTGTATGTAATCTTAGATGTTTAAACATGTTCAATCACGCAAAATCATCTTGAAATAAAGATATTGAGGTTTGAAGGAAAATTAATCATAATGTGTCATTATTTTGGCTGCAAAATACAAAATTTGTTATTTAAAGTACTTCAACAATTTTAAAAACAAATTTCTGAGAATGGTTTTGTTTTGACGAGAATTTCATTCTGCGGTGTAAGATTATGCGTGAATACGCGAGCATTCACAATACCTCATTCAGTTGCCTTTCCTTCGCTATATAATTCCATGTTTGTTTCAGTTTTAAAAATGTAAAGGGATTGTTTGTAGATATAATATCAGAAACGTGATGATACCATGTGATATGAAGGACTGTTATTAGCAACTGCTGGGGTATTATTGGCCGTGGTATCTTCTGTCCAAAACGAGTACAACTGTATGCTGAACCAAGCATGTTTATTTTTCTCTCTCTCTTTTAAAATAAACTTGTTAAAAACAATTTGTGTTGTATCAATACATAAGCCTGTACACTTACCGTAGCCATTGACTTTATAACATGTAGATATATCGCTGCCCTGACAATTCTATAAACATCTATCCCCCCGCCCCTACAACAACAACACACATTTGTTCTACAATAACATTGTTGTTTAGAATCGCTTTTAACCATTTTTAAGTCATATCGCAACAGTGTCTACTTGAGGCAGTATTCTAAGTTCTACAACACTGCAGTATCATGCCGCAGACACATTGTATGATACCCCACCCAGCCACATTATACCGACACTGGGGCCGACCAGACGTAGAACTTTCCTCTTAATTCTGAGCGCCAGGCAAGGAAGCTTCTAGTACCATTTTCAAGTTTGGTATGAGCCGGCAAGGTCACAACAATAACGAAAAGTTTAAATGGATCTGGCCGACAATTGATGTTTCTTAAATATAAACATAAATACATGTACAAGATTTATCTCTGAAAGTCAGTGACTGCTTCTCAACATATTCAGAGGTAGGAGACTTATGGCTGTAGAACAAAGTTCATAATCAATCATCACAGAGACTGTGGCCAGGCGTAGATTTTAACTCCGAACCCTTGGATTGCCAGTTGGATTACAGACTGAGCTACCCAGGCCCAGTGTTGCAAGAAAACAACAAAACAAATTTTATTAATAATTTAATCATCTTAAATCATCATTTTCAAAAAATTCAAACACATCTCTAATTTCTCTACTTAGATATATTTCCGTATAACAAACACTCCTTAAACACACATAGTGTGTAGCAAACATCTCCACTGTTTGATGGATCTACTGTTTTAATTTATTTTGTTAAAGCTTTTTAAGAAAGCTAAAAAAGTTTACACAGCAATTAGTCATTATGGAAATTATCTTATTCTGGAATCAGCAGCAAAAAAATGATTTCCGTGCAAAATTTAAAGGTAATTTTTTTTCTTCAAAAGTTTGTACCGTGGATTTATTATAATTTGGATGCCTTCAAGTATATGCAACAGATATCCTAAAGTTTATCACAAAAAAAAGTTTTTTGTTGTTTTATTTTCAATGCAGAATGTGAAATATAAACTCCGAGTAGTTAAAATATATTTTGTAAGTCAGGAAATTGTTTATTCAAGATATCTAGGAAATACATTTAATATTAAAATTTAATAACTTGTATAACACATTACATATATACTGGTATGTCAAACATTTACAAGTACCAGTAGTTAGTTAATGGTACCAGTAGATCAATCGAAAAAAAATTAACCCTATCAATTCGAAACAATATCTTCAATTTGAGACCTCAACTACCACTTATCTCGAAGACTATGGAGTATGGACCATATATTTTTTCCATGTTTCAGAACGTGCTGGGAGTGTTTGTTATACAGAAAAAGTTATATGAATGTATCTGAGTTGATTCTACTGTCTAACTACAACAATAAATACACAGATGTAGACCTTGAAATGGGATTGTCATCACTTCAACATCATGTTTGTGTGCTGGCTATCAATGTAGATCCATTGTTCAGATAATGGATAATATAAGAATGGATTACCATGGGTATCCGTCACTTCAATATCATGTTTGTGTGCTGGCTGTAGGATAACAACACAATTAACCTATCTTTTTTTTAATGTGGTTTTACACAATTTTCATCACATAACAGGTTATATATGGCTTATCCAGTTTTATTGGTGAAGGAAGACTTCAGAATAATCTGATTAGAACCACCGTCCTTCCACAAGTAACTGGCAAACTTTCTCACATAAAATGTATGCAGTGAGCAAGACTCGAACCTACAACCTTATTGGTGAAAGGTAAGTGATCTTGAGACAGCAGCATACACCACTTGACCATGGAGGACCCGACCAAACAATAAAAATATATTGTGGATGTATTATGTCGACTTCAATGGCAAACTATCTCAAGATTTTAGACTAAGCTGTGCTTGAACTCATGACCTCAATTGTGAGAGGTCATTAGACAACATAATCGTAGACCACTCAGTATGCAAGTGCATCATTTATTTAGATAGTCTTATTGTATTGGCAACAAATTTATACTTCATTTTCTTTCCCTGAAGTCCAAGCTGTGAGTAATAATTATTATTCATCTAATATCTGATATGTTGATTCTCTGTTAAATTTTTATACAAAACTGAAGTTTAAATGACGATTACCTCCCTTTAGATACATACACATGTACATGAATACTTCTTATACTGTTGTCACTCGTCAGATTACATTTGTTTTTGTGCAAAATGGAATTTATTTACACATTTCTGTTCACAAAAGAGTCTTAAACTTTACATTATTGTGCTCTAATTGGCCAAGTTTGAACACATCGGGACAAATCTACAAATGGCCTTATTTCTCATGTAAGGGTCTTACATGTGTCCCCAATAATCATATTTGTATTTACCAGTAGTTTTTTTTTTAAAATGACTTTGCCCCAAGACGGCCAAGAGATATTAATTTGAGCCACTGCCTCAAAGGTGCACATATTTAAATGTATTTGTATCACCCACCTCATAAGGAACATGTATTTGTATCACCCACTCTCATAAGGAACATGTATTTGTATCACCCACTCTCATAAGGAACATGTATTTGTATCACCCACTCTCATAAGGAACATGTATTTGTATCACCCACTCTCGTAAGGAACATGTATTTGTATCACCCACTCTCGTAAGGAACATGTATTTGAACCCCTTTTGTTCCCAATTTCTGGCCTGAATTTAAACCTGTTGGTATTCATTTGTGTCCAAAAATGGCCTGTATTTGATTTTATTTGTGCTCTAAAGTGGCCTTTATTTCATTCAATCTGTGTTCCACGTGGTTTTTATTTGTGACCAAACATGACCTGTGGCCTCATCATTTGGCCTGTATTTGTGTCTTTTCAACATACAGGTGTGCCTAATTTGCCTGAATATGTATAAAACCACTTGGTTTGGCAACAGGACTGCATATGAGCCCATTCGTCAACAAAAATACCTGATTTTTCAAGCATGGAACACGTTCTGTAAGTGACCAGATGCGAGAGGGCCTATTGCTCCCCCACTCCCCACATGGCGTTATTTGTCCAAGTAAATACAATGCAGTGATAACTTAATACATCATGATGAGCCTGTCTAAGGAAAACGTCCGACTTGGAAACAATACTGATTGCTGGATTATGGATCTGACTGATTGGCGGCCTGCCTCAGGTCAACTGTGTTCCCAGGCAAGTGAGATAAGCTTATTGCATGTAGACATTTTATTTCATTTTCTTACAAATTTCTGCTGTTATGATTGGTCAATTATCGATCATGTGTCCATCCTTAGGGATATTCATCGAAAAAACATTATTTGCGTGTGTCTAAAATCGCTTATGCATAGTCGGTCTATATAACGTCAAAAACCGATTGTTAAATTGACAAAGTGGTATTAATTGGGAATATTTCTTAATTAATCACTACAACAGAAGATTGTAAGTCATAATAATAAAACAGTTACTCTATGATGAAATCGGTATATAATGAAATATACGGACCAGGTGCCTGTTTCACTAAACATTTCAAAACAGATTTTCCTCAACTCAAAATTCTCAATTTCTGTAAAGCCTTTCTCCAACTGGTAGCACAATAAAGCCCCACATAATTAACATCTTTACCGACATTTACCAGGATATCGAGCAAAATTATTATGTAAATGAAATTACAACATTTTAAAAATTTAAGTTGAGGGAAATCGGGACTCATCTATTAAGGTCCACATATTTGGACACTGACCTGATAATAAGATAATAACTGTATAATATCTACATGCAATAATTGAACATAAAACAATAAACAATTATTAGCCATTAGCAATTATGGTCTACAAGTTAAGAAAGCTAAAATATAATTATGTCACGAATTATAAACAAGAATTGAACAAAAATTGACCAATTTGAGAGATCATTTGCATACTACAGGAGAATGATGTTTGACTAATTAAAGATATCTCATGATTAATTAAATTAAAGATAATAACAAATGATTTGAATACACGTGAGCAAAAATAATACAGGAGAGATATTAAATATTCAGCCAAACAGTGTGCAGAATCAAAAGTCATTTACTATACAGGTATCGCACAATGTCACTAAATTACAACAACATATCAAATGTGTACGACCTACTACAAGTATACTGGAAAAAATAAGTTTAGCAAGACTTTTCATATGTTTACAAAATAAATAGATTTCAAAATTAATCTTGTGTATTTTGATATTTGCCAATGACTTTCAGGTTACCGGTATGTTTTTATTTTTTGTACTCAGACTAAAAATTATTATCCTGTCATGTAAAACAGCATTTTGTAAAATAAAATTGTTTTAGTAATAAAAAGATTTCTTTCAAATGACATGATTAGAGATCTTCTGCCGGGAAATAAAAGGCTGCAAAGAAAATTACATCGCAATTAATGAAAAAGATGTCACTTTGTATATGTTGGTAAATTACCTCCCTTTAAAACAAGAGTTGTCAGAAGACAACAAAGCTCAATTCTGGGTGTCTAAGTCCAAAAAGGGCCATAACTGTGCCAAAATGCAATCCAGATTTATGGTTCTTGTCTCTGTGTGTTCCATTGATGATGGTGAACACACATGCCAAGTTTCATTCACATCCAATGAGTGGTTGCATAGATATCTTAAAACTTAAACGCAAAAATTTAACCTGGGTGTCTACAGACGATGCCGCTGACAACGACGCCGGGGTCATGGTAATAGCTATCCTTGGACTTCGTCCCGGCAGGTTAATAAAATGAAGTAGATGTCAGTTTGTCAATGTTGGTAAATTACCTCCCTTTACAATAAAATGAAGTAGATGTCAGTTTGTTTATGTTGGTAAATTACATCCCTTTACAATAAAATAATACCGATATCATCATCATGTTTTTAATGTTTTTTAATGAATTCTGTTTGTCTTTGGCTCAAATTTGATTTCAAATTATAACATTACACGACTAGTAAGACAGTAGATACCTCTAGGACTTAGAATGCCCCTCCAGGCCCCACCACTAATCCCACATGTGTTTTACATATGCTTCCCTTTTTAAACTTATTAATTCAGTAATACTTGAATGTTTAGAAACTAGCAGAAATAAAAAAATCTTATAAATCGTTGCTGCTGGCATCACAGTTCTCAACTAGAAATGTGCCCCTAGGACGTGAATGCCACCACTATATTAGAAAGTTTTAACAAACATTAAGTCGAAAAGGGACCATAACTCCTGTAAAATTAAACGACATGGACACATATCAAACTCAACCTGTATTTTATTATTTATACGGCTACACACCATATAATAATCGAATACACAGAACCTTTCAGAAGTTATTGATCAGAAACCAATTTGACAGACAGACAGACAGACAGACAGACAGACAGACAGACAGACAGACAGACAGACAGACAGACAGACAGACAGACAGACAGACAGACAGACAGACAGACAGACAGACAGACAGACAGACAGACAGACAGACAGACAGACAGACAGACAGACAGACAGACAGACAGACAGGTGTAACACTTAATACCCCTTCACGCTTCTTCGATAGCGGGGGGGGCATAATAAAGCAATATGTACGGCTCGTCTTCTAGACAAAAGTCACAGACGACAAAAAATCTCATGACAAATATATCAAAACTCTACAAAATAGTTAAAATACAAATTATCAAATAATCAAAAGATATATCTATCTAAAAATAATCCAGACAAAATCAGCTAAGTTTGTATTAACTGGTATATTTCATTTTGTCTTCTTATTACGACAATCATTATATTAACCAGTACCTGAAGTTATTTTTGATTTAACATGAGAGTATGCAAATTTAACTTATAAACTTTAAATTTTATATTAGACTGTGTACATATAAATTTGACTGTACAATTGTAGATGAACCAGTCTAAAATCAAGATACCCTGGATGTTTGTTCTTCGAAAGTTAAACTGAGAATATAATCCTTTAACATTAAGCAAAAATTAGCATTACTGTGTATAGTACCATGCAAGGTATTAGTGCAAAATAATTGTATTTGCGTCTATATTCTATATAAGATACAATCATTCTGTGCTAATTCCTTTTATAAAACAATTTAACATACATTATTCTGCAATGAGTCTATTCATTCATTCACCAAAGACAATCACAGAACCATTCTGTTGAGATTAACCGGTAATCATCATTTTTATATTGTGACAGACAGATGTCCGATAATTATGTAAAATATTACTTGGTCCCAATTAAATATCCTGAAGCGTATCAATATAACTGAACATGTAAAATACATATATGAAGCTAAGCACTTTATTTGTGTCCCATTACTATAGTTCTTAAACCTGCTCAAACAAAAATAATACAAAATATAGATTGCTAAAGTTATGTCCCCATATCAATAAAGTATATGACACGCTAAGCACTTAATTTGTGTCATCATTCCTATAGTTCTTTAACCTGCTCAAAGTAAATACAACATTTATGGACTGCCTGAGTAATGTCCATGTACATGTATCAACAATGAAACAGTACGAGTTTAATCAAGAGTACAGAATATCCTCCTTGCAACATCATAGTCACATGGTTCACAAGAACCAGGGGTAGTATTCACCAACCAATCTTGAGAATATTCTTAGACTTGAAATTTAAAATCCACATTTTAACCTTAGATATCAAGTCTACAATGACAGATAGAATAACTGTTTGAGGTTATTCTACTATGTGCCCGGTGTTTACCATGACAGATAGAATAATTGTTTGAGGTAATTCTACTATGTGCCCAGTGTTTACCATGACAGATAGAAAAACTGTGTTTGAGGTTATTCGACTATGTGCCCGGTGTTTACCATGATGGATAGAATAACTGTTTGAGGTTATTCTATGTACCGGGCATCCATACATGCTTGCAAATTTTGGCCTCAAAAAATGGTCTCTAAGCAAGTTTTTCAAAATTCATTCTTGAGTTCAAGTCGAGAAATATTGTTAAGAATGGTCGGTGAATACCACCCTTGATTCCCACCAATACAACACTGCAGTTCCCATTTACAACAGACTTTCTCTCACAAACACACATAATAAATTATCATTTATTTCAGTCATTACAAACAATCTCCATCATACAGCATTGGTTGGCAGATATTGTAAAACTATTAACAGTACATTTCATTTTAACAAGTGAATTTTTTTTTCAAAAACTGTGCAAAAATGAACAGCAAAAATGTATAAAATCAATGTAAAAGTAAATTATATCACATATATTAAGAGTGCATAATAAACAAGACAGAAACACTATATATAGTACATAGTACCGTATTTATTCTTATAAGTGCAGACAGACACGCTATATATAGTACATAGTACCATATTTATTCTTTTAAGTGCACATAACTTTCTGAAATAATTTTTTTCTTTTCTTTGGGGGGAATGGGGTTTAACACTTTTTTTTAAAAACATTTCAGGTTATTTATGGCATATCCAGTTTAGTTGGTGGACAAAGACCTTAGAATGAGTAGAACCACCGTCCTTCAGCAAGTAACTGGCAAACTTTCTAACACAATTTTTTTTTGAGCAATCGGTGAGTGATCGTGATCTTGATACAGCGCATTAGAACATGGTTGACCCATACAAACAATCATTTATCATGACGTTGGGATCGGTACCCATACATAATATTAGACATACATAGTTTCCATTGATTTGATTCATTTCAGTTTAGGGACAGTTTTAATAAATTGTTAATTTTTTTATTTTTAAAACCTTTTGGTAAGTTCTTATTGAAATTCTATATAGCAATCACTTTGAATTTTAAAAAAATTGGTGAGCCCTGGTTAGAATTTATATTGCGATCTTTTTGTGGTTTAAAAGCAATACAGATCCCTTATCAGATTTTAAATGGTAATAGTTTTTAAGACATATATTTCTCTATGTTTAAAACCGTTACTGTGTGCTTTTATAAGAATAAAAATGGTTACCATTTTGATCTGAATTAATCAATAATAAATATACAAAGCAAGAAATTAAACATAAACAATCCTCGATGCTCTGGTGACATATAACTACACAACAACAAGAGCAGTTTGGCGTACAACCAAACATCTGATGTATTATATCATTCAAATAGTAAAGGGGTTTCAAACAATAAAATTATCTGACATGATGGAACATGCACTTTCATTTCATGTGAAACAGCCATCACATGAACAGAGCCTTTTTAACATACTTCTCATGTGTACAAACATGTCACATAATAAACAAAGCTGTCAAGTACCATAGCTCTCACAAGTACAGACATGTCACATAATAAACAGAGCTGTCAAATACAACAGCTCTCACGTGTACAGACATATCACATAATAAACAGAGCTGTCAAGTACAACAGCTCTCATGTGTACAGACATGTCACATAATAAACAGAGCTGTCAAGTACAACAGCTCTCACATGTACAGACATGTCACATAATAAACAGAGCTGTCAAGTACAACAGCGCTCACGTGTAGACATGTCACATAATAAACAGAGCTGTCAAGTACAACAGCGCTCACGTGTAGACATATCACATAATAAACAGAGCTGTCAAGTACAACAGCTCTCAAGTGTACAGACATGTCACATAATAAACAGAGCTGTCAAGTACAACAGCTCTCACGTGTACAGACATGTCACATAATAAACAGAGCTGTCAAGTACAACAGCGCTCACGTGTACAGACATGTCACATAATAAACAGAGCTGTCAAGTACAACAGCGCTCACGTGTACAGACATATCACATAATAAACAGAGCTGTCAAGTACAACAGCTCTCATGTGAACAGATATATCACATACTGTAATACAATTCTCAAAATTAGATATACAACCTAAATATACACAAAGTTTTGATTTTAAATTCTTGTAAATAAATAGAAAATAACAATCTGCGATGAAAATAAGAAAAATAGAGAACACGCGCAATGTAAACAATATTCGTTGGGCCACATCTGTATATCTACAACAACATTTGAATTACTAATTATCAATCAAACTAACAATAATGCTAGAAAACATTTAGCATAATGCAAGCTTTTTAATCACATGCTTGCATGTTTATATATGTACAGTTATGAAACCATTCAGCATAATGAAAGCTTTTAATCACATGTTTGCATGTTTATATATGTACAGTTATGAAACCATTCAGCATAATGCAAGCTTTTAAACACATGTTCCCATTTTAATACATGTACAGTTATGAAACCATTCAGCAGTAGACATGGTAATGCTGTTTCAAAAATCTTCATTGTCATCAAAATAATAAAGACATGACAGTGAAACGGGAGTCAATGACTCTGCCCTACAGTGACCACCCATAATTCAGATTGCTTAATTGCATATTTCTTTTTTTTTAATGGGGTTTCACGCCATTTTCATCACATTTCAGGTTATAAATAGCATAAATAGGTAAGTGAGCTTGAGACGGTGCCTTAGACCACTTGGCCAAGGAGGATTTTTTTGAAATCCATCCAAGTATGACAAGGTAAAGGACACGAAATCTCACACAGACTCAAAGTGTTGTAAAACAAACTCAAAGTGTGACCTTGACCTTTGAAATAATTCATAACCATATTTTAACTTATTTATCTCCAATTTAATTCACTTGACTTGCGATCTCTATGTGCGTTAACTACACGTTGCAGTTGTAATAACATGTATCCATTTACAACAAGCATTTTACACACCTGGGAGTAAGAATACAAGTACCTTCCATGAGTATGAGGGCAGATGGAAAACTGTTGAAATGAGGCCCAACCACTTGACATTGCTAGTCCAAGTAAATACAATGTAGTTTTTATTTGTAGTTTGTTTGTCTATGAAAAATGGCACTGATTTGATTATCAACTTGTTTGACTGACAGCCAGTGTCAGGTCAACACAGCCAGTGTCGGGTCAACACAGCCAGTGTCGGGTTAACTCAGCCAATGTGGGGTCAACTCAGGCTGTCAGGTCAACTCAGCCAGTGTCAGGTCAACTCAGTCAGTATCAGGTCAACTCAGCCAGTGTCAGGTCAACACATCCAGTGTCAGGTCAACACAGCCAGTGTCAGGTCAACTCAGCCAGTGTCAGGTCAACACAGCCAGTGTCAGGTCAACTCAGCCAGTGTCAGGTCAACTCAGCCAGTGTAAGGTCAACTCAGCCAGTGCCAGGTCAACACAGCCAGTGTCAGGTCAACTCAGCCAGTGTCAGGTCAACTGGCCTCTTTGCCCTATCAACCAGGACCTGGAAGATTGCGAACTGTAACAATAACATTTTTTGTACCCATGGTGACACTTAAATACAAAATAAAATTATCAAATAAATTAAGATACGTTTAATTCATACAAGTCCTATTTCTCTTGCTTATGGTTTCCCGATTTAAAACTGGGTTGCCTTTTTTGCATTTTGTAATATAGGTTATATTTGTTTGCACATTGAAAAATTAAAAAAAAACTTTAGGCCAGAATAGCTACATGTACATTGAACATCGCTTACAGTCTTACACATAACAGATTTTATATGAATATACAGTTATGTAAAAAAAAATTACGAACATAATGCAAACATTATTATAATATATTGTACATGCATATGCTTAATCTAAAATAAACCCCAAAAATGTCACAATAATCAATGTAACGTTATGATAGAACAAACACGATAAATTATACAAACTAAGATTAATTTACTCTACGACTTAGATCGCTAGTGACTTTTAATACACTCTTTAAAAATACAACCTGAGCATATTTTTGTTGGCCAAATAAAAATAAAAAGGTGTAATACCTGTATAATTCTAATCTGTCAGCATGTTTATTTACATACCGTATTGTTCCTAAACGCCTACAACGGACAGTGAATTTTAGAAATATTTTTCATCTGGCTGAAAATATGTTTAATTTATAACTGAAGTAAAGTACATGGTAGTCCTGTTACAACGTGGTGGGAGTGTACACTGCAGTTTTGTTATTACATGGTGGGAGTGTACACTGCGGTCTTGTTATTACATGGCGGGAGTGTACACTGCGGTCTTGTTATTACGTGGTGGGAGTGTACACTGCAGTCTTGTTATTACATGGTGGGAGTGTACACTGTGGTCTTGTTATTACGTGGTGGGAGTGTACACTGCAGTCTTGTTATTACATGGTGGGAGTGTACACTGCAGTCTTGTTATTACATGGTGGGAGTGTACACTGCAGTCTTGTTATTACATGGTGGGAGTGTACACTGCAGTCTTGTTATTACATGGTGGGAGTGTACACTGTGGTCTTGTTATTACGTGGTGGGAGTGTACACTGCGGTCTTGTTATTACATGGTGGGAGTGTACACTGCGGTCTTGTTATTACGTGGTGGGAGTGTACACTGCGGTCTTGTTATTACGTGGTGGGAGTGTACACTGCGGTCTTGTTATTACATGGTGGGAGTGTACACTGCGGTCTTGTTATTACATGGTGGGAGTGTACACTGCAGTCTTGTTATTACATGGTGGGAGTGTACACTGCGGTCTTGTTATTACGTGGTGGGAGTGTACACTGCGGTCTTGTTATTACGTGGTGGGAGTGTACACTGCGGTCTTGTTATTACATGGTGGGAGTGTACACTGCGGTCTTGTTATTACATGGTGGGAGTGTACACTGCAGTCTTGTTATTACATGGTGGGAGTGTACACTGCGGTCTTGTTATTACATGGTGGGAGTGTACACTGCGGTCTTGTTATTACGTGGTGGGAGTGTACACTGCGGTCTTGTTATTACATGGTGGGAGTGTACACTGCGGTTTTGTTATTACATGGTGGGAGTGTACACTGCGGTCTTGTTATTACATGGTGGGAGTGTACACTGCGGTCTTGTTATTACATGGTGGGAGTGTACACTGCAGTCTTGTTATTACATGGTGGGAGTGTACACTGCGGTCTTGTTATTACATGGTGGGAGTGTACACTGCAGTCTTGTTATTACATGGTGGGAGTGTACACTGCAGTCTTGTTATTACATGGTGGGAGTGTACACTGCGGTCTTGTTATTACATGGTGGGAGTGTACACTGCAGTCTTGTTATTACATGGTGGGAGTGTACACTGCGGTTTTGTTATTACATGGTGGGAGTGTACACTGCGGTCTTGTTACTACATGATGTAAGTGTACACTGTGGTCCCCGTTATTACATGGTGGGAGTGTACACTGTGGTCTTGTTACTACATGATTTAAATGTACACTGTGGTCCCCGTTATTACATGGTGGGAGTGTACACTGTGGTCTTGTTACTACATGATTTAAGTGTACACTGTGGTCCCATTATAACATGGTGGGAGTGTACACTGCAGTCCCGTTATAACATGGTGGGAGTGTACACTGTGGTCTTGTTATTACATGGTGTAAGTGTACACTGTGGTCCCCGTTATTACATGATGGAAGTGTACACTGTGGTCTTGTTACTACATGATTTAAGTGTACACTGTGATCCCCGTTATTACATGGTGGGAGTGTACACTGTGGTCTTGTTACTACATGATTAAAGTGTACACTGTGGTCCCGTTATAACATGGTGGGAGTGTACACTGCAGTCCCGTTATAACATGGTGGGAGTGTACACTGTGGTCTTGTTATTACATGGTTTAAGTGTACACTGTGGTCCCCGTTATTACATGGTGTAAGTATACACTGTGGTCCCCGTTATTACATGGTGGGAGTGTACACTGTGGTCTTGTTATTACATGGTTTAAGTGTACACTGTGATCCCCGTTATTACATGGTGGGAGTGTACACTGTGGTCTTGTTATTACATGGTTTAAGTGTACACTGTGGTCCCCGTTATTACATGGTGTAAGTATACACTGTGGTCCCCGTTATTACATGATGGGAGTGTATTCTGTGGTCCCGTTATAATGCGGTGTGAGGGAGCCAAAAAGCTGGATGACATTAAAACAGTGCATAGATATGTTTAAGTTTAAACAAACTGATTTCCCACAAAAACATGGCAATATCTGAGTATATGTGTGGCAAATATCAGATTAAATAATGCCAGATTGTAATAATAAGTATATATTAATGTCACATTTGTATAACTAATTGATATTTGTTTCCCTGGTGAATTCATATATAATGATTTTTTTTCAATTTTTTTAGTTAGAAACATGGCAGATAGGGGTGGGTGGGGTGCAATTCGAGTAAAGACACAATAAGGAACAATACAGTAGTAAAGATAAAAGAAATCATGCCTCCAGAAGAACATAATTTATGTTCATTGTCATGGAAATGCAGGATTCAGTTATTAATTAATGGAATAATTCAGTGATTTTCTTTTTATATGAAAATATGTTTAACCGTATTTACCCACAAAAAACAACAACCTTAAAGCGGAATTTAAAACTAAAATTAAAAAATAAGCACTCTGTGGTGAGTTTTAATTAACATGTCTAATTCAAATAATAAAAGAAATGTCTAATTTACAACAGATGTATTTAGCAGCTGTAGCCAAGCAACTTATAATATCATAAAAAACTATTCCACCAAAATTCATAGTTCAGTATTTTCTTTTTAACTTATTTATTATACATCGACTTGAAACAACTTAGATAATCCACACACAAAGTCTTCCTGGGTAGAACAAGTACTAAGTATATGCGGATAAAATGACTTGCTGAAGGATACAACAATAGAGCGATGGCGGAGGATCGATCCCACAACCCTGATCCTGGGTTTGATACTCTACCACTGGACCACCTTCTCAAAATAGGCGTAACTCCTAGAGCAACAGGACAGTGATTGAACAGGAAAACTTCAGCGATGATGTGAATCTATTTTTGGGAAATCTATATTGCCATGGAAGCACATTATTAAAACTTTGGAAATCTGTACTTCCTGGGAAGAGTGTTCCATAAAACCTGGAAATCAGTAATTTGGCAGAAGTTTTATTTCGTTGTACCAGAAATTTAAAATTAATATTTGGGAAGATGCCTAGTTATATTACAAGTTCACAAAAATGTCTTGGCATATTTAAAATTCATGTTTATATTTGAATATTCTATAGTTTTATAATTTAAACCATACTTGTAGTTTATACCAATTTATTTTAGCTTGAATGTGAAGAAAGCTGAGAGCTTATTTGAACCACTCTCAAGTCTGCTTCCTGGATAGAACCAGTACTGAGTGTTTTTTTTGAGAGATTTTGGGTAGAGCTGGGGGTCGAACATGCAACCTCTGGCATGTGTAGTTTCTTTAAATGAATATTAAATTTCACAATATTTAAGCAGAATTTTACATTTCCATGAATATGAATTCTTCTTTACACTACTACAACACAGATTACAATATTAGCTATGTAAGCAATCCTTGAACTACGACTGTCTTTAACAAAATTAATATAAGTCTGGAAGTCATAACTGCCACGTGTCTTCAAAATGTAATTATAGTCCTAATTTTGTTTAAATGCAATCGTTGCTATGGTTACTTGTTGTCTAGACATCATTTACATCATTGTTTCATCTTCTCCTGATATTTCATCTGTTTAATGGCGTTGTTCACTCTCACAACCAGGCGATTCTCAAAATCGTAGTCCTTGTGTTTGTCCTGCAAAGAAACAGAAATAAATCAAAACAATAACCCAACCAAATATGGTAACCCCTGTCAAATAACAGAAACCACTGTCAAATAACATTAACCACTATCAAATAACCAAAACCACTGTCAAATAACAGGAACCCCTGTCAAATAACCAAAACCACTGTCAAATAACAGTAACCCCTGTCAAATAACAGAAACCACTGTCAAATAACAGTAACCATTGTCAAATAACCAAAGCCACTGTCCAATAACAGTAACCCTGTCAAATAACAGTATACCCTGTCAAATAACAGTATACCCTGTCAAATACCAATTACCCCTGTCAAATAACAGAAACACCTATAAATTAACAGGAACCCCTTTTCAAATAACAAAAACCAATGTCAAATAACAGAAACTCATGTCAAATAACAAATAACAGAAACCCATGTCAAATAACAGAAACCCATGTCAAATTGCAGGAAACCTTATCAATTAACAGTTACCCCTGAGAAAAGACAGTGTTATCAGTTGGAACGAGGGAGATTGTCAAATGACAAATGCCTAACAAATAACAAGTTCAACCGTCAGCAGCTACTTTCAAGCTGTTACTACTATTTTCCAACTATACATGAATATAGATCCTGTTCTGGGGTATAAAATGTATTGCTTAGGCCTTGCATAAAAATTGTTTGCCATCCTCCTACCTCAAAACTGCAGCTATCAACATTTTTTATTGACTTTCAAAGCATTGAATTTTATTTTGATGATTTCTGTCAATTTTTGTTTAAAATGAAAACATAAGTTCAAAATCTGGCTTAAGAAATTGCTACCTACCTGCCCAAATGAAAAATACTGATAAAAAAAACAACATTTTGTTTAAAGATGGTCTAAGTTTTGTTGAGTGTTATTATGGCAATTATTTTTAAATACAGTAAAATCTGTGTAAGTGGCCACCTCTATTAAGCAGCCACCTGCCTTAAGCAGCCACATTTGCTATTTCAAACTGTTATGCTTTCGGAGCAAATAAACCTGTATTAAGCAACAACCTGTCTTTAAAGGTCACTTTTACTCCATCCCTAGACTGGCTGCTTAAGACAGATTTGGCTGTACATCAAACGATTCAATGATTATTTCCTTATATCTATGTAACAATGTCACAAACAAGTCCTCCACAGCCATGTGGTCTAAGGTGTTGTCTCAAGATCACTTACCAGTACCTCTCATTCGAAGATCCTGCATGTTGCACACACTTTATATGAGAAAGTTTGCCAGTTGATTGTGGAAGGATGATGGTTCTACTCAGTTTGCCAGTTGATTGTGGAAGGAAGATGGTTCTACTCAGTTTGCCAGTTGATTGTGGAAGGATGATGATTCTACTCAGTTTGCCAGTTGATTGTGGAAGGATGATGGTTCTACTCAGTTTGCCAGTTGATTGTGGAAGGAAGATGGTTCTACTCAATTTGCCAGTTGATTATGGAAGGAAGATGGTTCTACTCAGTTTGCCAGTTGATTGTGGAAGGAAGATGGTTCTACTCAGTTTGCCAGTTGATTGTAGAAGGATGATGGTTCTACTCAGTTTGCCAGTTGATTGTGGAAGGAAGATGGTTCTACTCAGTTTGCCAGTTGATTGTGGAAGGATGATGGTTCTACTCAGTTTGCCAGTTGATTGTGGAATGATAATGATGGTTCTACTCAGTTTGCCAGATACTTGTGGAAGGAAGATGGTTCTACTCAGTTTGCCAGTTGATTGTGGAAGGATGATGGTTCTACTCAGTTTGCCAGTTACTTGTGGAAGGATGATGGTTCTACTCAGTTTGCCAGTTGATTGTGGAAGGATGATGGTTCTACTCAGTTTCACTCTGAGGTCTTCCTCCACAAATAAAACTGGAAATGTTTCATGTAAGTTTCTCTTCAACAAATCTTTTAGGAGAGCACCATGCAATGCTACACATAAAATATCTCAGATCTAGGCCCTTGATCTTTCCGAGAAAATGAATATTAAAGTTTCTCTTCAAATACGCTTATAATCTCTGTGGCAGGGGCATTTGTGGTCGAATCACACTGCTTTAAAAACTGGTTTGTGATCTTCTTATTACATAACTGCTAAGTATGTTTGGTTAAGATTCCATGAAAAATGGGGGTGTTATTGCATCTACAACAGTTTCCTAATATATATGTAACTCTATGTAAAACAGTGATCCCTGTGGCAGTTCAAAATTTGATTTCAGGGACAAGAACTCAGCAAACCTTTTAGGGGACCTCCATGCAATGCTACATGTAAAATATCTAAGGTCTAGGACTTCAACTTTCAAAGAAAATGTTTTTTAAAATTTTGCTTAAAATGTGCTTATAAGCCCTGTTCAAAAACTCAACCGAGATCTTATGGTTATATAACTGCTGTGTAAGTTTGTTAACATTCAATGTAATATGAAAGTACTATCGTGTCTACAACATTTTCCCATTTCAGTGACCCCTGTGGCTGACCCAAATTCAATCTCAGGGACCTGACTTCAACAAATCTTTTAGGGAACCTCCAAGCAATGCTACATGTAAAATGTATAATTTTATGGTCTAGGCAGTGAACTTTTTAAAGTTTCACTTAAAATGTGCTTATAAGCCCTGTGGTAAACCGCGTGGCGGGAGCATTTGTTGTCCAATCATGCCAATTAAAAAACTCGTCCAAGATCTTGTGGTTATGTAACTGCTGTGCAAGTTTAGTTAAGATTCAATGAGAAATGGGGATATTATTACATCTACAAAATTTTCCCTATATAGGCCTTGAACTTTCAGAGTCCATTTGCTGGACAGAACCAGGACCGGGTGTTATTTTTTGGAGTAACTAAGCTGAGTCTGAGATCAAACCAAAGACCTCTTTGAAGAGAGGCCAGAACTCTCTCTACTACACTTATGCCCAGCTTGATTTTCACATTACAATAGAAACATTGCAAACTTACCTTTATTTCCTGTAACATTGATTTAGCTTTACCAGAAGTCTGAAACCAAATTTAAGATTAGTCAGTTTTAGGAAAACATGGCATTTTAGAGAATATTTTTGAAAAGACATCCTTAAATTATTTATATGTTATTACTGTACTGTAAATATTGTAATCTGTTAATTAATATATTATTGCTGTATTATTTTTTTTTTTTTCAAAACGTATTTAAGGTAGTTTTCTCATAAAATTATTTTACATCTGCCAGAAATTATCAAAAATCTGTTAAATGATACTATGAAGTATCATATTTTGTTTTAGCTTTGTTAACAGCGCCCCCTAGTGGTATATGTTTTTCGGATGATTTTCACCATTTTTTCCCTATGAAATGGTCACTATTAATAGAAAACTGTTTTTAAAAACATTTTTAAATTACTTATTTTATTTCCTGTGATAAGATTATAACTTTAATACACATAAAACACTATTTATGTTACCTTTGCTCTACTTGTTATGCTGGGATTGATTAAAACACAGGTTTAAAAACAACAAATTTTGAATTAATATTGATTATTTTACAAGGGAAAAATGACGAAAATCATCCCAAACATATGTACCACCAGGGGCGCTGTTGACTAACAAGAATTCCACGGAATGATATGTTTCGCCATGTCCGCTTTGACCGTTAAAACACACATGGGAGAGCAATCGTGAAACATCGGGTATTTCCGTATCCTCCGTAGAATACACCTCGTGTATAGCTCTAGAATACACCAACGCGAATCGCCTGTGTTACAAGTCTGTGTTCATTCGCGTGAAAGTAACAAATAATGTATCCGTCATTAAGTTGATTATATATGGCGTTGTTATATCGATTTTTTTATTTATACACTCGACATGGGTCATATTTATAGGGAAATTTAAAATATCAGTCTTGATTAACAAACATTTATATTTTCAACGTACATGTATATAAACAGGTGGCATAAGGGGGCCGCCATTTTACTTTATCATGTGACTGAAAGTATTTCCAAAATGGCGCCTTGTTATGTCAGAGGTCTATTGCGTAGCATAAAGGCCGAGGTGATCAGATTGATGGGAGAGAAGAAAATTATATTCATGCAAGAGTTATCTAACTTGGTTAATGTAGAAGGTATAATGACTAAGAAATATTGTGGGAAATATTGTGTGACGTTTCGATCAAATACATTAAGTGATTTTTGAGATATGAACTTGATGGTAGTTGCACACAAAACTTAACCAATATTTCTTAGTAAAACATATTTATAAAAAAAAAAAAATTCAAAAAAAAAAAAAAAAAAAAATTAGAAATAAAAAAAGAATAATCTTTTTTTAAATAAACTAAAAAAAAAGAAAAATATTCAACATCTGCATAATATAATGCATGGTTTTGTTGTAACTATAATACAGTATGAGTGTCCTAGCTCTTGTACTTATAGTGTAAAATTGAAAACTTAACGTTAGAGGTAAATGCAAAATTCAGCACCAAACAATAATAATGGACCATGAAATGTAGGTCACACTCAACATCTGCAGTGTATAATGTGATGCAGGGTGTTAGTTGTAGCTATGATCCAAGTATGAGTGTCCTAGCACTTGTACTTGTTGAGAAATAGTGTAAAAACGAAAACTTATGTTGGAGGTAAATGCAAAATTCAGCACCAAACAATAATAATGGACCATGAAATGTAGGTCACACTCAACATCTGCAGTGTATAATGTGATGCAGGGTGTTAGTTGTAGCTATGATCCAAGTATGAATGTCCTAGCACTTGTACTTGTTGAGAAATAGTGTAATAACGAAAACTTATGTTGGAGGTAAATGCAAAATTCAGCATCAAACAATGTCAATGGACCATGAAATGTAGGTCACACTCAACATCTGCAGTGTATAATGTGATGCAGGGTATTAGTTGTAACTATGATCCACGTATGAGTGTCCTAGCACTTGTACTTGTTGAGAAATAGTGTAAAAACGAAAACTTATGTTGGAGGTAAATGCAAAATTCAGCATCAAACAATGTCAATGGACCATGAAATGTAGGTCACACTCAACATCTGCAGTATATAATGTGATGCAGGGTGTTAGTTGTAACTATGATCCATGTACGAGTGTCCTAGCACTTGTACTTGTTGACAAATAGTGTTAAAACGAAAACTTGAAGTTGGAGCTAAATATAAATGTTTGACGCCACCGACCTCTAAAAGCAACACCTTAATCTCCTATCTCCTTCATCGCGGTGAGACGTAAATTGCAGTAGTATAGCTGAGACTTCCTAGATCAATTGTACAGATTTTTGATAAATTATGCCAGATGTCAAAAAATCCGATAGGAAGGCGAACCAGTGGTGCAACATATGCATAAAACTGTGTTTTAATATACAAAACATATTGTAATTCATTTTTGTAATATTGCATTGCAACACAGCATTGTTATGTTACAATAAATTTTTGTTATACTGCAATTTATTAAGTTATATTGCAATATATTGTTGTTTTATTGCAATACACCAGTTATATTGCAATAGATGTCATAATTTTGCAATACATGTTTGTTGTAATGCAATACAGCATTGCTTTATAACAACACAAGTTTTCTTTATGTAATTTACATTAAAGTGCTCTTTAAATTGAAACTGTGTATGTTTGTCATCATTATTGTATTTCAAGAGATTTTGGTATATTGCTGCAGTCCTATCAAATATTTATCTATGAGAGATCTTTTCCCATTTTTTGTGTATACATTTTGCAGACTAATCAACTGTACCTCTGGTTTCTTCATGAGTAGAGACGCCATTTCAAACAGAGCAAACGGTGGGACATGCAGATCGTCTTTCATCCCGGAATGTCTCGCTATAGACTCCTCCAGACACTGAGTTAGATATAAAAGTTGATTAACCAGCGCTCGATTTGGAGGAATTGAAAGCATTGAAATTTCTGAATAAAGCATTGAAATTTTAATTAAGGGGTAAAATAAGCATTGGTTATTCGCAATTTTAGTGTTGATTAGTTTGTTTTAAATGGCAATTTGATAAGAATGTTTATTTTTACCCATAGCATTTTGAAAATAAGCATTGCATACTAATTTAAAGCAACACATCCACGTTTAAACTTTTTTAAAAAGTTTTTCAATTGAGTTGTGAGCACATTTCCCATACATAAATATATGGTCAGTGAGCTGTATATGTGCGAACAAACACTATCCAGAACGCTTTAGAATTATAAAAAAAGATGTCCAAATTATAAAGCGTGACAAACGCTTTATAAATTATTTTTAAATTGCCGAGTATTCCGACTTGGCTTCAAATTGAATTATGCGAGTCGTATTAAAAAACTTCACGTTTTAGTGCGTAGTGTACTTTACCTGCCTTGAAAGTCATTTTGACAATTATTTTTGACTCGGGTGAGTTCCACGCTTGTTTTATAAAGTGTTAGTCACGCATTATAATTTGGGCATCATTTTGTTCCAGATTGTGTTTATATGCTCATATACAGCTAATTGATCATAATTATGTTTGTATGGGAAATGTGCTCATACTCAATTAAATTTTTTTTTTAAAAGTTCAAACGTGGATGTGTTGCTTTAAGGGGTAAAATACTCATTTGAAGAAACGTTTATCTGGAGCACTAATCAACCCTTAGCTTCCACAATTTTTGTAATAGACTCTGCCATTCTAATTTTTAAGCTATTCCATTAACATTAATAAAAGGGTGTTAATACTCATTTTACAAAGTGAGTCCTACAATTTGACACGATCATTGAGTCAAGCTGTAATTTCCTGAAAATCAATGTATTAAAGCAACAGAGTAAAAAATCTTATGTTTACCAATTTTAAAGGCAGTATGTACAAAATGTCTATAAAATATGGATACAAAGCATCTCATCATGACTAATTAGAAGAATACAAATGCTTTGGTATTTCAAACTCGCAGGCAAGCACTTATTGAAAGTATTTAAGCACTGACACTTCTGAATTAAGCATTTTAATTTAAAGTAAGAGGTAAAATAAGCTTATAGTGATATATCAAAATATTAATTTGTCCCCTTTTTATTTTCAAAATAAGCACACAAATTAAAGGACTGAAGTACTCATTTGAAAAAAGGCTTATCTAGCATGAGAGGTCAACACATATCCACCATATTTAGGCCTCACTTATCTAGCATGAGAGGTCAACACATATCCAACATATTTAGACCTCACTTATCTAGCAGGAGAGGTCAACACTCTATCTAATGTATTTAGGCCTCACTTATCTAGCATGACAGGTCAACACATATCCAACGTATTTAGGCCTCACTTATCTAGCATAAGAGGTCAACACATATCCAACTTATTTAGGCCTCACTTATCTAGCAGGAGAGTTCAACACATATCCAACATATTTAGGCCTCACTTATCTAGCATGAGAGGTCAACACATATCCAACGTATTTAGGCCTCACTTATCTAGCATGAGAGGTCAACACATATCCAAATATTTAGACCGCACTTATCTAGCAGGAGAGGTCAACACTCTATCTAATGTATTTAGGCCTCACTTATCTAGCATGAGAGGTCAACACATATCCAACGTATTTAGGCCTCACTTATTTAGCATGAGAGGTCAACACTCTATCTAATGTATTTAGGCCTCACTTATCTAGCATGAGAGGTCAACACATATCCAACATATTTAGACCTCACTTATCTAGCAGGAGAGATCAACACTCTATCTAATGTATTTAGGCCTCACTTATCTAGCATGAGAGGTCAACACATATCAAACATATTTATGCCTTACTTATCTAGCAGGAGAGGTCAACACATATCCAACATATTTAGGCCTCACTTATCTAGCAGGAGAGGTCAACACATATCCAACATATTTAGGCCTCACTTATCTAGCAGGAAAGGTCAACACATATCCAACATATTTAGGCCTCACTTATCTAGCAGGAGAGGTCAACACATATTCAACATATTTAGGCCTCACTTATCTAGCATGAGAGGTCAACACATATCCAACGTACTTAGGCCTCATTTATCTAGCAGGAGAGGTCAACACATATCCAACATATTTAGGCCTCACTTATCTAGCAGGAGAGGTCAACACATATCCAACATATTTAGGCCTCACTTATCTAGCAGGAGAGGTCAACACATATCCAACATATTTAGGCCTCACCTATCTAGCAGGAGAGGTCAACACATATTCAACATATTTAGGCCTCACTTATCTAGCATGAGAGGTCAACACATATCCAACGTATTTAGGCCTCACTTATCTAGCAGGAGAGGTCAACACATATCCAACATATTTAGGCCTCACTTATCTAGCAGGAGAGGTCAACACATATTCAACATATTTAGGTCTCACTTATCTAGCATGAGAGGTCAACACATATCCAACGTATTTAGGCCTCATTTATCTAGCATGACAGGTCAACACATATCCAACGTATTTAGGCCTCACTTATCTAGCAGGAGAGGTCAACACATATCCAACATATTTAGGCCTCACTTATCTAGCAGGAGAGGTCAACACTCTATCCAATGTATTTAGGCCTCACTTATCTAGCAGGAGAGGTCAACACATATCCAACATATTTAGGTCTTACTTATCTAGCATGAGAGGTCAACACATATCCAACATATTTAGGCCTCACTTATCTAGCATGAGAGGTCAACACATATCCAACGTATTTAGGCCTCACTTATCTAGCATGAGAGGTCAACACATATCCAACGTATTTAGGCCTCACTTATCTAGCAGGAGAGGTCAACACATATCCAACATATTTAGGCCTCACATATCCAGCATGAGAGGTCAACACATATCCAACGTATTTAGGCCTCACTTATCTAGCAGGAGAGGTCAACACTCTATTCAATGTATTTAGGCCTCACTTATCTAGCATGAAAGGTCAACACTCTATCCAACGTATTTAGGCCTCACTTATCTAGCAGGAGAGGTCAACACATATTGAACATATTTAGGCCTCACTTATCTAGCATGAGAGGTCAACACATATCCAACATATTTAGGCCTCACTTATCTAGCATGAGAGGTCAACACATATCCAACATATTTAGGCCTCACTTATCTAGTATGACAGGTCAACACATATCCAACATATTTAGACCTCACTTATCTAGCATGAGAGGTCAAAACTCTATCCAACGTATTTAGGCCTCACTTATCTAGCATGAGAAGTTAACACATATCCAACATATTTAGGCCTCACTTATCTAGCATGAGAGGTCAACACTCTATCCAACGTATTTAGGCCTCACTTATCTAGCATGAGAGGTCAACACATATCCAACATATTTAGGCCTCACTTATCTAGCATGAGAGGTCAAAACTCTATCCAACGTATTTAGGCCTCATTTATCTAGCATGAGAGGTTAACACATATCCAACATATTTAGGCCTCACTTATCTAGCATGAGAGGTCAACACTCTATCCAACGTATTTAGGCCTCACTTATCTAGCATGAGAGGTCAACACTCTATCAAACGTATTTAAGCCTCACTTATCTAGCAGGAGAGGTCAACACTCTATCAAATGTATTTAGGCCTCACTTATCTAGCATGAGAGGTCAACACTCTATCCAACGTATTAAGGCCCCACTTATCTAGCATGAGAGGTCAACACTCTGTCCAATGTATTTCCGCCCCACTTATCTAGCAGGAGAGGTCAACACTCTATCCAATGTATTTCCGCCCCACTTATCTAGCAGGAGAGGTCAACACTCTTTCAAATGTATTTAGGCCTCACTTATCCAGCAAGAGAGATCAACATTATATCCAATGTATTTAGGCCCTTACTTATCTACACGGAGAGGTCAACACTCTATCCAACGTATTTAGGCCCCACTTATCTAGCAGGAGAGGTCAACACTATATCAAATGTATTTCCACCCCACTTATCTAGCAGGAGAGGTCAACACTCTATCCAATATATTTCCGCCCCACTTATCTAGCAGGAGAGGTCAACACTCTATCCAATGTATTTCCACCCAACTTATCTAGCAGGAGAGGTCAACACTATATCCAATGTATTTCCGCCCGACTTATCTAGCATGAGAGGTCAACACTCTATCCAATGTATTTCCGCCCCACTTATCTAGCATAAGAGGTCAACACTCTATCCAATATATTTCCGCCCCACTTATCTAGCAGAAGAGGTCAACACACTATTCAATGCATTTCCGCCCCACTTATCTAGCATGAGAGGTCAACACTCTATCCAATGTATTTCAGCCCCACTTATCTAGCATGAGAGGTCAACACTCTATCCAATGTATTTAGGCCCCACTAATCTAGTAGGAGAGGTCAACACTCTATCCAATGTATTTAGGCTCCACTTATCTAGCAGGAGAGGTGAACACTCTATCCAATATATTTCCGCCCACTTATCTAGCAGGAGAGGTCAACACTCTATCCAATGTAGTTCCGCCCACTTATCTAGCAGGAGAGGTCAACACTCTATCCAATGTATTTCCGCCCCACTTATATAGCATGAGAGGTCAACACTCTATCCAATGTATTTCCGCCCCACTTATATAGCAGGAGAGGTCAACACTCTATCCAATGTATTTCCGCCCCACTTATCTAGCAGGAGAGGTCAACACTCTATCCAATGTATTTCCGCCCCACTTATCTAGCAGGAGAGGTCAACACTCTATCCAATGTAGTTCCACCCCACTAATCTAGCATGAGAGGTCAACACTCTATCCAATGTATTTAGGCCCCACTTATCTAGCAGGAAAGGTCAACACTTTATCCAATGTATTTAGGCCCCACTTATCTAGCAGGAGAGGTCAACACTCTATCCAATATATTTCCGCCCACTTATCTAGCAGGAGAGGTCAACACTCTATCCAATGTATTTCCGCCCAACTTATATAGCAGGAGAGGTCAACACTCTATCCAATGTATTTCCGCCCCATTTATCTAGCAGGAGAGGTCAACACTCTATCCAATGTAGTTCCACCCCACTAATCTAGCATGAGAGGTCAACAATCTATCCATTCTATTTCCGCATCACTTATCTAGCAGGAGAGGTCAACACTATATCCAATGTATTTCCGCCCCATTTATCTAGCAGGAGAGGTCAACACTCTATCCAATGTATTTCCGCTCCACTTATCTAGCAGGAGAGGTCAACGCTCTATCCAATGTATTTCCGCTCCACTTATCTAGCAGGATAGGTCAACACTCTATCCAATGTATTTCTGCTCCACTTATCTAGCAGGAGAGGTCAACACTCTATCCAATGTATTTCCGCCCCACTTATCTAGCAGGAGAGGTCAACACTCTATCCAATGTATTTCCGCTCACTTATCTAGCAGGAGAGGTCAACACTCTATCCAATGTATTTCCGCTCCACTTATCTAGCAGGAGAGGTCAACACTCTATCCAATGTATTTCCGCCCCACTTATCTAGCAGGAGAGGTCAACACTCTATCCAATGTATTTCCGTTCCACTTATCTAGCAGGAGAGGTCAACACTCTATCCAATATTTTTCCGCCCCACTTATCTAGCAGGACAGGTCAACATTCTATCCAACGTATTTAGGCACCACTTATCTAGCAGGAGAGGTCAACACTCTATCCAATGTAGTTCCGCCCCACAAATCTAGCAGGAGAGGTCAACACTCTATCCAATGTATTTCCGCCCCACTTATCTAGCAGGAGAGGTCAACACTCTATCCAATGTATTTCCGCCCCACTTATCTAGCAGGAGAGGTCAACACTCTATCCAATATTTTTCCGCCCCACTTATCTAGCAGGACAGGTCAACATTCTATCCAACGTATTTAGGCCCCACTTATCTAGCAGGAGAGGTCAACACTCTATCCAATATATTTCCGCCCCACTAATCTAGCATGAGAGGTCAACACTCTATCCAATGTATTTCCGCCCCACTTATCTAGCAGGAGAGCTCAACACTCTATCCAATGTAGTTCAGCCCCACTTATCTAGCATGAGAGGTCAACACTCTATCCAATGTATTTCCGCCCCACTTATCTAGCAGGAGAGCTCAACACTCTATCCAATGTAGTTCAGCCCCACTAATCTAGCATGAGAGGTCAACACTCTATCCAATGTAGTTCCGCCCCACTAATCTAGCAGGAGAAGTCAACACTCTATCCAATGTAGTTCCGCCCAACTTATCTAGCAGGAGAGGTCAACACTCTATCCAATATTTTTCCGCCCCACTTATCTAGCAGGAGAGGTCAATACTCTATCCAATGTAGTTCCGCCCCACTAATCTAGCATGAGAGGTCAACACTCTATCCAATGTATTTCCGCACCACTTATCTAGCAGGAGAGGTCAAAACTCTATCCAATATTTTTCCGCCCCACTTATCTAGCAGGACAGGTCAACATTCTATCCAACGTATTTAGGCCCCACTTATCTAGCAGGAGAGGTCAACACTCTATCCAATATATTTCCGCCCCACTAATCTAGCATGAGAGGTCAACACTCTATCCAATGTATTTCCGCCCCACTTATCTAGCAGGAGAGCTCAACACTCTATCCAATGTAGTTCCGCCCCACTTATCTAGCATGAGAGGTCAACACTCTATCCAATGTATTTCTGCCCCACATATCTAGCATGAGAGGTCAACACTCTATCCAATGTATTTCCGCCCCACTAATCTAGCATGAGAGGTCAACACTCTATCCAATGTATTTCCGCCCCACTTATCTAGCAGGAGAGCTCAACACTCTATCCAATGTAGTTCCGCCCCACTTATCTAGCATGAGAGGTCAACACTCTATCCAATGTATTTCTGCCCCACATATCTAGCATGAGAGGTCAACACTCTATCCAATGTATTTCCGCCCCACTAATCTAGCATGAGAGGTCAACACTCTATCCAATGTAGTTCCGCCCCACTAATCTAGCATGAGAGGTCAACACTCTATCCAATGTATTTCCGCCCCACTAATCTAGCATGAGAGGTCAACACTCTATCCAATGTAGTTCCGCCCCACTTATCTAGCAGGAGAGGTCAACACTCTATCCAATATTTTTCCGCCCCACTTATCTAGCAGGAGAGGTCAACACTCTATCCAATGTATTTCCGCCCCACTAATCTAGCAAGAGAGGTCAACACTCTATCCAATGTAGTTCCGCCCCACTAATCTAGCAAGAGAGGTCAACACTCTATCCAATGTATTTCTGCCCCACATATCTAGCATGAGAGGTCAACACTCTATCCAATATATTTCTGCCCCACTTATCTAGCAGTAGAGGTCAACACTCTATCCAATATATTTCCGCCCCACTTATCTAGCATGAGAGGTCAACACTCTATCCAATGTAGTTCCGCCCCACTAATCTAGCAGGAGAGGTCAACACTCTATCCAATATTTTTCCGCCCCACTAATCTAGCATGAGAGGTCAACACTCTATCCAATATATTTCCGCCCCACTAATATAGCATAAGAGGTCAACACTCTATCCAATGTAGTTCCGCCCCACTAATCTAGCAGGAGAGGTCAACACTCTAACCAATGTAGTTCCGCCCCACTTATCTAGCAGGAGAGGTCAACACTCTATCCAATATATTTCTGCCCCACTTATCTAGCATGAGAGGTCAACACTCTATCCAATGTAGTTCCGCCCCACTAATCTAGCAGGAGAGGTCAACACTCTATCCAATATTTTTCCGCCCCACTAATCTAGCATGAGAGGTCAACACTCTATCCAATATATTTCCGCCCCACTAATATAGCATAAGAGGTCAACACTCTATCCAATGTAGTTCCGCCCCACTAATCTAGCAGGAGAGGTCAACACTCTAACCAATGTATTTCCGCCCCACTTATCTAGCAGGAGAGGTCAACACTCTATCCAATATTTTTCCGCCCCACTTATCTAGCAGGAGAGGTCAACACTCTATCCAATGTAGTTCCGCCCCACTAATCTAGCATGAGAGGTCAACACTCTATCCAATGTAGTTCCGCACCACTAATCTAGCAGGAGAGGTCAACACTCTATCCAATGTATTTCCGCCCCACTTATCTAGCAGGAGAGGTCAACACTCTATCCAATATTTTTCCGCCCCACTTATCTAGCATGAGAGGTCAACACACTATCCAATGTATTTCCACCCCACTTATCTAGCATGAGAGGTCAACACTCTATCCAATATTTTTCCGCCCCACTTATCTAGCATGAGAGGTCAACATTCTATCCAATGTATTTCCGCCCCACTTATCTAGCATGAGAGGTCAACACTCTATCCAATGTATTTCCGCCCCACAAATCTAGCAGGAGAGGTCAACACTCTATCCAATGTATTTCCGCCCCACTTATCTAGCAGGAGAGGTCAACACTCTATCCAATATTTTTCCGCCCCACTTATCTAGCATGAGAGGTCAACACACTATCCAATGTATTTCCGCCCCACTTATCTAGCATGAGAGGTCAACACTCAATCCAATATTTTTCTGCCCCACTTATCTAGCATGAGAGGTCAACACTCTATCCAATGTATTTCCGCCCCACTTATCTAGCAGGAGAGGTCAACACTGTATCCAATGTAGTTCCGCCCCACTTATATAGCATGAGAGGTCAACACACTATCCAATGTATTTCCACCCCACTTATCTAGCATGAGAGGCCAACACTCTATCCAATGTAGTTCCGCCCCACTTATCTAGCATGAGAGGTCAACACTCTATCCAATGTAGTTTCGCCCCACTTATCTAGCATGAGAGGTCAACACTCTATCCAATGTATTTCCGCCCCACTTATCTAGCAGGAGAGGTCAACACTATATCCAATGTATTTCCACCCCACTTATCTAGCAAAAGAGGTCAACACTCTATCCAATGTATTTCCGCCCCACTTATCTAGCAGGAGAGGTCAACACACTATCCAATGTATTTCCACCCCACTTATCTAGCATGAGAGGTCAACACTCTATCCAATTTATTTCCACCCCACTTATCTAGCAGGAGAGGTCAACGATCTATCCAATGTAGTTCCGCCCCACTTATTTAGCATGAGAGGTCAACACACTATCCAATGTAGTTCCGCCCCACTAATCTAGCAGGAAAGGTCAACACTCTATCCAATGTAGTTCCGCCCCACTAATCTAGCAGGAGAGGTCAACACTCTATCCAATGTATTTCCGCCCCACTTATCTAGCAGGAGAGGTCAACACTCTATCCAATGTATTTCCGCCCCACTTATCTAGCAGGAGAGGTCAACACTCTATCCAATATTTTTCCGCCCCACTTATCTAGCATGAGAGGTCAACACACTATCCAATGAATTTCAGCACCACTTATTTAGCATGAGAGGTCAACACACTATCCAATGCATTTCAGCACCACTTATCTAGCAGGAGAGGTCAACACTCTATCCAACGCATTTAGGCCCCACTTATCTAGCATGAGAGGTCAACACAATCCCATGTATTTCCGCCCCACTTATCTAGCAATGGAGTTCAACATTCTATCCAATGTATTTCCGCCCCACTTATCTAGCATGAGAGGTCAACACTCTATCCAATGTATTTAGGCCCCACTTATCTAGCAGGAGATGTTAACGCTCTATCCAATGTATTTCCGCCCCACTTATCTAGCAGGAGAGGTCAACACTCTATCCAATGTATTTCTGCCCCACTTATCTAGCATGAGAGGTCAACACTCTATCCAATGTATTTAGGCCCCACTTATCTGGCAGGAGAGGTCAACACTCTATCCAATGTATTTCCGCCACACTTATCTAGCAGGAGAGGTCAACATTCTATCCAATGTATTTCCGCCCCACTTATCTAGCATGAGAGGTCAACACTCTATCCAATGTATTTAGGTCCCACTTATCTAGCATGAGAGGTCAACACTATCCAATGTATTTCCACCCCACTTATCTAGCAGGAGAGGTCAACACTCTATCTAATGCATTTCAGCACCACTTATTTAGCATGAGAGGTCAACACACTATCCAATGCATTTCAGCACCACTTATTTAGCATGAGAGGTCAACACACTATCCAATGCATTTCAGCACCACTTATCTAGCAGGAGAGGTCAACACTCTATCCAACGCATTTAGGCCCCACTTATCTAGCATGAGAGGTCAACACAATCCCATGTATTTCTGCCCCACTTATCTAGCAATGGAGGTCAACATTCTATCCAATGTATTTCCGCCCCACTTATCTAGCATGAGAGGTCAACACTCTATCCAATGTATTTAGGCCCCACTTATCTAGCAGGAGAGGTCAACGCTCTATCCAATGTATTTCCGCCCCACTTATCTAGCAGGAGAGGTCAACACTCTATCCAATGTATTTCCGCCCCACTTATCTAGCAATAGAGGTCAACACTCTATCCAATGCATTTCAGCACCACTTATCTAGCAGGAGAGGTCAACGCTCTATCCAATGTATTTCCGCCCCACTTATCTAGCAGGAGAGGTCAATACTCTATCCAATGTATTTCCGCCCCACTTATCTAGCATGAGAGGTCAACACTCTATCCAATGTATTTAGGCCCCACTTATCTGGCAGGAGAGGTAGGAGAGGTCAACGCTCTATCCAATGTATTTCAGCCCCACTTATCTAGCAGGAGAGGTCAACATTCTATCCAATGTATTTCTGCCCCACTTATCTAGCATGAGAGGTCAACACTCTATCCAATGTATTTAGGTCCCACTTATCTAGCAGGAGAGGTCAACATTCTATCCAATGTATTTCTGCCCCACTTATCTAGCATGAGCGGTCAACACTCTATCCAATGTATTTAGGTCCCACTTATCTAGCATGAGAGGTCAACACTCTATCCAATGTATTTCCGCCCCACTTATCTAGCAGGAGAGGTCAACACTCTATCCATTGTATTTCCACCCCACTTATCTAGCAGGAGAGGTCAACACTCTATCCAATGCATTTCAGCACCACTTATTTAGCATGAGAGGTCAACACACTATCCAATGCATTTCAGCACCACTTATCTAGCATGAGAGGTCAACACACTATCCAATGCATTTCAGCACCACTTATTTAGCATGAGAGGTCAACACACTATCCAATGCATTTCAGCACCACTTATCTAGCAGGAGAGGTCAACACTCTATCCAACGTATTTAGGCCCCACTTATCTAGCAGGAGAGGTCAACGCTCTATCCAATGTATTTTCACCCCACTTATCTAGCATGAGAGGTCAACACACTATCTAATGCATTTCAGCATCACTTATCTAGCATGAGAGGTCAACACACTATCCAATGCATTTCAGCACCACTTATCTAGCAGGAGAGGTCAACACTCTATCCAACGTATTTAGGCCCCACTTATCTAGCAGGAGAGGTCAACACTCTATCCAACGTATTTAGGCCCCACTTATCTAGCATGAGAGGTCAACACTCTATCCAATGTATTTCCGCCCCACTTATCTAGCATGAGAGGTCAACACTCTATCCAATGTATTTCCGCCCCACTTATCTAGCAATAGAGGTCAACACTCTATCCAATGCATTTCAGCACCACTTATTTAGCATGAGAGGTCAACACACTATCCAATGCATTTCAGCACTACTTATCTAGCATGAGAGGTCAACACACTATCCAATGTATTTCCGCCCCACTTATCTAGCATGAGAGGTCAACACTCTATCCAATGTATTTAGGCCCCACTTATCTGGCAGGAGAGGTCAACGCTCTATCCAATGTATTTCCGCCCCACTTATCTAGCAGGAGAGCTCAACATTCTATCCAATGTATTTCTGCCCCACTTATCTAGCATGAGAGGTCAACACTCTATCCAATGTATTTAGGTCCCACTTATCTAGCAGGAGAGGTCAACACTATCCAATGTATTTCCACCCCACTTATCTAGCAGGAGAGGTCAACGCTCTATCTAATGTATTTCCACCCCACTTATCTAGCAGGAGAGGTCAACACTCTATCCAATGTATTTCCGCCCTCTTATCTAGCAGAAGAGGTCAACACTCTATCCAATGTATTTCCACCACACTTATCTAGCAAGAGAGGTCAACACTCTATCCAATGTATTTCCGCCCCACTTATCTAGCATGAGAGGTCAACACTCTATCCAATGTATTTCCACCCAACTTATCTAGCAGGAGAGGTCAACACTCTATCCAATGTATTTCCGCCCCACTTATCTAGCAAGAGAGGTCAACACTCTATCCAATGTATTTAGGCCCCACTTATCTAGCAGGAGAGGTCAACGCTCTATCCAATGTATTTAGGCCCCACTTATCTAGCAGGAGAGGTCAACGCTCTATCCAACGTATTTCCGTCCCACTTATCTAGCATGAGACGTCAACACACTATCCAATGCATTTCAGCACCACTTATCTAGCATGAGAGGTCAACACACTATCCAATGCATTTCAGCACCACATATCTAGCAGGAGAGGTCAACACTCTATCCAATGTATTTCCGCCCCACTTATCTAGCATGAAAGGTCAACGCTCTATCTAATGTATTTCCACCCCACTTATCTAGCAGGAGAGTTCAACACTCTATCCAATGTATTTCCGCCCCACTTATCTAGCATGAGAGGTCAACACTCTATCCAATGTATTTCCGCCCCACTTATCTAGCATGAGAGGTCAACACTCTATCCAATGTATTTAGGCCCCACTTATCTGGCAGGAGAGGTCAACGCTCTATCCAATGTATTTCCGCCCCACTTATCTAGCAGGAGAGCTCAACATTCTATCCAATGTAGTTCCGCCCCACTTATCTAGCATGAGAGGTCAACACTCTATCCAATGTATTTAGGTCCCTCTTATCTAGCAGGAGAGGTCAACACTATCCAATGTATTTCCACCCCACTTATCTAGCAGGAGAGGTCAACGCTCTATCTAATGTAATTCCACCCCACTTATCTAGCAGGAGAGGTCAACACTCTATCCAATGTATTTCCGCCCTCTTATCTAGCAGGAGAGGTCAACACTCTATCCAATGTATTTCCACCCCATTTATCTAGCAGGAGAGGTCAACACTCTATCCAATGTATTTCCGCCCCACTTATCTAGCATGAAAGGTCAACGCTCTATCCAATGTATTTACGCCTCACTTATCTAGCAGGAGAGTTCAACACTCTATCCAATGTATTTCCGCCCCACTTATCTAGCATGAGAGGTCAACACTCTATCCAATGTATTTCCGCCCCACTTATCTAGCATGAGAGGTCAACACTCTATCCAATGTATTTAGGCCCCACTTATCTGGCAGGAGAGGTCAACGCTCTATCCAATGTATTTCCTCCCCACTTATCTAGCAGGAGAGCTCAACATTCTATCCAATGTAGTTCCGCCCCACTTATCTAGCATGAGAGGTCAACACTCTATCCAATGTATTTAGGTCCCTCTTATCTAGCAGGAGAGGTCAACACTATCCAATGTATTTCCACCCCACTTATCTAGCAGGAGAGGTCAACGCTCTATCTAATGTAATTCCATCCCACTTATCTAGCAGGAGAGGTCAACACTCTATCCAATGTATTTCCGCCCTCTTATCTAGCAGGAGAGGTCAACACTCTATCCAATGTATTTCCACCCCATTTATCTAGCAGGAGAGGTCAACACTCTATCCAATGTATTTCTGCCCCACTTATCTAGCATGAAAGGTCAACGCTCTATCCAATGTATTTACGCCTCACTTATCTAGCAGGAGAGGTCAACACTCTATCCAATGTATTTCCGCCCCACTTATCTAGCATGAGAGGTCAACACTCTATCCAATGTATTTCCGCCCCACTTATCTAGCATGAGAGGTCAACACTCTATCCAATGTATTTAGGCCCCACTTATCTGGCAGGAGAGGTCAATGCTCTATCCAATGTATTTCTGCCCCACTTATCTAGCAGGAGAGGTCAACATTCTATCCAATGTATTTCCGCCCCACTTATCTAGCATGAGAGGTCAACACTCTATCCAATGTATTTAGGTCCCTCTTATCTAGCAGGAGAGGTCAACACTATCCAATGTATTTCCACCCCACTTATCTAGCAGGAGAGGTCAACGCTCTATCTAATGTATTTCCACCCCACTTATCTAGCAGGAGAGGTCAACATTCTATCCAATGTATTTCCGCCCTCTTATCTAGCAGGAGAGGTCAACACTCTATCCAATGTATTTCCACCCCACTTATCTAGCAGGAGAGGTCAACACTCTATCCAATGTATTTCCGCCCCACTTATCTAGCATGAGAGGTCAACACTCTATCCAATGTATTTCCGCCCCACATATCTAGCAGGAGAGGTCAACACTCTATCCAATGTATTTAGGCCCCACTTATCTAGCAGGAGAGGTCAACACTCTATCCAATGTATTTAGGTCACACTTATCTAGCAGGAGAGGTCAACGCTCTATCCAATGTATTTAGGCCCCACTTATCTAGCAGGAGAGGTCAACGCTCTATCCAATGTATTTCCGTCCCACTTATCTAGCAGGAGAGGTCAACACACTATCCAATGCATTTCAGCACCACTTATCTAGCATGAGAGGTCAACACACTATCCAATGCATTTCAGCACCACTTATCTAGCAGGAGAGGTCAACACTCTATCCAATGTATTTCCACCCCACTTATCTAGCATGAAAGGTCAACGCTCTATCCAGTGTATTTACGCCTCACTTATCTAGCAGGAGAGGTCAACACTCTATCCAATGTATTTCCGCCCCACTTATCTAGCAATAGAGGTCAACACTCTATCCAATATATTTAGGCCCCACTTATCTAGCAGGAGAGGTCAACGCTCTTTCCAATGTATTTAGGCCCCACTTATCTAGCAGGAGAGGTCAACGCTCTATCCAATGTATTTCCGCCCCACTTATCTAGCATGAGAGGTCAACACACTATCTAATGCATTTCTGCACCACTTATCTAGCATGAGAGGTCAACACACTATCCAATGCATATCAGCACCACTTATCTAGCAGGAGAGGTCAACACTCTATCCAACGTATTTAGGCCCGACTTATCTAGCATGAGAGGTCAACACACTATCCAATGCATTTTAGCACCACTTATCTAGCAGGAGAGGTCAACACACTATCCAATGCATTTCAGCACCACTTATCTAGCAGGAGAGGTCAACACTCTATCCAACGTATTTAGGCCCCACTTATCTAGCAGGAGAGGTCAACGCTCTATCCAATGTATTTCCGCCCCACTTATCTAGCATGAGAGGTCAACACACTATCTAATGCATTTCAGCACCACTTATCTAGCATGAGAGGTCAACACACTATCCAATGCATTTCAGCACCACTTATCTAGCAGGAGAGGTCAACACTCTATCCAACGTATTTAGGCCCCACTTATCTAGCAGGAGAGGTCAACACTCTATCCAACGTATTTAGGCCCCACTTATCTAGCAGGAGAGGTCAACACTCTATCCAATGTATTTCCGCCCCACTTATCTAGCATGAGAGGTCAACACTCTATCCAATGTATTTCCACCCCACTTATCTAGCAATAGAGGTCAACACTCTATCCAATGTATTTAGGCCCCACTTATCTAGCAGGAGAGGTCAACACTCTATCCAATGTATTTAGGCCTCACTTATCTAGCATGAGAGGTCAACGATCTATCCAATGTATTTAGGCCCCACTTATCTAGCAATAGAGGTCAACACTCTATCCAATGTATTTCCGCCCCACTTATCTAGCATGAGAGGTCAACACTCTATCCAATGTATTTCCACCCCACTTATCTAGCAATAGAGGTCAACACTCTATCCAATGTATTTAGGCCCCACTTATCTAGCAATAGAGGTCAACACTCTATCCAATGTATTTAGGCCTCACTTATCTAGCATGAGAGGTCAACACTCTATCCAATGTATTTAGGCCCCACTTATCTAGCATGAGAGGTCAACACTCTATCCAATGTATTTCCGCCCCACTTATCTAGCAATAGAGGTCAACACTCTATCCAATGTATTTAGGCCCCACTTATCTAGCAGGAGAGGTCAACACTCTATCCAATGTATTTAGGCCTCACTTATCTAGCATGAGAGGTCAACACTCTATCCAATGTATTTCCACCCCACTTATCTAGCAATAGAGGTCAACACTCTATCCAATGTATTTAGGCCCCACTTATCTAGCAGGAGAGGTCAACACTCTATCCAATGTATTTAGGCCTCACTTATCTAGCATGAGAAGTCAACACTCTATCCAATGTATTTAGGCCCCACTTATCTAGCAGGAGAGGTCAACGCTCTATCCAATGTATTTCCGCCCCACTTATCTAGCATGAGAGGTCAACACACTATCCAATGCATTTCAGCACCACTTAACTCAATAAAGCCTAGTTTTGTGCTAGGTAACCACATCTTCTACATACCTGTAATGACATTTCCATCTCACCAAGTTGACAAAACACAGCACCTTCTAGCAAAGACTTCAGGTGGAACACTTTGGGGTCTGTCTGCATATCACACACTGTAATAAAATACACTACAATACAATATCTAATACAATACAATGCAATACCTATTATAATACAATATATACAATGTAAAACCCAATAAAATACCCAATACAATGCAATGCAATACCTTATCCAATACAATACACTACAGTAAAATCCATACAAAATAATACAACCAATATAATACAATACAAAAATACAATACAATACCCAATACAACACAATGCAATGCAATACCCAATTTCATACAATACTCAATACAATGCAATACAATACACAATGCAATGCAATACCCAATACAATACATTGCAATACCCAATACAATACTGAATATAATACAATGCAATGCAATATCCAATACCCTACAATACATTATAGTAAAATCCATACAAAACAATACAATCAATATAATACAATATAAACAAGAGGCCCATGGGCCTAAACAGTCACCTGATTATCCAAAAAACTTCAAATAAGTCTATTGAGTCATAAGAAATAATGTTTGTGGTCATTTTCTCTGATATAGATTTAGTAAAATCGGCCCCCACCCCCAGAGGCATGAAATTCACAAATTTTATAAAGGACCCATAGGTGTCAATAAACATGCTCACAATTTGTTTCTGAGTGCTTCATATAATAAGTAGAAGACTTTTAAAGATTACCTTTAATTTTTCAGGCTCCAACCCTAGTGCAAGACCGTGAGACCCAGAGACATGCAAATCTCAATTTTTATAAAGGGACCCAAACGTGTCCATAATCATGCTCGCCATTTGTTTCCAAGTGCTTCCGATAAGAAGAAGATGTTTAAAGTTTACCATGAAGTTGACTGTTTAAGCCCGACCCCCAAGGCCCCAGGGGGGTGGAGGGTGTGGACTATGCAATTCACAATTTTGATTCACTTTTAGGTACCAAAGCTGCATACAACATTTCGTTACAATTGAGCCCAGGTTTTTTAGAAGAAGTTGAAAATGTGAATTGTTTACAGATGCACTAAATGTTTAAGGCCCAGCCCCCAGGGCTAAAACCGTGAGTCACAAAGACATGCAATTCACAATTTTTATAAAGGAACCGTTTGTGTCCATAATCATGCTCACTACTGATTCACCTTTAGGTACCAAAGCTGCATAAAACATTTCATTACACTTTGAGCTTATGCTTTTTGAAAAGAAGTCGAAAATGTCAAATGTTTACTGAAGCACGACATATAACGATAGACTAAAGGTTATATCAAAAGGTCCCTTGAGACATAGTCTCAGGTGACCTAAAAGTACAATACAACTCATAAAAAAAACATACAAAACACAATACAATACCCAATACAATACCCAATACAATGCAGTGCAAAACCCAATACAATACAATGCTATGCAATGCAATACAATACCCAATACAATACAATGCAATGCAATACTCAATACAATGCAATACCCAATACAATACAAAACCAATATAATACAACCCACTCAATACAAAAATACAATACAATACAATACAATACAATACAAAACAAACCCATATAATACAAATCTCCCCTGAATATCAAAAGTCGTAGAAAAGTTACATGCAACAGCAATTCATTAAATTAGTATATTAATCTATAAAAAAACATATGATGGATTTGGCAAATGAATTATAACACAAATAAGATATGGTTTTAAAGATTGATTGATTGATTGATTGAATATTTAGTGTGATTTTTCTGTCATCGAGGGCTAACAGATGATCAGTTAGCCTAACTACTGTTTCCTGGGATCCTGAAGGGTTAACCAGTACTTGAGCATGCTCCATCTCTGCAAGTAACTGTTAACTTTCCCACTTGAATCAGCAGTGAGAGACAAATGATTATTAGATGCAATTTCATATATTAAACATCACGGAGATTGTGGCTGAGTAGGGATTCAAACTCACGACCCCTTGATTGACAGTCAGAAGCCCTAACAACTGAGCTAATCAGGCCCAGCTTAACATGGAAATAAAGTTTACCGTCGAGATATGGTCGAAGTTCATCTGCAGTGAGTGATGGGAGGGCATGCCACAAGAAAACTAGTTCCAGAGTTAACAGGCGGCAATATTCCTGGGCGGGTGCTACTTTATCCATTCTCTTGGCCCTTCTGGCTACATATGCTTCTATTTGGTTGTTCTTTTTTTTCAGCAAACCTGGCACCTCCTTAAACATAGCTGATGCTCCTTTTATATCCCCCATACCGCCGAGACATACTGAAAACAACAACAACAACATATCCATGTTACGTTATGTTATGGGTTTATAGAAGTACAGTCAAACCTGTGTATGCGGTCACCTGTATTAAGCAGCCACCTGTCTTAAGCAACCATAGTTTCTATTTCCCATTACTATTCTTTCAGAGTAAATTAACCTGTTTTAAGCAACAACCTGTCTTAAAAAGCTACGTTGCTCCTTCCCTTGACTGGCTGCTTAAGACAGGTTTGACTATATATATATAGAGAGAGAGAGAAAGAGAGAGAGAGAGATCATATTCAACAACTGTAAAGTTCTAATTTGTACATGTATCTTTATATTGGAAGTGCTTTTTGACCGTGTGATCCATTTTAAACCTTTTATCAGTTTTATATATAACAGATTTACAGTTTTATTAAACCACTGTGTTTACATGTATATAATTTTGTGTTTGCTTTGCTCTGACCCAGTAATTTTTATATGGGTAGGACGGTAGCTAAAAATTGTTTATGCAAGATTTTGTTTTTGCATAGTCATTTTAAACAAAAATGGACCGAGATTATGAAAACGAATTTAATGCTTTGAAAGTAAAAAAAAAAAGTTTGGGTAAATGCAATTTTCAATGAACCAGCAGGGGACCAGAAAACACATTTTGTTATGGATAGTCTTAAGGACAAAATCTATTCTTTTATCACTGAAATAAGCTGTTGAAACATGGAAAAGGAAAACATATTACAAACTTAAAGAGAATACGACAATATGGAAACAGAGTTTACACAATGTTTAGTATCTAATCAATATTAATTGAAGCGAGGCAGTAGTGTGTTGGAATTGAAGCGAGGCAGTAGTGTGTTGGAATTGAAGCGAGGCAGTAGTGTGTTGGAATTGAAGCGAGGCAGTAGTGTGTTGGATAGTGTTGGTAGTTCAAGCTAGAGGTTGTTGGTTCTATCCCTAGCTTGACTCAATTCCTCCGAAAAAAAAACAACAACACAAGTTCTAGTTCTACCAAGGAATCAGACTCAAGAGCGGTTCATATAAGCTCTGAGCTTTCTTCGCAATCAAGCTAAAATTAGTACAAATCAATATTTACAGTAATTTTATTAACTTATACAATAACCATGGAAATGGTCATTTGTCATGGAGAAATACCATAATATTGATACTCTGAACTTATATAATAACTATGAAAATAGCCATTTGTCATGAAGAAGAACCATAATATCATTACTCAAAACTGATACAATAACCATGGAAACAGCGTTTTGTCATGGAGAAATACCATAATATTGATACTCTGAACTTATACAATAACCATGTTTCAGCCATTTGTCATGGAGAAATACCATAATATTAATACTCTGAACTTATATAATAACCATATGGAAACAGCCATTTGTCATGGAGAAATACCATAATATTGATACTCTGAACTTATACAATAACCATGGAAACAGTCATTTGTCATGGAAAAATACCATAATATTGATACTCTGAACTTATACAATAACCATGGGAACAGCTATTTGTCTTGGAAAAATCTCACAATATTGATACTCTGAACTTATACAATAACCATGGGAACAGCTATTTGTCTTGGAAAAATCTCACAATATTGATACTCTGAACTTATACAATAACTATGGAAACAGCCTTTTGTCATGGAGAAATATCATAATATTGATACTCTGAACTTATACAATAACCATGGAAACAGTCATTTGTCATGGAAAAATACCATAATATTGATACTCTGAACTTATACAATAACCATGGGAACAGCTATTTGTCATGGAAAAATCTCACAATATTGATACTCTGAACTTATTGAATAACCATGGGAACAGCCATTTGTCATGAAGAATATACCATAATATTGATACTCTGAACTTATATAATGAACATATGGAAATAGCCATTTGTCATGGAGAAATACCATAATATTGATACTCTGAACTTATATAATAACCATATGGAAATAGCCATTTGTCATGGAGAAATAACACAATATGGAAACAGCCATTTGTCACAGAGAAATACCATAAAATTGAAACAGCCATTTGTCATCTAGAAATACCATAATATTGATACTCTGAACTTATACAATAACCATGGAAACTGCCATTTGTCATAGAGAAATACTATAATATGGAAACAGCCATTTGTCACAGAGAAATACCATAAAATTGAAACAGCCATTTATCATGGAGAAATACCATAATATTGATACTATGAACTTATATAATAACCATTGAAATAGCCATTTGTCATGGAGAAATACCATAATATTGATACTTTGAACTTATACAATAACTATGGAAACTGCCATTTGTCATAGAGAAATACCATAATATGGAAACAGCCATTTGTCACAGAGAAATACCATAAAATTGAAACAGCAATTTGTCACAGAGAAATACCATAATATGGAAACAGCCATTTGTCATGGAGAAAAACCATAATATGGAAACAGCCATTTGTCATGAAGAAATTACATAATATGGAAACAGCCATTTGTCATGAAGAAATAACATAATATGGAAACAGCCATTTGTCATGAAGAAATAACATAATATGGAAACAGCCATTTGTCATGAAGAAATAACATAATATGGAAACAGCCATTTGTCATGAAGAAATAACATAATATGGAAACAGCCATTTGTCATGGAGAAATACCATAATATGGAAACAGCCATTTGTCATGGAGAAATACCATAATATGGAAACAGCCATTTGTCATGAAGAAATAATATAATATGGAAACAGCCATTTGTCATAAAGAAATACCATAATATGGAAACAGCCATTTGTCATGGAGAAATACCATAATATGGAAACAGCCATTTGTCATGAAGAAATACCATAATATTGAAACAGCCATTTGTCATGAAGAAACACCATAATATGGAAACAGCCATTTGTCATGAAAAAATAACATAATATAGAAACAACCATTTGTCATGAAGAAATAACATAATATGGAAACAGCCATTTGTCATGAAGAAATACCATAATATTGAAACAGCCATTTGTCATGAAGAAACACCATAATATGGAAACAGCCATTTGTCATGAAAAAATAACATAATATAGAAACAACCATTTGTCATGAAGAAATAACATAATATGGAAACAGCCATTTGTCATGAAGAAATACCATAATACAGAAACTCTGCAGAGGATCCATTGTACTTCTATCAGACAATTTAAAATTTTAAATAAGTTACTGAAGTTTTACGTACCTGCCTCCATGTAGGCGTAGTAACATTTGGACCATTTTGTTTCATTCTTTAATCTGTAAATAATTGCACACAGGTTATATTGTATAAAACACAGAAAGTCTTTGGAGAGGTAAAAATAAATCCAAACTATTTTGAGACTATTTACTTTGTTTTATATGTTAATAGCTTCAACATTGACACCTATAACATCAACATGTACTTATATTTATTGATACCATTGTCATGGCAACCATGTACTGAGAGTTTTTGTCAGTTAAAAGTTACAGTAGTTCTCCTGATGAGTGCGTGGTTTAGTGGAAGGGCATCACACCCAGGATGGGAAGATTCCCCACCACCTGGGGTGGGTGTGGGGTGGGTGTAGACCATTTTTGGAAATCTTTTTTCAAAATGCCATTTTTGGAGTGCATGGTCCAGTGGTAGATCATCAAATCTATAAACGCAGGGTTGTGAGTTCGATGCTCTGCCACAGCTTTGTGTGGTGTCCTTGAGCAAGATGCTTTTTTCGGCATATGCTTAGTACTGGTTCTACCCAGGAAGACTAAGCGTGTTTGTAAAATCTTGTTTCACAATCAAAGTAAAATAAATAAGTTTAAACTAACATGACATTTGGCATGTTTTATAGCATAGTCATCCTTTTCAGCTGGGCCCGATTAGCTCAGTCGTTAGCGCATGTGACTATCAGTCCAGGGGTCATGAGGTCGAATTTCCGCCCAGCCACAATCTCTGTGATGGTTGATATACGACATTGCGTCTCATTTTCATTCGTCTCTCACCCCTGATTCAAATGGGAAAGTTATCAGTTACTTATGGAAATGGGGTGTGCTCGAGTACTGGTTAACCTTCCAGGATCCAAGGAAACAGTGGTTAGGTTAACTGATTGTGTTAGCCCTTGATGACATGAAACTGATGCTAAATATTCAATCAATCAATCATCCTTATGGCAATAAGGGCCCAGTGAAAATATTTTAATATATTTTTATGGCAATAAGCACTCAGTGAACTCACCTAAACATGAAATATTGTTGTCTGCTAATTACAAAAACAAGATGCACAGTATTTACTTTAAATCAACAGTCAGCTGATGACCTTTCTCATTATCTATGCATTGGTTCAATACACATTGTCAATGTTATCAGAAAGTAATTGTATAATTATGTAGTCATGATTTCGTATCATTTTTCACCATAACTGATTACAAAACAATACAGGTAATCATCATTTTCCTTGATTATTGATTACGTAAGATTATTCCAAAAATGTAACTGATCACAGTTGATAATAAATTTATATATATTCATTCATTAATTTTTTATTAAATTTTTATTTTTTATTTTTTTATTTATGTCTCATATTATTTATTTATTTATGTCTTATAATAAGTACAATAACATAGAACTTTACAAAGAATACCATATTCATTCTTAAAAGAATAATAAAAGACAATATACAGAAACCACAAAACATGTCTTCAAATGATATAAAAATATCAATATTTATTTACTTTTTCTATTTTTTAATGATTATGATTACCCCAGGTGATACCAATGCATTGATCAATGCACTGATTATGTTTTGTATCAAAAACAATGTATTGATCATACACAAAATATAACTAATATTACACACAATACCAGCCCCACTTTATATTGTATTTTTAGCAACTATTTGCCAAACATCTATTTTTGATTTTAAATGAATGTATCAATATATATATTCCCATGATCCCATCCCTTGCATTACTTCTTCAATCTACCTATACAGAATTTTGTGTATCACTTTTTTTCTTTCCTTTTTTGAATGAGATTAAACAGCATTTTCGACACATTTCAGGTTACTAAATATATGGCATATCCAGTTTTACTGGTGGAGGAAGACCTCAGACTGAGTCTGAGTAGAACCACCATCCTTCCACAAGTCACCAGCATACTTTCTCATATACAGTTTTACTGGCGGAGGAAGACCTCAGACTGAGTCTGAGTAGAACCACCATCCTTCCACAAGTCACCAACATACTTTCTCATATCCAGTTTTACTGGCGGAGGAAGACCTCAGACTGAGTCTGGGTAGATCCACCATCCTTCCACAAGTCACCAGCATACTTTCTCATATACAGTTTTACTGGTGGAGGAAGACCTCAGACTGAGTCTGAGTAGAACCACCATCCTTCCACAAGTCACCAGCATACTTTCTCATATACAGTTTTACTGGTGGAGGAAGACCTCAGACTGAGTCTGAGTAGAACCACCATCCTTCCACAAGTCACCAACATACTTTCTCATATACAGTTTTACTGGTGGAGGAAGACCTCAGACTCAGTCTGAGTAGAACCACCATCCTTCCACAAGTCACCAACATACTTTCTCATATACAGTTTTACTGGTGGAGGAAGACCTCAGACTGAGTCTGAGTAGAACCACCATCCTTCCACAAGTCACCAACATACTTTCTCATATACAGTTTTACTGGTGGAGGAAGACCTCAGACTGAGTCTGAGTAGAACCACCATCCTTCCACAAGTCACCAACATACTTTCTCATATACAGTTTTACTGGTGGAGGAAGACCTCAGACTGAGTCTGAGTAGAACCACCATCCTTCCACAAGTCAACAGCATACTTTCTCATATCCAGTTTTACTGGCGGAGGAAGACCTCAGACTGAGTCTGAGTAGAACCACCATCCTTCCACAAGTCACCAACATACTTTCTCATATCCAGTTTTACTGGCAGAGGAAGACCTCAGACTGAGTCTGAGTAGAACCACCATCCTTCCACAAGTCACCAGCATACTTTCTCATATACAGTTTTACTGGTGGAGGAAGACCTCAGACTGAGTCTGAGTAGAACCACCATCCTTCCACAAGTCACCAACATACTTTCTCATATACAGTTTTACTGGCGGAGGAAGACCTCAGACTGAGTCTGAGTAGAACCACCATCCTTCCACAAGTCACCAGCATACTTTCTCATATCCAGTTTTACTGGCAGAGGAAGACCTCAGACTGAGTCTGAGTAGAACCACCATCCTTCCACAAGTCACCAGCATACTTTCTCATATACAGTTTTACTGGCGGAGGAAGACCTCAGACTGAGTCTGAGTAGAACCACCATCCTTCCATAAGTCACCAGCATACTTTCTCATATCCAGTTTTACTGGCGAAGGAAGACCTCAGACTGAGTCTGAGTAGAACCACCATCCTTCCACAAGTCACCAGCATACTTTCTCATATCCAGTTTTACTGGTGGAGGAAGACCTCAGACTCAGTCTGAGTAGAACCACCATCCTTCCACAAGTCACCAGCATACTTTCTCATATCCAGTTTTACTGGTGGAGGAAGACCTCAGACTGAGTCTGAGTAGAACCACCATCCTTCCACAAGTCACCAACATACTTTCTCATATACAGTTTTACTGGTGGAGGAAGACCTCAGACTGAGTCTGAGTAGAACCACCATCCTTCCACAAGTCACCAACATACTTTCTCATATACAGTTTTACTGGCGAAGGAAGACCTCAGACTGAGTCTGAGTAGAACCACCATCCTTCCACAAGTCACCAGCATACTTTCTCATATACAGTTTTACTGGCGAAGGAAGACCTCAGACTGAGTCTGAGTAGAACCACCATCCTTCCACAAGTCACCAACATAATTTCTCATATCCAGTTTTACTGGCGAAGGAAGACCTCAGACTGAGTCTGAGTAGAACCACCATCCTTCCACAAGTCACCAGCATACTTTCTCATATCCAGTTTTACTGGTGGAGGAAGACCTCAGACTCAGTCTGAGTAGAACCACCATCCTTCCACAAGTCACCAGCATACTTTCTCATATCCAGTTTTACTGGTGGAGGAAGACCTCAGACTGAGTCTGAGTAGAACCACCATCCTTCCACAAGTCACCAACATACTTTCTCATATACAGTTTTACTGGTGGAGGAAGACCTCAGACTGAGTCTGAGTAGAACCACCATCCTTCCACAAGTCACCAGCATACTTTCTCATATACAGTTTTACTGGTGGAGGAAGACCTCAGACTCAGTCTGAGTAGAACCACCATCCTTCCACAAGTCACCAACATACTTTCTCATATACAGTTTTACTGGTGGAGGAAGACCTCAGACTCAGTCTGAGTAGAACCACCATCCTTCCACAAGTCACCAACATACTTTCTCATATACAGTTTTACTGGTGGAGGAAGACCTCAGACTGAGTCTGAGTAGAACCACCATCCTTCAACAAGTCACCAACATACTTTCTCATATACAGTTTTACTGGTGGAGGAAGACCTCAGACTGAGTCTGAGTAGAACCACCATCCTTCCACAAGTCACCAACATACTTTCTCATATACAGTTTTACTGGCGGAGGAAGACCTCAGACTGAGTCTGAGTAGAACCACCATCCTTCCACAAGTCACCAACATACTTTCTCATATACAGTTTTACTGGCGGAGGAAGACCTCAGACTGAGTCTGAGTAGAACCACCATCCTTCCACAAGTCACCAACATACTTTCTCATATACAGTTTTACTGGCGGAGGAAGACCTCAGACTGAGTCTGAGTAGAACCACCATCCTTCCACAAGTCACCAACATACTTTCTCATATACAGTTTTACTGGTGGAGGAAGACCTCAGACTGAGTCTGAGTAGAACCACCATCCTTCCACAAGTCACCAGCATACTTTCTCATATACAGTTTTACTGGTGGAGGAAGACCTCAGACTCAGTCTGAGTAGAACCACCATCCTTCCACAAGTCACCAACATACTTTCTCATATACAGTTTTACTGGTGGAGGAAGACCTCAGACTGAGTCTGAGTAGAACCACCATCCTTCCACAAGTCACCAACATACTTTCTCATATACAGTTTTACTGGTGGAGGAAGACCTCAGACTGAGTCTGAGTAGAACCACCATCCTTCCACAAGTCACCAACATACTTTCTCATATACAGTTTTATTGGCGAAGGAAGACCTCAGACTGAGTCTGAGTAGAACCACCATCCTTCCACAAGTCACCAGCATACTTTCTCATATCCAGTTTTACTGGTGGAGGAAGACCTCAGACTGAGTCTGAGTAGAACCACCATCCTTCCACAAGTCACCAACATAATTTCTCATATCCAGTTTTACTGGTGGAGGAAGACCTCAGACTGAGTCTGAGTAGAACCACCATCCTTCCACAAGTCACCAACATAATTTCTCATATCCAGTTTTACTGGCGAAGGAAGACCTCAGACTGAGTCTGGGTAGAACCACCATCCTTCCACAAGTCACCAACATACTTTCTCATATCCAGTTTTACTGGCGAAGGAAGACCTCAGACTGAGTCTGAGTAGAACCACCATCCTTCCACAAGTCACCAGCATACTTTCTCATATCCAGTTTTACTGGTGGAGGAAGACCTCAGACTCAGTCTGAGTAGAACCACCATCCTTCCACAAGTCACCAGCATACTTTCTCATATCCAGTTTTACTGGTGGAGGAAGACCTCAGACTGAGTCTGAGTAGAACCACCATCCTTCCACAAGTCACCAACATACTTTCTCATATACAGTTTTACTGGCGGAGGAAGACCTCAGACTGAGTCTGAGTAGAACCACCATCCTTCCACAAGTCACCAACATACTTTCTCATATACAGTTTTACTGGCGGAGGAAGACCTCAGACTGAGTCTGAGTAGAACCACCATCCTTCCACAAGTCACCAACATACTTTCTCATATACAGTTTTACTGGTGGAGGAAGACCTCAGACTGAGTCTGAGTAGAACCACCATCCTTCCACAAGTCACCAGCATACTTTCTCATATACAGTTTTACTGGTGGAGGAAGACCTCAGACTGAGTCTGAGTAGAACCACCATCCTTCCACAAGTCACCAACATACTTTCTCATATACAGTTTTACTGGCGGAGGAAGACCTCAGACTGAGTCTGAGTAGAACCACCGTCCTTCCACAAGTCACCAACATACTTTCTCATATACAGTTTTACTGGTGGAGGAAGACCTCAGACTGAGTCTGAGTATAACCACCATCCTTCCAAAAGTCACCAACATACTTTCTAATATAAAGTTTTTTGGAGTGAGTGGGACTTGAACCAACGACCTCAGCGGTGAGTGGTAAGTGGTTTTAAAATGGCGATTTGGACCACTCGGCTACCGTGGACCCCTTGTCCTTCATACCCCATGAATGCAAATGATCATATTTTACAAAGAGAGGTAATGATGAATCTGGTTGCCGTTTCTGCTGTAATAATTCAGTATAACTATAATAGACGCTGGAACCCAGATTCGCTGTTCCATTAACCAACTTAAACATATGTGTATAACAACTAATTTGAGGGAATCAGATGTTGAACAGGATGTGTTGGAACAGATATGGGCCTTAAATCATCAACAATTTGAGTCTAAGAATCACTCAAATCTTACATTTTTGTAAAACCCTGTAATCATACAATTATGGGTAATAAAGGTGAGTATGTTTCTGTTAACTGCTTGTTTTTGCCAATAAATATAGCAAATTGCTTCTTAAACAGATATTATTTGATCATGATTGTCAATTTGAATCTGAGTCTGAATTGCAGACTCAAAATTTTGATGAATTTTAATAGGTCAAGGTGCATTAACAAGGAATAAAAAATTTTTTTTGCACTTTCACGAGATATGAACTTTGGAGTTCATTTACTTTGCATGTCATTTAAACTTAGTTATTTTATATCAGTTATAAAACCAGTTTTTACATCTAATCACACTCGATGGCTGCTAACTTGGTAGAACCAGTACTAAGCATATAGAGTTAAATAAGTGTCTTGATCAAGGACACCACATATAACTGTGGTGGTTGATTAAAAACACGGCCCCCGGATATGGCCTGATGCTCTTCCACTGGACTACTTGCAATGTGGGACCAACCTTAAAAAATATTTGTTAGCTGTGCTCCAACCCAGTATTTTTCATGTGGGTAGGAAGGTAGCTAATTTTTTTGGCCAAATTTTGATTTTGCATAGTCATTTTACTATAAAAAGGACAGAAATCATGTCAAAAAACAACAAATTTAACACTTTAAAAGTCAATAAAAAGGTTACGGTAGCAGCAATTTTGATTGAGTATGTAGGAGCGTGGCAAACAATTTATTTTTAAGGACAGCCTGGTACAACCTGTGAAAGTGATCGCCTCTATTGAGCACCACTTGTCTCATGTAACCACATTTGCTATTTCAGAAATCAATTAACCTATATTGAGCAACAACCTTTCTTAAATGGCCACTCTCCCCTTTCATTTGACTGGCTGCTTAAGAAAGGTTTGACTGTATATGCAAGTTCATCATTATCTCCTGAATATGCGACAAATGAAATTCATTCCTTCAGTGTACCCAGATCAGCATGCAAGTAGCTCACAGTCTGAACAGTCTACTTGTCTGGTTCTCAGTCAGATAATTCTCATTGACAGCCCTTCAGCATTATAATGGAATGGTTAAAAAAACAAGCCTGGAAGAGTCTATTGTAGAGATTCAACCAATCAAGTAATAATTGATTACCGTGTGAAGGCTGCTAGCCCTTCCCTCCAGTTTAACCGCATCATCTGGCACCAACCTATAGAAAAGTGATTATACAGTGTGGGATATATGTACAGATATTTATATGTATAAAAGTGAGATACATGCACAGATACATTACTTATTTATTAACGAGACAAGTAAAGGGAATTTATCAGGGTTTTTTCAAAAGTTTAAGCATTTTGTCCCAATATATCATGCCTATATAATATACTCACTGACCCCATATTGTCAAAATATATCTTTTATACATGCCAAATTAATATATTGAAAAGGGTTTTACTAACTTGGACTACGTGCCTAGGTTAGACTTATATAGATTTCCTGCTTAAAATTGCAACATATTTTGTGACGATTTAAATGAGTCACATGGTTTCATTTTGACTTTATTTGATCCATTATACAGGTTTACACGTAGTAAAAATGGTTTCATCATAGAAAGAGTCCATAATGACAATTTGATGGTTGTCTAGCAATAACCAAGTGTTGTCTATTTTTAGAATGGAGATTTCGTTTTAAGTTTACAACTCTGATTTAAATAGCGATTTTAGTCACATTTTGGTACCGGTAGATGTAACATACTAAGCCATTCAGATTGTATTTGTTAATGGTAATGAGATGTATTTTAACCATTTTAAAAATATGTTTATGTTTAAGACATTTATAGAGTTTTTTCCTGATATACTCCCTTTAAAGGTACGTAAATTAATATCATTACCAAGAACATGTACAGATACATTTAATATTTATTATTAAAGAGACAATTAAAGGTATGTTAAATATTAAATTAATATCCTTACCAAAACATTAATAAATGCTTAGAAATACACAGCCTAAAAAGGCTTATCAGTCACTATATTTTCAAACAGAGCTTTCCCTTATTTTGTGAGAAAACATTTAAATGGCCAAAGTAAAAGGGGTTGGGATTTTTTTTGCATAAAGGCTGCATAGCTCATACTGGTTGCATTTGTGCCAAATTAAAAAGCAAAATATGGAGATCCTCAGCCCATAGTAACTGGTGGACTGGTGGTCATTACAAAATTGCGGAGTGAAATCCCCAGTCCCCTGCCCTAAAGGACAGCCCTAATCAATTGCAATTACTTTAACACATGAATAAAGATGGAGAATTACATGACACTGATTAATACAGAAAAAAAAAAAAAAATAACGAGAAACAGTAACAACAAAAAAAATGTCTTTAAAATTCAAAGGGCCATAACTCCTTGAAATATAATTTCGGCCCAACATGCTGGCGATATGCACAACAAAGCTTGGTACCAATCACTCTCGTGAAGTTTCATAGAATTCCATCCAATGGTTGCCGAGAAATAGCGACCACAAAAAACATGACAAAAATTTCGAAGGCCTTAACTCCTTTAAAAATTATTCTTGCGCAACATGCCGACAATATGCTCAACAAGGTTGGTACCAGTAACCCTTGTGCAACATGCTGACAATATGCTCAACAAGGTTTGGTAACAGTCACCCTTGTGCAACATGCCGACAATATTCTCAACAAGGCTTGTTACCAGTCATCCATGTGCAAAATGCCCACATTATGCTCAACAAGGTTTGGTAACAGTCACCCTTGTGCAACATGCCGACAATATACTCAACAAGGCTTGGTACCAGTCACCCTTGTGCAACATGCCGACAATATGCTCAACAAGGCTTGGTACCAGTCACCCTTGTGCAACATGCCGACAATATACTCAACAAGGCTTGGTACCAGTCACCCTTGTGCAGTTTCATTGAATTCTGTTCAATGGTTGCTGAGAAATAGCGATCACAAAAATTGTCCACAGACGGAAAATATGTATGAAAAATTCAAAGGTCCATAAGTCATTGAAAAATTATTTTCGTGCAACATGCTGACAATATGCACAACTAAGCTTGGTACCAGAGACCCTTGTGAAGTTTCACTGAATTCCGGCCAATGGTTGCTGAAATATAGCGATCACAAAAATTTTCCACTGACGGACGAGCGTGACTCCTATATAGCATAAGTACATGTATAAAAACATATATCGAGCAATCAAATGAAAATATTGTTGTTTTTAACAATATCACTTTCTATTAATTTTCTGATAGATATAATTGCAATTCTATTTTGCTATATAGTATATAAATTTCATTTAATATACACTTAACCAATTTAGAAATGCAAAGTCCTGTACAATGATGATTTTACCACAATTCCATACACAACAATAACATTATAAAACCCATAATCTGTGCAAATTTCATTGATACATCACAACAGAGGGGCACATATCATTGTCATGAATATCATCAGTGCTTCATGTCACATTCACATGTTAATACCGCGTGTATTGTATGATATCTCGCTCACAATACTGGCTAGACATGTATGCCTCATGGATGACACTATGTACTAGCTAGACATCTATGCCTCATGGATGACACTATGTACTGGCTAGACATCTATGACTCATGGATGACACTATGTACTGGCTAGACATCTATGCCTCATGGATGACACTATGTACTAGCTAGACATCTATGCCTCATGGATGACACTATGTACTGGCTAGAAATCTACGCCTCATGGATGACACTATGTACTGGCTAGACATCTATGCCTCATGGATGACACTATGTACTTGCCAGACATGCTTAAAAGGAGCCGTATCTGGAGAATACACAGGCCAATCCATCACTTGAACGTTGTTTGTCTAAAGGTAAGCAGTCGTCCTCCATGTTTGATATTCTAGGGGCATTATCACCTTGGCAGATTCCACCAGCACATTGAAAAAGGCACTTCATGAATGGCATGGTCAAAAGAACTAGCACATCATTAATGTACATGGTTGTATAGCCACCATAGTGGTGTATATGAGGTGTAGATGTCAAGCCTGTATTGCAAGTGGGGGATCATATATGAGATATTAATTTGTGAATTTGACACGAAACACCGATAGTATTCAGGACATTGTTAAAAGAAGCCATTTTGTGAACAACAATGATGGAATGTTTTGTAATTATTGATGTTTTCTTTTCATTAATTAAAGTTTGACTAACCTTTTTTTCATACAAACACATCAAGTTTGACTAACCTATTTCATACAAACACATCAAGTCTGACTAACCTATTTCATACAAACACATCAAGTTTGACTAACCTATTTCATACAAACACATCAAGTTTGACAAATCTTTTTCATACAAACACATTAAGTCTGACCAACCTATTTCATACAAACACATCAAGTTTGACTAACCTATTTCATATTAACACATCAAGTTTGACAAATCTTTTTCATACAAACACATTAAGTCTGACTAACCTATTTCATACAAACACATCAAATCTGACAAATCTTTTTCATACAAACACATTAAGTCTGACCAACCTATTTCATACAAACACATCAAGTTTGACTAACCTATTCCATACAAACACATCAAATCTGACAAATCTTTTTCATACAAACACATTAAGTCTGACCAACCTATTTCATACAAACACATCAAGTTTGACTAACCTATTTCATACAAACACATCAACTCCAATTCTTTCTGCCCATCTGCTGACTCGAATGCCTGGCTGTACATCTTCAAGGAGAGATCAGTTTGTTTCTGCAAGTAACAGATTTGATTAAATTATAGTTGTAGTATGGATGTATGGCGTAGCGTTCACTTATTTTTATGTCATTATATCGCCATAGATTTTGTCTCAAGATTAATATTTATTTTCATCACCTGATATTGTTGTGCATGAATTGTACTTTCACTTTCATATTACGGTTTGTGCGTTAGAATTACACTGTTATCAGTTTCTTAAATCTTACTTGTCCTGACTAAATGTTGAGCATACGTGTGGATTTTCCAGCCTTGGTCAGATGTTGTCACATTAAATTGAGATTTCACATATATGTACATTGGTATTTAACCTTTTACTTCATATAGACACCTTTGGACACCTCCAATACAGACGCCTTTGGACACCACTAATATAGATGCCTTTGGACACCTCTAATATGTAAGGCTTTTGAATTATTGTGTGAAATGTGTTTATATTAACTGACAGAGTGGAAAACAGCACAGGCAGTGTTCAGATTGCCCGTTATGAGCAATCTGAACTCTTCCTGCACTGTTTTCAAAGGCCTTCTGTGATTGGTGTGGGAAAACGTGTATCTATGGAGTAAAGGGTTAAATAATCTTCAATTTCTTAATATCGTTATACTATAAATTTCCTACGGAAGCCAAATAGAGACAAAGTTTATTGAATGCCCCTCCAACTATTATAATCTACTTACCCTCAGTCTGTATATCCTTCCACGGAAGAACTGGAAAAGACAGGAGTTTGGAAAACTCTCATTTTTGGTTTCAATCAAGAGTTCCGCTTCCTCACACCCTGAAGTAGGAATACACAAATGGCATTTATGTTACCTGTTATGGTATTTACGATACCTGTTATGGTATTTACGATACCTGTTATGGTATTTAAATGGTATAATAATATGTGTGAATATTTTGGAAAGTTTATGAATACATGTATATATCTAATGTAAGCCATTGTGTAAAAATGCCATGAAATATTTAACTAGATTTTACCTCAATTGTGAAACAAGTTCTTAAAATGTATACAAATCATGCAAAAGGTTTTTCTGGGTAGAACCAGCCAGTACTGAACACATGCAGATTGTCTTGCTCAAGGACACCCCACAGATCCTTGTTCCGATACTCTATCACGGGACCAGTACTGAACACATGCAGCTTGTCTTGCTCAAGGACACCCCACAGGTCCTGGTTACGATACTCTATCACGGGACCAGTACTGACCACATACAGATTGTCTTGCTCAAGGACACCCCACAGGTCCTGGTTCCGATATTCTATCATGGGACCAGAACTGAACACATGCAGATTGTCTTGCTCAAGGATGCTCCACAGGTCCTTGTTCCGATACTCTATCACGGGACCAGTACTGAACACATGCAGATTGTCTTGCTCAAGGACACCCCACAGATCCTTGTTCCGATACTCTATCACGGGACCAGTACTGAACACATGCAGCTTGTCTTGCTCAAGGACACCCCACAGGTCCTGGTTACGATACTCTATCACGGGACCAGTACTGAACACATGCAGATTGTCTTGCTCAAGGACACCCCACAGGTCCTTGTTCCGATACTCTATCACGGGACCAGTACTGAACACATGCAGCTTGTCTTGCTCAAGGACACCCCACAGGTCCTGGTTACGATACTCTATCACGGGACCAGTACTGACCACATACAGATTGTCTTGCTCAAGGACACCCCACAGGTCCTGGTTCCGATATTCTATCATGGGACCAGAACTGAACACATGCAGATTGTCTTGCTCAAGGATGCTCCACAGGTCCTTGTTCCGATACTCTATCACGGGACCAGTACTGAACACATGCAGATTGTCTTGCTCAAGGACACCCCACAGATCCTTGTTCCGATACTCTATCACGGGACCAGTACTGAACACATCCAGCTTGTCTTGCTCAAGGACACCCCACAGGTCCTGGTTACGATACTCTATCACGGGACCAGTACTGAACACATGCAGATTGTCTTGCTCAAGGACACCCCACAGGTCCTGGTTCCGATATTCTATCATGGGACCAGAACTGAACACATGCAGATTGTCTTGCTCAAGGACACCCCACAGGTCCTGGTTCCGATACTCTATCACGGGACCATGTGCTCCATAGAATATTGTCAGTGGGTTATTGACAGCACTGACCCCTTAGAACATCAAGGTGATATGTGTATATGTGTATACATATGAAACAGGAAGGTACAAACCATTTTGATATAAGGGGTGGAAACAATTGTGACTTGACAGTGTTCTAAACAATCGAGACTTGACAGTGTTTTAAACAATTATGACTTGACAGTACTCTAAACAATTGAGACTTGACAGTGTTCTAAACAATGGAGACTTGACAGTGTTCAAAACAATTGAGTCTTCACAGTACTCTAAACAATGGAGACTTGACAATGTTCAAAACAATTTAGACTTGATAAAGTTCTAAACAATGGAGACTTGACAGTGTTCAAAACAATTGACACTTGACAGTGTTCTAAACAATGGATACTTGACAGTGTTCAAAACAATTGAGACTTGACAGTGTTCTAAACAATTGAACAATGACAGTGTTCTAAATAATTGGGAATAGACAGTGCTTAAACAATTGAGACTTGACAGTGTTCAAAACAATTGAGACTTGAAAGTACTCTAAACAATTGAGACTTGACAGTGTTCTAAACAACAGAGATTTGACAGTACTCTACACAGTTGAGATTTGACAGTGTTCTAAAAAATTGTGACTTGACAGTGTTCTAAATAATTGTGACTTGACAGTGTTATAAACAACTGAAATTGACAGCGTTCTAAACAATTTGAACTTGACAGTGTTCTAAACTATTGTGACTTGACAGTGTTCTAAACAACTGTGACTTGACAGTGTTATAAACTTCTGATAACTAATAGTGTTCTAAACAATTGAGCATTGGCAGTGTTCGAAATAATTGGGACTAGATAGTGCTTAAAACAATTGAGACTTGACAGAGCTCTAAACAATTGGGAATAGACAGTGCTCAAAACAATTGAGACTGGACAGGGTTGTACACAACTGAGTACTGACAGTGTTCCAAATGATTGGGACTAAACAGTGCTTGAAATAATTTAGACTTGACAGTGTTAAAAACAACCGAGACTTGACAATGCTCTACGTAAAGTGTAAAATAATTATACCATGTGACAAAATGACTTTTACAAAATATAATTTGCCTGATAACCTATTGTAACAGTTATAAAAAAAATTCTAGTGTAGCACATGTATATGTTAACTTTCTATAATAACATTAATCAATACCACATGTGGTATATATTTTAGTAAAATAAATGCGTGTATACCAAATGACATAAAAAATATTTAGTATAGATTGTCATCATACCTGCGTCATAGTCATTTGCTCCATCTAATGCGAAGAACGGTCTTAATACTGTATGGTACCACAGTAACCCTAGGGTGGCCAATGGCGCCTTCATATCCGTCGAATTACACGTATATTCTAATGCTGCCAACCCTGAAACCCTGTCACCATCGAACCCTAAAAATTCTATAAGTTTCATAATCTTCGGAGGGATCATGGATATACAGATTTGGAAAGTTCCGTAACCGAAATTAACCGCCCCCTGGAGACGGTCTAAAACTTCCTGTGGGATTTCGTTGTCATTACCGTCCGTTGCTTCAGAACTCACACTGTTTGTCAAGCTTGCATTTGATTCTGATGGCCTCAGTTTTGTTTTTTCGCGTAAATTAGTGACCTCTTTGAAAAGTTTTTCGTATATTTTCCACGCTTTTCTGAGAAGCCAGCCCCCTTTCACATAACTAGGGATGTCTTGACCAGTGAAAACAAGGATGGCTTGATACAGTAAAGAGTCTCCCACGATGACCTGTCGCTGGATCCTGTCCTCCACGCTCAGTTGCTGACCCTAAAATAAATCAAGTAACATACTATGATTTTATATGCCACAGAGGGCTAACAGATAATCGGTTAACTGAACTATTCCTTATTGATCATGGAAGATTAACCAGTAATGAAGAAAACCTATCTCTGTTACTGATAACTTTCCCACTAGAATCAACAACGACAATCAGATGCAATGTTGTGTATCAATAATAATAAAGACTGTGGCCTGGGCAGGTATTCAAACTCACAGCCCCTGGATTGATAGCCAAACGCACTACCAACTGAGCTTACCATTCTCAGGGCAGACTAAAACATCTTGTTAGACCAGAAATTTAATTTTAATCCAGCGTCCAGCAGGGGGGGGGGGGGAGGGGGGGGGGTGGCGTTGCGGAGTGATTTAATCATTTTTAGGTGGACTTAATCTTAAAATTAATAAATAAATGATCAGTTCTGACATCAACATTTCATCAATAATAAAGCTTTTTTCTCAGAATATTCTGGTTATTAAATTTTGTTTTAATTCTTTTATTTTTTCCAACCACCCATCTAATACTTTTTGGGAAAAATCCATAAACAAATATATAAAAAAGTCTGACCTTACAAATAAAAATGAAAATTAAGTATCTAAGGAAAGTATGAAAAGGCAAAAGTCATCAAACAGTATGCTCATGATATCAAAATATTAAAATTGGGATACTAGTATTCCATTCTGATTAAAATGTTTTTTTTGGTCATGTTTTGGTGAATTTTGTATTTTACGGTTATAAATGATAAAAAGATATGATAATTGATATTCATCCCATGTTTATTTCTGACTTATACAAAATATTTAGAATACACTGTTTGAAAAATATATATATCCAAAGCTAAAAATTGTCTTTCACATGTGTACACATAAACATACGCTTATGAGAAATGAATAAAAATTCAACATAGATTCAACAAAAGAATTATGACATGTGCAGGAACATATCAACATATATATCTCTACTTAAGCCTTAAAACACATAATTTTTATTACTGAAAATATTTTTATCTCAGATCTGCTATCATTTTATCGGTTCATATATGTTGACCGCAAATAATTGATTAAATTTGTGTTTCAAAGTAATAAAATTGTTGGAATAAAATTAAAAAACAAGGTAAAACATTTTGTCTTGGTCTACCATTCATGTCAAATCTGGATTTGATACAATACCCATGTTTTAAAGGCATTTAGTATACATGTATGATGTAACAACAGTTAGAGATTTTTAGATTACCTCTTTTTTCTTCTTTTTTGAAGCGAATTTCTTTTTAAGAGACTTCACAAACCCATCACTGACTTCACACTTCTTCTCTGTGTCCTCCAGGGCTTTGAGGGCTTTGTCCATTTGTTCATCTTCAAATGACATCAGACCTTGCTGGATGGGAAAATATTCATGCAGAATAACCTCAATTACAACTTTTTTTTAAAATTTATTTTACATCAAATTGATTGTGAAACAAGTTATTACTTAGGCAAATCGTGCTCAAAGTTTTATTGGGAAAACCCAGTACTTATCATATATGGATTAAGTGTCTTGCCCAAGGACACAACACAAAGCAATGGTAGAGGATAGAACCCATCACCCTCCGATCCTGCCAGATGCTCTAACTCTGGATCGCTCTAACCAGAGTTTAAACTGAACAGTATTCAACCATTTTTGGCAAAATCTATAGTACAGTGAAAGGAAAAAGAAAGTATACATTTTTATTTTTAAAATTTATTTCATATAGGGCTAAGAAACAGACTGAACGTTTTGAAAACTACATTAGTCAGTCCATCAAGTATTGATTTTCCCCCATAAGCTACTACTCAAGTCTGTGTAAAACATGCAGCATGTGTTTCATGAAGTATGCGTTTAGCTCACGGACACGATTGGCATGTCCAATTCATCTGTTTTAAGCCTGGCAAAAAGAAATACATTTTAAATGAATTAAAAAAAAAAACACGGGGAGACTCAATGAAAATTAACGCTTTGAAGCCGTTGGGATATTGAGTGCTGGCTGTTCAGTTAGAATTGACTGTTTACACATGTGTTGGGAAATGAACTGATTTTTTTCCCATAGTATTACTATGAAATAAATAATTTTTTTAGTTTTGTGATTTAACAATTTGATGAAATATATATGTACAAACTTTCTATGCAATAGATTGATTGTGCTTTGAACTATCAACGTTTATATACAGTGTATACTTTCTGTTTCCTTTCACAACATATATCATTACGAGTTTACGACTCTCAAGACGCACAGATATAATGTGATTTACATGTATTCTACCCTCATGATTTGTCTAAATACCCATCTAGTTTTTAAAAATGCAGGTTAAGGCCATTATAAATTAATTGCTAAATTATCATCCAAATTTTTCTTAAAAATGGAGAGAGCGGGAGGATTTTATTTGTTATTTTTAAAATTTTTGATGTTTCTAAATTATTTTTTTTTTTTAATGAAAATAAAAAGGGTCGGGGTGGCTTGAAAATTAGGGGACGGGCAGGGATGATAATCTAGCAATTAATTTATTATTGCCTAATTTACAAATGGCCCCTTACATACCTAATGCTGCGATATACCTAATACCGTAAATGCCTGTATAATAATATTTACAATTATTATCTCACACATGCACACTTACAAATTAGAATCATGATAACCAACATTGTAAAGTGTACAAACTCACTGTTAATGTTGTTTTAAATGTTTAATTATATTTTTATGAAGGACCTGCTTGATATTATTTGGAAGTTTAGTCCAGTACCAATATTTTTCCTGATTACACTATTTTTAGCCACTTGATTGGCCAATTCCCAGTAATATAAAAATTATGCAATTTTATGCATATTGGGAAAAATTCAAAATGGCTGACTGCATATAATAAATAACCACTGTTTTTTACAATTTAGGTTTTGTTATTATTTACATGATTGATAAAGTTTTAGACTGGCTGTAATTGGTATAAATTTAAAAATAGGGGATAAATTTACTCCTTCCAAATATTGTTCACAGATTCTTAACTAAAATATGATTATTCTGAAACATCTTCTTTAAAATATATGACTTAACAAACAATGTATATGTATTGTCGAAGGCATAATTAATCAAAATAGAATATTACATAATTTAATAATGCTATGCAAGCAAGCAAAATTAACTGAAATAACACAAACTAAATTACTGATTGTAATTGATCTTATTATTTTTGAAATGGTATTTAGCATCGCTTTCAACTATTTTTCAGCCATATTGTGACGGTGACTGCCTGAGACAGTATACCTATCATCTCTATACTGAGCACTAAGCGAGGAAGTTTCTAGTACCATTTTTCTTTTGTCTTTGGCAAGACCTGGCCAGGGATCAAAACCACAACCTTTCGCATGTGGCAGATGCTATACCACCAAACCAATGCTGTGGTATGTAATGGATCTTAAATCTTATACCTATTTACTCCCTTTTTTTATTTTTGTGGTAAAATATCCTCTTATAATTTGAGATAGACAAGGTATGGAAGGAACTGATTGATCCTCCCTGTACAAATGCCTGAATGAGCAGCAGCTACATTGTTTGTAAAGGGAATGTAAAGGGGAGATCATTCCGAGAATAGATTTTAGGTTCTTGCACCCTGCATTTCCACACATTGACCTCTACCATTGTTCTTAGCCTCGTTGGATTCCCTTCCATACTTTCGAAGTTATATTCTAGACAAGCAAATATCACTTAATAGAAAGTACAAAATGGGAGATAATTCTGTCATTATTCAAGATAGAGTTCTGTTACTCATTGCCCTCTATCCAGGATCCCAGTCAAATTGGATTAGATTCCATGTTTTTAAAGATTATGCTCTAGAGACAAGAAAATATTTTATGGGAAAAAATACAAAAAGAAATATTATTCTTTCAATATTCAAAATAGTTATGTTTTTTTCTCTGCACTTCCACACATCGCCCTCTCTCCGTGTTCCAAGTCACATATGATTTTCTTCCATACTTTTAAATAATAATAATTATATGCTTCAGGCAAACAAAAATAGTCAAAAACAAGTATTTGCTCACGGATAGAATCAAAGAGCCATAACTCTCAGAAAAATCATCAAACTAAAAAACAAAAAAAAAGTGATGATAATGGCCTAATGCATCTAGAACGCAGCTTATTTAGTACATTGTTACAGTTTTTATATAGATGAAGGCTCTATACATGTTTTATAGTAAAAAAAGTCCATGTGACAGGTATTCGCTTTCGTATACAAAGCCAGTAATTGATGAAACCATATATATCACTCACCATGAAAAACACAAAACTGTATCCTGCATGCATCAGTGGACTGTCATTTCTGAAATTGAAATGAAATGACCGATGTACTGGTAGTAAAATATTTATCTCATACAATAATTACCGTGGTGTCACAGTCAAGTCAAGCTTCATTCAAAGCGCTGATATTAAAACGTACTGTACTACATTTAAGTGTTTGTGAAATTTAATTTTTGTCTCAGAACAACATAAATATATATTTCTGCCACAATTTTGTATGAATTCACAGTTATGAACATTTTCTCCATGATTTGACTCAGAAAAAATATACATTTGTATGCTAAATAGGTGAAAAATAATTCATGAATGAAGTGCATCCAAGACAGGTGGATACTTTGACATTGTGTGATATATGGAGCTTGCAATTTTGCCAACCACTATGCAACCACAACTCCTCTTCTTCTGTACCTTCTATCTTCCAGTACCGATGCTGAACCACTATTGTCATACCGCTGTGAATATTAGGGAGGGTCCCAAGTACAAAATTTAAAAGCGGAGTAAAAACAAAGTGCTCCGCGAGTTACTTCAGGGCAGTCACAATCCCAATCTTGAATATGTTCAAGGTGGGGGTTGTGACGTGACTCTGTGGAAGCGGATTCCACAGGACAGTGGAGAAAAAAAAAAAGACTCCTTCAGTACTAACATCTTGCAGTATGGTACCAAGTACCTCATCGAGTGAACTCTTGTTGACATTCGGAATTTCCCTGTGTATGTAAGAATGGCTCACTGTGGATAGCAACAAGGTGGTTGGCACCCTTGTAGAGCCTGATAGCCTTGGCAACCTTCCTAGAAACATTGTGGTGACGCTGCTTATACAACAGTCATCTCCAGAGACAATTCCGGCAGCTCTACATTTCATCACTTCTGCCATGTTGATATTGGCTCAAGTGGGTGGTCCCAAACAGTGGCACCATACAGTATTAATAATCATATCAATACATTGGCATTTTTAAGCAAACATGCACTGACTTATTTAATACTATATGAATGTACAAACTGAGAATGATTTTGAGGTAGAAATGTAAATAACATACTTGTTCTTTTCAAACAACTTGAACGCGTCTTCAAACTTGTTGTTAAGAAGAAGGTTAACCCCCTCCCGACTTAATACGACGTCGTCAAATGTTTCTCCGTCATCAATGGCTTGTTGTTCTTCCATACAATCCACACTATCTCCATTTCCAGCCATTTTACAGATAATTTTGTCCAAAATAAACAATGTTAATGTGAAAGTTCCACGTAATCAATGCAAGAGTTCAAAAGTTACTCAAAAACGATTTCGGTGTCCTCCATTTTGTTTTGATTGGTCTCGTTTCTACAACAACTTCCGGTTTAAAGGGTGCAAGGTCATTTCCGAGGAAAAAAACATTTTTAAATTTCCTTTATGTGACATGTACACATGCAAGTTCTAGCAATAAAATACAGTAATTAACTATGTGTTGGTAAATGCAACTTTTCATAAAATACATTCTGTCAGATGTATCATTCATATCCGGAAATGTTAGGATTTCAGGTTTATTTTATCTCCATTCGGAATAAGTTAAAACCTACATGTCCATGGGTCAGAAATGAGGGTTTAGCGAAAATCTAAAAATAACAGAGTAAGTAACGTTAATTCGGAACATCATAATAATACATAACAACAAAACTAATTATTTTAAAGTTGTCATGTGATATGACGATGAGATGATTGTTGTTGTTTTTAGGCATTAACTATATTTCACGTGGGGTAACATGTACATGGGAAAACAGGAAATTATATTTACCTCATCTGTTTTTTGGCTTTGTTTAGTCATAACAGTTGGGACTCGATCATTAAAGCGAATGTTATATACAAACGAGGCCAGCACGGGTCCAAAAAGGTATAACATTGTGAATTTTCAAAAATCTTCTTAAGAACAGACTGGCTAAAGTTGGGTATAGAGTGGTTTCGCCTTAATATACGTTTCGCCCTAGGTGGTTTCGCTCGAGTGGATTCGCCCTATACTATTTTTATAAAAAATACATAGTAATTAGTTATCTAATAAGTCTTTTGATGTTTATTTCGCAGAAAACATACCATTTTTTATAAAATGGTGTAAAAAATACGTAGTAATTAGTTATCTAATTAGTTAATTGATGTTTATTTCACAGACAACTAATTAGTTTTAGTCAAAACTGTTAAAAATGGCAATTGAAGACAAACAAATAGTTTATCGTAAAGAAGTAATTGATACCAATTATCCATCAACAGATAATTAAAATGGCGGACTTTTTTCAAGGAGATTTGACAATAGATGTTCAAAAGTCATAAACAGCTTAGAACAACCTGTTTTATCGACTTTTTGAATCACAAAAACTATATTTCCAAATACATTGGACTTTTGTTTATTAAATTTGGGCTACTTTTGGGAACCACAAAAACTATATATATATTTCCCAAATACATCGGTCTTTTGTATATTAATTGTACTTTTTTGTATATAAACCTTATTTTAACGATACATTGTCATTTTTTTTATATAAGTGTGAATAAATTCCATGACTATATATTTTCTAGTTGTACTATTCATTCCACTATACCATTTTACAGTTCCACTTACATAAAATTCGGGAACATAAAAATAAGGGCGAACCCACCCTATGCGAAGTATAAATAGAATGAAACCACCCAGTGCGAACCAGAAATAGGGCGAAACAACTCATGGGCGAACAAAAAAAAGGGCGAAACCACCCGGATTCCTAAAGTTGTTCATATTTTGGTATACATATATGATTCATTTAGGGGTCCTACTAAATGCCGCTAAGTACCACTAAGGACTATTAAGGAGTACAAAGAGGCACTAAGAACCATAATCCGAGACTTCTCTGACCCTAATAGCCTTTTTTTTCTTCTTTTTTTTACGGCTTAGGCTACACAGCAAAATGAAATGTCAAAAATCGTAAAAAAGGCTGTGTAAGGGTCAGAGAAGGCTCGGACTATAAGAACCACTAAGGGGTTCAAAGGGAGCACTAAGGACTACTAAGGGGTTTCATATTAAGCATTAATCACCTGGATCTATAAAAATCCATCATAAGTGTTGTGTTTGTGGTATACACAGGAACACATAATAATACTATTGAAGTAATGGAACTAAAATGAAAGACACAAGGCGTGTGCTCTAACTAAGATGTTTAATGCTCAGTATCAAAGTAGCAAATGATTCATGTTATTGAAACGCATGTAATTATAGAGGCAAATCATAAGAGTAGTTCTTATTCTAAGTAAAGGGAAGTAACTACAACATAGATATGCTAAAAAGTAATCATGAGTTATGAACACCTGCATAGATAATACAACATCTCCTTTCTTATGAAAATGAATGAACAATTCTTATGAATGAAATTCTTTGTATGTTACATTACAAATTACTATCAAAATAGTTAATCCAACAGTGTGTGGCAACATGTGGAGTTTAATTATGTCCGTAATGTCTCATTAGTTCCACTCAATTACTATGTCCAGATAACACTTAAACAGTGTGGTGGGAATCTGTCAGTTCTTGTAAATTAATAGCCACTGACTGTTGATTTAGCATTGCACTGAACTCTAAATGTGAGAGATTATCTAGTTTCCCAAAGATTCTATTATTTTTGGCTTAACTGATCTGCCATATCTTGTCACATAAACATTTGGTTGTAAACATGAATTTGATGCATTTGCTGATAGTTAAGGTGGCGTAATGCTATTTTCACTGGGCTGGGAATTTACATTCTGGTAATCAGTGATCAGATTTTCTTCATTTTCTGTATCTGGTGAATGAGATTCACAGGGGTTTGAGTTAGAATCTAATGGTGGTACATGTATGTCTGATTTCTGGTTTGTTTCTGCTGGAGGCGAATAGGGGTATTGTGATGAGGTATTTGTTTTCAATAAATGACGCCTGTTCCTACAGTATTCTCCACCTTCAGGTGTACGTACAGTATACAAACGATTGTTGTGTTTTTCTATCACAACTGCGGGTTTCCAAGTTCGGTGTTTAATCCTAACTGGTTCTCCAATCTTAAGGGATTGTAAAGATTTCGCATTTTTGTTGTAAAACTGTTTCTGTTAATTTTTTCTTTGTACAGTTTTTCTCTTACTGTCTTGGGATTTGGGGTACTTGGAATCAGCTGTTTAGGATCAGTAGGTAAGAACGACCTTATTTTCCTTCCCATTAACAATTCAGCTGGGGAAAAACCAGAGTTTTGTAATGCTACTGAAAGTTGTGTACCGGACTGTTTGGACTTTTTGATCATATGTTTAGCTATCTTGATGCAAGATTCCAATAAACCATTGAACTGTGCATAGTGTGGAGAGGATCGAACATGGTTAATGTCCCAATCTCTTACAAAGTCCTGAAAATGTTGCGATGTGTAGTAACTAGCTCCGTCTGTCTCTAGTTTAGTTGAAATCCTGTGATGGACATACCAAGTTTTCATGTGCTTAATTACACAAGAGCTGTTTGTGTTGTGTAATTTCCCTAATTCAAAATAGTTAGAGTAGTAGTCACATACCAGAAGATAATCTTGACCATCTAATGTGAATACATCAGAGCCTACAGTTTGCCAGGGGTACTCTGGGATTTCATGAGATACCAGAGGTTCCTTGGGGTTTGAACATCTGTGTTCAATGCATATTTCGCAATTACTAACATGGTTGGTAATATCGGCAGTAATGTTTGGCCAAAACATTGTATTTCTAGCGTGTCTCAGACATTTCTCAATTCCAAAGTGACCAGTATGTAGAATGTTAAGCATACTTGTTCTTAATTTTGAAGGAATGATTAACCTTTGACCCTTGAAGATAATGTCATCCATGACACTGAGCTCATCTCTATAAGTCCAGTAATCATGTAGCTGGGTAGAGCAATCTGAGCACTTTTCGGGCCAACCTGACAAAATAACCTGTTTTAGATATACTAAAATAGGGTCTTGACCTGTGTGTAATCTTATCTCCTGTAACTTTCTGTCACTATACGACAAGTTTGTTGTGACAAAATGTACATGAAGGTTTGTTGCTTTGGACAGTTCTGGATATGTGTTGGGTAGAAATTTTCTTGAGAGGGTATCAGCCAGGGGTATCTGAGTTCCTGGTCGGTGCTCTAAAGTGAAGTCATAACCTTGTAGTTGTAACATCATACGCTGTAACCTAGCTGGTGCTACATACATTGCTTTTTTCATGACTGCTAGAAGCGGTAAATGGTCAGTATGAACTGTTATATGGCGGCCATATACATATTGTCTAAACCTAGTCATGCCAAATAGAATAGCGTATAGCTCCTTTTCTATTTGTGCCCAATTTATCTCAGATTGTGTAAGTGACTTGCTTGCGTAAGCTATTGGCTTACCGTCTTGTAACAGTGTTGCGTCAGACCAAATTTTGAACTAGATCACATTGCAAAACAATGTGTTTTGTGGGGTCAAAATATGACAGTATAGGACCTGGTGTTTGGGTCAATATGTCTTTCACTTTCTGAAAAGCCTTAACCTGAGGTTCTTGCCAGTGAAAAACAAGATCTTTCTTTAGTACTTGTCGGAGGGGTTGTGTGACCTCTGACAGCTTTGGGGCAAATCTTGATAGGTATACAACCATGCCTAAGATTTTTTCGAGTTCTGGCATGTCTTTGGGAGGTTCAATATCTCTGATTGCAGATATTTTCTCAGGGTCGGGTTTGAACCCTTGGGAGGACAGGACATGACCAAAATATGGAACTTCCGATGTTCCTACTTCTAATTTGTAAGCATTCAAACGAATATGTTTTTCACGACATCTTTCAAGGACATTCCTTAAGTTTTCATCATGCTCCTTTACTGTGTCTAGGATGTCGTCAACAATGACGCTACAACCTTTAAGACCTTCCAGGCATTGATCCATTTCGCGCTGGAATTCATCTTGTGATGACCTTAGACCAATAGGAGTACGAAGGTATCTGTAACGGCCCAAAAATGTATTGAACGTTGTAAGGTAGGATGACTTGTCGTCAAGTAATAAACTCCAGTAGCTTGATGTACGGTCAAGCTTTGTGAAAACCTTAGCAGTTGAGAGCTGGGATAGAATGTCATCCAGGGTTTTCATTGGGTAATGTGATCTTGAGATAGCTTTGTTAAGGTCTTTAGGATCTATGCAGATTCAAACCTTGTCTGAACCTGGCTTGTTAACTACTACCATTGAATTGACCCATTGTGTTGGAGTGTTAACCTTGGCTATGATGCCAGCCTTTTCCATGTTTTCTAGTTCCTTGCGAACTTTGTCCTGAATGGCTACAGGGACACATCTGGGAGGATGTACTACAGGCGTACAATGTTTATCTACTTTGATAGAACATTTCCCAGGAAGACGACCAATACCACGAAAGAGTGCATTGTTCAGTGTCAAAACAGTATCCTTAGTGAGGGGTGTACTAGGGGGATCTACAGACATCACAATCTTAATCAAATTAAATTCAATGCAGGTTTGGAGACCTAGGATTGGTGACCTATCTGTACGAACGACATAGAAGTCAACTTCTTCAGAGTGTGACTTGTATCTACATGTTAATGTGATACTACCAAGTACATTCAAGTTTGCACCATTGTATGCATTTAGCTTGCAATTAGCTTTCTTTAATGAGGCTTTTATGTTGAGTGTTGGCCAATTTTTTTCTGGCACCAGTGTCTAATTTGAAAGGAATTGGTGTATGTCTGGGACCAACCTGAATATCAGCAAATACCTGATTGTCCTTTGAATTAATAACATCCAGTGAAAATCATCATTGTCACTATACTCCCCGTTGTTCCTAATGCCATGAACACGACGTTCCTTTTTGTCAAGGCACACAGTTTGAAAGTGATTCCATTTTTTAAAAAATAAGCACTGTTTGCCTTTAGCTGGGCATACTGGGTGTGTCCGTTTCTGTCCACAATTTCCACATTTGGTGTTGTTTATGTCCCTTTTGTTGTGGTGTTCTGGATTGCGGGTGGTATTCCTATGTTTGGTGTAGCTCTTGTTCCCCTTCCAGTGTGGCTGCTTGACGTCGCTGATGTCATGTTGTCTTTCCATCGATTTCAGCTGTATCTGAGAATATTCATAGGTTTGTGCTATTTGAATAGCTTTGTCCATGGATAATCTTATCACCTTCCGTAATAAGTTTTTTGCAGATTTTGTTGGAACTTACTCCGAAAACTATTCTGTCTCGGATCATCTCATCCCGTTTATCATACTTGCAGTCATTGGCTGCAATTTTCAGTTTTGTGATGAAATCTTCAATAGACAATTCACCTTGGCATATATTGTTAAACAGAAGACGTTTAAACACAGAGTTAAGATTGGGTTGAACATATTCCCCAAATTTCTTGAATAATGTGTCCAGCTTCTTATTTTCCTCTGCGGTTAAATTCCACGATTTATGGATATCTCATCCCTTCTGACCAATCCATAAAAGTAAGTATGTGCATTTCGTTTCTTCGGCCGGGCCCGATCAGCTCAGTCGGTTACGCGTCTGACTATCAATCCAGGGGTCGTGAGTTCGAATCCCCCGCCCGGCAACAGTCTCCGTGATGATTGATATACGACATTGTGTCTCATTATCATTTGTCTCTCACCACTGATTCAAGTGGGAAAGTTATCAGTTACTTGCGGAGATGGGGTGTGCTCGAGTACTGGTTAATCCCAGGAAACAGTGGTTAGGTTAACTGATCGTCTGTTAGCCCTCGGTCTTTATCCTTTAAAGGACCGTTGAAGATAAGATCTACATGATCTTTATATTGTTGCCATAATTCAGGCAAGTTTGTGGAAGTCCAGTCCACTTTTGGTTTTGGTACACTGTTAAGTTCCATTGTAATTTCAATTTATGAATGTTGATAAATCTGTGATTAATCCAAAATAATAATGCACAAATGTCACAAATTCAAACTGTAACTTCTGACACCATGTTGTGTTTGTGGTATACACAGGAACACATAATAATACTATTGAAGTAATGAAACTAAAATGAACGACACAAGGCGTGTGCTCTAACTAAGATGTTTAATGCTCAGTATCAAAGTAGCAAGTGATTCATGGTATGGAATAGAGGCAAATTATAAGAGTAGTTCTTATTCTAAGTAAAGGGAAGTAACTACAACATAGATATGCTAAAGAGTAATCATGAGTTATGAACACATGCATAGATAATACAACAATAAGTTCCTTCTAATAAGCATGCTTGGTGTATAGTACCATCACATCGGCCCTTGGTTTAAAGTCCAATATGAAAGATTATTAGTGTAATTACTTGGCCGGCTCTGGGAGTCAAACCCACAACCACAAGACTAGAAGTCTCGTGCTCTATAGACTGAACTGATGGGACTGTTCCTATAACAGACAAAAAAGGCACTAGGTACTGCAAAGGGGTCACTAAGGGATTAAAAGGGGACACTAAGGACTACTAAGGGGTTCAAAGGAGTCACTAAGGACTACTAAGGAGTCTCTAAGGGGTTAAAAGGGTGCACTAAGGGGTAAAAAGGGGGCACTATGGAATTTCTAAGGGTTAAAAAGGGGCACTACGGACTACTAAGGGGTTCAAAGAGGCTACTAAGGAATCTGTAAGGGGTTAAAAGGGGGCACTAAGGAGTCTCTAAGGTATGTAAAGGGGGCACTAAGGAGTTGAAAGTGGGCACTAAGGAATTCAAAAGGAGCACCATCACATGGGCACTTGGTTTAAAAACCCATCCAAACGTTGTTGATATTTTTAGATGGCCAGCCCCAGAAGTCAAACCCACAACCCCGAGAATAGAAGTCTCATACTCTATAGACTGGGCTGATAGGATTGTTCCTATTACAGACAACAAAAAGGCACTAGGTACTGCAATGGGGTTTAAAGGGGGGGGGGGTGGGGGGGGGGGGGGCACTAAGGACTACTAAGGGGTTCAAAGGGGCAACTAAGGACTACTAAGGAGTCTATTAAAGGCATTAAAAGGGGGCATTAAGGAGTCTCTAAGGGGGCACTAAGGTGTCTGTTAGGGGTTAAAGGGGGCACTTAGGACTATTAAAGAGTCTCTAAGGGGGCACTAAGGAGTCTGTAAGGGGTTAAAAGGGGGCATCAAGGACTACTAAAGGGTTCAAAGAGGCCACAAAGGACTACTAAGGGGTTAAAAGGGGGCACTAAGGAGTTAAAAGCAGGCACTAAGGACCACTTAGGAGTTCAAAAGGAGCACCGTCACATAGGCCCTTGGTTTAAAATCCCATCCAAACGATTGTTAATATTTTTAGTTGGCCAGCCCCGGGAGTCAAACCCGCAACACTGAGACTAGAAATCTCATGCTCTTTAGGTACTGCAAGGAGCCACTAAGGGGTTAAAAGGGGACACTAAGGGGTTCAAATGGGTCACTAAGATCCACTAAAGAGTCACTTAGGCATTTAAGGGGTCATTAAGGACTACTAAGGGGTATAACAAAACGATCTAAGTAATAGTGACTAAACTTCATAAAAGCATATATATGGCTAAGTTATTTAAGTTTCCATACTTCTTAGGTTAAGTTTTTTGTTTTGCCTGTTTATTCCATTCTTTTTTTTTTTTAGATACTACATGTATTTTGTTTTTCAGTAATATATATTGCTTCTGCAAACTTCTCACCTACAAGGTGGACTTTGAATAAATCAGCATCAGATCTGCACCTGCTTGCGGTGCTCTTGTTTGTTTGTTTAAGTTAAGTGAGAAAAATGCTACTTCTTCACTGTATTAAGATTCTACTTATAAATAGTACTTAGGGCAATTATATCTGTTCATTTAGTAGGGGTTTCAAGTTTGTTCACGTAAATAATTCTCCAATTTTAAAAAAAAACAAGAATTGACTGATGAAATAAGGTGAGCGATTTAGACCCATTTCGGCCTCTGTTTATCATGTTTTTTATACATGCAATGAATCAAACAATAAAAATATATAATGGACATGGTATAATATGATTTTTAAAAATGTTGCATAAAATAAATCAAACACAACAATAATATTGATCAATCAAATTAGGAAAGTGTATTATTAAAGCCTGGCTACCAGTACAAAATACCCAGCAACTGAGAGAAAAAAATATTTAAAAATATAGATATTGTTGGGTACTATGCATTTAGCCTGTAGTGTACATGGAAAGTCTGTTTTGTTTTTAGCTCTACTGGCCAAAGGGCTAATGTGATGGCGCGTTGGCCGTCATCCATTAGCAGCACTTCCTCTGAAATCTCTAGGCCAATTAAACTGAAACTTCACACAGATGTTTCTATTGCATAGGAGACTATACAGAAGATTTTTTTTTTCGATCTGAAATTCAAGATGGCCACCATTACTAAAATAGTCTAAAACTTAAAAAATCTTCTCATGAACGACCCAACAGAATTTCAAAATTTTTATTTAGAAATGATAACCAGCTGAAGTTTTGTTAGATTTGTTCAAATGGTGTCCCTAGGATTAAAAATAAGATTAGAATTTTGGAGCTAAAATTAATAGGGGCCCTGTAAGGGGACTTAGAATTTTACATAGGGATACTATGGGAAAACAGAAAATTCTCTTCTTCTTTTTTTATCTATTTAGGCAAAATTATTATTCAATTTCAGTTCCGAAGTATCATCTAGTCATAGGAAATAAGATTTGGCTCAATAAGGGTGTTTGACTTTCCATAAGGGGCCAGGGTGGGTCAAAAAAGGGTTAAAATAGAACATTTTCAAAAATCTTCTCATATTTGATATGGATTATCCCAATGCGTATGGGTTTAAAAATTTTACAAATCAAGGGTCCTGTATTTATAGGGCCCTGTAAGGGGACTTTGAGTTATATATAGAAATACTATTGGAAAATGGAAATTCTCTTTTTTATTATTCATTTGTGACTTTTTTATTCAGTTTTAGTTTTGCTAGTCATCAAATTTATATGATTATGTTCGATACGAAGGATTGACTTTCTAAAAGGGGCCAGGTGGGGCCACAAAATAGTTAAAATTGAACATTGTCATAAATCTAATTTTCAACAACCGGTCAGTCAAAATTTGTTCATATTTGATATAAATTATCCTTATGATTAAGAAATCTAAGTTTGTACAAATCAAGGGACAGGGATGTATAGAGGCCTTGTAAGGGTCTTTCATTTTTACATAGGAATACAGAAAACTCTCATTTTTTTGTCCATTTGGGTAAATTGAGATCTGAGGCATAATGTCTAGTTAAAAAATTTTGATTTTGTTCAATAAAGAGGATTTAATTTCCATAAGCGGCCAGGGGACCAATGGGGCAATGATGTTAAAATTAGGAATTTTCACAAATTTCCTCTCAATAACCTTTCAGTCAAACTAGTTCATATTTGATATAAACTATCCTTACATCAGCAAGGATTAAAGATTCTGCAAATCAAGGGGCTGGGATATATTGGGGCCCTGTAATATGACTTTTACATAGGAATATTATAGGGAAAACTGATTTTTTTTCAATTTGCATCCATGTCTACAAAAAAAATCTTTTTAAAATTTGAATCATTTCTGCTCATAACAAATCGCTAAGAGTGGGTGATTGAAGTTTTGACAAATTAAGGGGCTGTGTTGTATAAGGGTTCTGTACAGGGGACTATATATTTTTTTACAGATGAATGTTATGGGAATTTAAAGTATTTCCTTTTCAGAGAAATTAAGTTTTTGTTCAGTATGGTTGTGGTGGGGGTATTTATCCATAATTTATTAAGACGGACCCCCCCCCCCCCCCCCCCCCCCCCCACCCAAAGAGGTAAACATTGTGGAATTTCAAAAAGTGCTATGGCCACTATGAGTCAGAAGAGTTTCCTCAGGTCCTCTTGTTCAAGGGTGGGGGCTGTACTGGCCAAGCTCAGCTGGCTGGGCTCAGTACCCTTTTGATGAATATCATCGAGCTGTCCTTAAAAAAGTAATTTGTTTGCTGTGCTCCTACCTACTATCCAACTCTTTTATTCACTTTCAAAGCATTAAAAAAAATTATCATGATTTCTGTCCATTTTCTTTAAAATGACTCTGCAAAATCAAAATTTGTCCAAAAAAAATTAGGATGGCCTCGTTTTTTGATTAAAGTTTTGTGTTATTTTTATTTCAGACTTGTGTATTGGGAAGATGGATGCAGACATCACGAATACTTCTAAACAAGAAAGTCGAACGTTTCTCCGTGAGCGTTTTTTGCGTATGATGTCCACTCTAAATGGCCAAGAAGCTGAAGTAACAATGTATGAAAAGACAAAAGTGTCAGGAACTATAAGGGCCTTGGACCTGAATGTCCAGCTGCTACAAGTGAGCGACTTGCAGACACCTATGGGCGTGATTCCCGAGGCCTCTCTCCGCATGTCGGACACTCTTGCCATTACTATACCAGAATTTAAAACTTGACGAAATGTTGTTTTGACTAGCCTTCCTGTAAAAAAGAAAATACTGCTAAATGATTTAAGAATTTCTTAAAATCATTCACAGAGAATTATTGGACTTTAAAACTATTTCACCAACTTTGCACAGAAATGCAAAAGTAAAATAGAAAACATCATGAAATGACAAAATAAGCTATTAATTGGTGGAAATAGGCTTATTAGCTATATAACATATATATGGAGAAAAAACTTATTTATTTTACAATCATTGTAAAATCAGTTCTGACAACAGATCATGCTTGTAATCTTCCTGGATAAAGTGCCTTCCTCAAGAACACAACATGTGGCGGTGGGGCGGGACGTGGCGGGGGGAAGTGGGGTCAACCCCAGATTCCTGAGTTCAGTGCTTTGCCACTAGACCACTTTGCCATTCTATAGAATGAAGCATATCTGATTATCAATCCAGGATTATGAGTTGAATACCCGCCCTGCCGTGATGGTTGATATACCACATATGGGTCTCGTTGTCATTCATCCTCACTGCTGATTCAAGTGGGAAAGTTATCAGTTACTTGTGGACATCGGTTGGGCTGAAGTACTGGTTAACCTTCCAGGATCCAGGAAAGAGTGGTTAAGCTAACTGATCGTCTCTTAGCCCACGCTGGCATAAAAATGATGCTAAATATTCAATCCATAGAGTGACAGAGCGTGTTATAGCAGAAACCTTTTATTGTAACATCTTGCTACATTAAACAATTTCATTAGTATATAACAGTCACATGTGCTTTTTGATAATAAAATTATAAACAGAAATATGATTACCGGTGTTATTGTTATTACCGGTGTTAACTTGGACTAACGGGTATGCGCTTAGGTTCGACTAAAATAGATTTCACGCTAAATATATGCTATTAAATAAGTCGTTTGATTTCATTTAGATTTCAATTTGATTCGTTTTACAGGTTTACAGGTAGCTAAACTTGTTTCATCTTAGAAAGTGTTTGTGTGACGAAAAACGCCTTGTACATATAGAAATCCATAACATCGGTGTATTTTGTTACGCCGCTATACTTTTCTGTTGGTTGGTAACTTTATATTTACCTTTTATATATGAATAGTCTAAGTATTCCTTATTGTTTATTAAGTTACATTAATAAACGTACAGAAAACGTAGTAAATAAACTGTCAGGTAGACGCTTATTGAATTTAATTAAGGATGGTAATTCAATTGAATCGCATTATCTCGAATTTCATTATGTTGTCGTATAACACTAAGGATGCCCGATTGAAGCCATGTGACTAGGTCATGTGACTTCTGCTATATAACCAGCTGACCGCCTGTATTCTTGTTAGTCTGATGTTAAAACTCGACGGAGAAGGAGCTGCAAGAAGACTTTGCATAATTAATTTATTAATTAATTATTATTATTTGGTAATAAGGCTGGGACTTTGGACCGAGGTAACAAGTGAACGAGGGATTCCCAGAAGTGCAGTTTTCAACTCAGAGTTGCAGAACCCTCTGAAACTTGTGAACAGTGCTCCGGGTCATAGTCTGTTGGGTGCCATTGTTTGCCTCAGACAGGTGTTGGGACAGGCTTGGAACATTGCTGCAGAACTAGTTTTATTTAGTTAAAACAAAGTCCTGAGCAAGTGTTTGAGACGTAAGTCTGATACTTTGGTGCAGCTCAGAGTTTCGAGTTTGGTGTGCTGCAGGACTAGTTTTATTTATTTAAAACAGAGTCCTGGGCATTTGTTTGGAGTGCTGCAGGACTAGTTTTATTTATTTAAAACAGAGTCCTGGGCATTTGTTTGGTGTGCTGCAGGACTAGTTTTATTTATTTAAAACAGAGTCCTGGGCATTTGTTTGGTGTGCTGCAGGACTAGTTTTATTTATTTAAAACAGAGTCCTGGGCATTTGTTTGGTGTGCTGCAGGACTAGTTTTATTTATTTAAAACAGAGTCCTGGGCATTTGTTTGGAGTGCTGCAGGACTAGTTTTATTTATTTAAAACAGAGTCCTGGGCATTTGTTTGGAGTGCTGCAGGACTAGTTTTATTTATTTAAAACAGAGTCCTGGGCATTTGTTTGGTGTGCTGCAGGACTAGTTTTATTTATTTAAAACAGAGTCCTGAGCAAGTGTTTGAGACGTAAGTCTGATACTTTGGTGCAGCTCAGAGTTTCGAGTTTGGTGTGCTGCAGGACTAGTTTTATTTATTTAAAACAGAGTCCTGGGCATTTGTTTGGAGTGCTGCAGGACTAGTTTTATTTATTTAAAACAGAGTCCTGGGCATTTGTTTGGAGTGCTGCAGGACTAGTTTTATTTATTTAAAACAGAGTCCTGAGCAAGTGTTTGAGACGTAAGTCTGATACTTTGGTGCAGCTCAGAGTTTCGAGTTTGGTGTGCTGCAGGACTAGTTTTATTTATTTAAAACAGAGTCCTGGGCATTTGTTTGGTGTGCTGCAGGACTAGTTTTATTTATTTAAAACAGAGTCCTGGGCATTTGTTTGGAGTGCTGCAGGACTAGTTTTATTTATTTAAAACAGAGTCCTGGGCATTTGTTTGGTGTGCTGCAGGACTAGTTTTATTTATTTAAAACAGAGTCCTGGACATTTGTTTGGAGTGCTGCAGGACTAGTTTTATTTATTTAAAACAGAGTCCTGGGCATTTGTTTGGTGTGCTGCAGGACTAGTTTTATTTATTTAAAACAGAGTCCTGGGCATTTGTTTGGTGTGCTGCAGGACTAGTTTTATTTATTTAAAACAGAGTCCTGGGCATTTGTTTTGAGTGCTACAGAACTAGTTTTATTTATTTAAAACAGAGTTCTGGGCATAGTGTTGTGCGAAACGTTGGTTTGAAACCTTAGTTCGAAACCTTTATAATTTGGTTTTATATGTAAAGTTAATTGTACGTGATTATTCTTTTTTTAAATACGAATCATTTGTTCAATCATTTGTCATCTAATCATGGAGCAAAGTAGCTTGAGGAAAATTATTTCACCATTTATCTTAAATCAAACGGCAAGTAGTCCAAGGAAAATTCTTATATATCATATTTATTAGTAGTTGTGTGCATAATCCGCTCGGTGCACGTTACATTTGTATGACGATGTGAAGATCGTCAAACAGTATTTTGATGATGTCTATTTTTAGAATGGAGATTTAGTTTCAAGTTTACCACTCCAATTCAAATATGCATTATAGATGCTTTTTATCCATTTTGATGTCGACGACGTCGTGAATTTGCACATTTTTTAACGGGTCGAATCTACATAAACTTCATTTTCAGACTCATCGCATCATTGCAGGTTACAAGGAAGAGTGATCTTCACGTTTAGTCCTGTATAAATACCTAGTTTTAACATATTTTTAGTTTTATTTTAAGCTCACCTGAGCAAAGCTCAAGGTGAGCTATTCTGATCGCTCTGTGTCAGTCATCCATCCGTGAACTTTTTGTTGTGTGCACTTTTGAACCTGCATTTTTCTTTGGGACTTCACCAAACTTGCATAGTACTTATATAACTATAAAATCTTGGACAAGTTCTTGAACTGACCAAATTGGATTATTAATCTAGGAGTTATTGTCCTTGAAACATCAAATATTGCACTACCTGATCCTTGCCAAACTTACACATTAGTTATATAACCATGATATGTCAAACAGTTCTTGAACTGGCCAAATTGGATAACTAAAATTGGAGTAATGGCCATTGAGAAATAAAAATTGCACTATTTTACTTTGTGTGCACTCTAGTACATGCATTTTTCATTCGATCTTCCCCAAACTTCACAGTAGTTATATAACCATAATATCTTGGACAAGTTCTTGAACTGACCAAATCGGATTGTTAATTTCGGATTTATGTCCCTTGGAACATGAAAAAGGGACAAATTGACCTTGTGTGCACTCTAGCACCAGCATTTTTCATTTGATCTTCAAACTTACAAGGTAGTTACATGTATATAACCATAATATTTTGGATACATTTTTAAACAAGCCAAATAATTAGATTTGGAGTTTTGGCCCTTGAAACATAAAACAAGGGGCCAAAGACAGCCTGAATCGCTTAACTGGCAACAGATGAACCTTTCGGAGGAAATGTTTTTTTGTAAATTCCTCTTCAACAAATCTTTTAGGAGACCACCATGCAACTAGTATAATATCTTATGTTTAGGCCTTGAACTTTCAGAGAAAATGTGCTTATAAACCCTGTGGGGTATTTGCGGTCGAATCACGCTGTTTCAATATTTTGTCCGAGATATTTTGGTCATATAACTGATGTGCAAGTTTGGTTAAGTTTCACTATCGCGTCTTAAACACTTTCCCAATATAACTATGTAAAACAGTGATCCGTGTGGTGGCCCCAAATTTGACCCCTTGGAACGTACTTCAACAAAATGTTTAGGGGACCTCCACGAATATTACACATAAAATATCTGAGGTCTTGAACTTTCATAGAAAATGATTTTTAAAGTGTCTCTTAATATGTGTTTATAAGTCCTGCAGCATGTGCATTTGAGTTCTAATCATGCTGGTTCAAGAATTTATCCGAGATCATGTGGTCACATTACTGCTATAAAAGTTTGTTTGATATTCAATGAAAACTGGAGATGCTATCGCGTCTACAAGAAATATTTGGCTTCTTGGGAACTATAAACTCTGGAGCTTGTCTTCCCCCTCAGCTACTTGGAATTCATTGTAATCTTGTCGTCATTCCAGTCTGTATTTGATGTAATGTTTATGCATTGTAAGTATCATTAAGTTTATAGTTGTGGCCCTTAGGTTATTTTCAGCAAGCTCAAAAAAAGTGGATATTTCAAGCACGACGTTGTGTGTTTTCAATTATTTGTTTATGTTTTTTTGTGATAGGGTTGTAAAGTGTGTCCCCATAATCAAATTGAGATCCAACAAATACTTATACAGTAGCCCTTGATGGATCCTCGATGTCACTTCAGTCTATTTAGATTTATCTCTCTGTTTTCAGCCTTGCCACCTTTGGCCAGTAGAGCTAAAATCACTATTTGACCTTATGTGCCCTTTAGTACCTGCATTTTTAATTTGATCCTCTTTAAACTTACACAGTTATATAATCAAAATAACTCGTACAAATTCTTGAACTGGCCAAATCGGATGACCAATTCTGAGTTATGGCCCTTGAAACATAAAAAATGCACAATTTGACCACCAAACTTACACTGTAGTTATATAATCATAATATCTCGGACATTTTAATGAACTGGCCTTATTCTTGGACAAGTTTGTGAACTGGTAAAGTCACAGGAGATATATATGAGTAGTAATTAGTAACAATTAAATAAAATGTTCATGGCAGTGTTTTCACAGTGTCACGTGCAGATTACATTGGAGAGTTAAAAATTTACACAGTAGTGTCAATCGTACATACTCGGACAATTCCGTCATCCTTAATTTGGAAATTTGGCGAGTTGGTCCGAATGAGTACTTCTATAACCATAATATCTCGGACAGGTGATTGGACAATTATTAATGTGGGAATTATACAGTCATTGTATCGTCAAAAGTTTCTGTATTTAATCTGTATTCACTCTGGTCCAAGTGGGTCTCATTCGGCTTCCTGGTTTATATCACGACACTATATCTGACATTCCTTAAACTAGTGAAATGTTGCCGGTCACTAAAGATCTCGAGCCGAGAGTTACCTCAATTAAAAAGTCTCATTTTCTCTAAACGATAATATTTTAAATGGACAAACAGAATTGAAATCAGACAAGTCACTGGTAAAGGATCACACGTAAAATAATCAATTTAAATGAAGTTACAGCATTTTAAAACAATGAGTTGAGGAAAAGCTCAAGTCGAGATGTTGAGTGAAAACCAGATGTCATGGTCCTTACATAAAAGAACACGCCAGTGTGTTGAGCCTACTCGTTTACCATAACATTGATCGTCACGTAATAATTGATTGATTGAATATTTAGCATCAGTTTTATGCCACCGAGGGCTTACAGACGATTAGTTAACCTAATCAATGTTTCCTGGGATCCCGAAAGGTTAACCAGTACTCGAGCACACCCAATCTCCGCAAGTAATTGATATCTTTCCCACTTGAATCAGCGGTGAACGACGAATGATGATTCATAATGTTGTATATCAGTCATCATGGAGACTGTTGCCAGGCGGGGATTCGAACTCACGACCACTGGATTGAATCTTCACGTAACAAACAACAGCGTCATAATATATAACATGTAATGTACATATTTTATGGCATTCAATTTAGAACTACAAAAGATGCTCTGTATAAAATTTATTTCACATTAATTGTATATAATTTATTAATACAAAAGTAATTTGTAAAAAGTCTTCAAGAAACATTAGGCCGTTTTTTTTAAATGTTTGTCCTACCAAATTGCGAAAATTGCAGCTACACATTTTTTTGATTAACGCCAAAGCATTCATTATTTCTGATCAATTTTTGGTCAAATTGAAACTTAAAAAAATAATAATCTGGTAAAAAGAAATATACCCACAAATACAGCAAACAAACATTTTTGGGTTGCCTTATTTTTCAGGAAAAAAATTTAATAAAGTGACAAGAGTTGCTTCCCTTTGATTTCCTTACGAGGAGCTTGCATGTATGCTCCACAGAATGCGATATGGACTAGAACTAAAATTCAAACTGTTCTGTGGACAACACCAGAAGAGGTGATACAGAACGATGTTCTGGAACTTGCTTAGTACTTGGCTTAAGCGAATTCTTTACAAATATTTTTTGAAAACAAATGAATTTTAAAATTTGTTAAAAAAAAACAACAATAACAATAAAATTAAATGTTTTCTTGGATTGGAGTAATAAATTGATTTTATGATCAATGAATATGTAAACTTTGATAATAATCTGATGTTAGATGTAATATTTGGGCGATTTTAAAACAACATTATTTTGTAGGTTTTAACAAGTCTTACGAGGGTCCAGTTCAACTGGGTGTTGTGATAACAGTTTTTTTTACAATTAAATCTGATGTTGAAAGATCACGGTTTAATCTTAAATCAATAAATAGGAACCTTTAAAAAAAATACAAAATTATGAAAAATATAAATTTTAGGGCAAAAGAATATTAATGCTTTTATTTTTTATAATGTACCGGTAAATTAAAATATTTTTTTCTTGAGTTAATTTTGTTTTTGAATATGTTGCCTACACTTGGCATTCGTTTGGCATTAAGTTCCCTGTTTTTAAAAAAATTATATATACCATTTCTATGGGAAATAAATTGAATGGATAACTTATTTCTGTGGAGTCTATATTGGATCCTGTAATATCGTAATGTTTTGTTTAAAATGTCGTTTTAGATAATTAAACAGACACACGTGACGAGAACACGCTCATCAATGGCAGATTCAGGGATGGGGTGCATTGGGGGTATGCCCACTCTTAAATAGAAAAAAATGTTCGAATATTTAAATCAAATTTTTAAATTAGGATTTCTGTGGCCTTCTTTGAACCCAATGTACCCCCGCCGCCACATCTCTAACAAAAATTCCTGGATCCGTCCATGCGTATACTTAATGGCATATGATTAGATATATATGTAGTTTAAACATTTTTTTTATTATTACCATACAATTATATAACAATAGTAGAATATTAAACTAAATATATTTACAAAAAAAAACATATTCACAATAGGGTTGGGCCACAAGATCTGCAAACATTAGTTACGGTCTGTAAATATTCTTATTTTTAAAAACCAAACTAAATTAATTTTTAGGGCTATAGAAAAAAAGGATGCAACAATAATAACGAACAGGGTTCTCCACAAGTTGGAATTCAAGCGCTGGGGTAAGTACAAGTTGGAATTCAAGCGCTGGGGTAAGTACAAGTTGGAATCCAAGTGCTGGTGTAAGTACAAGTTGGAATTCAAGCGCTGGGGTAAGTACAAGTTGGAATCCAAGCGCTGGGGTAAGTACAAGTTGGAATTCAAGCGCTGGGGTAAGTACAAGTTGGAATTCAAGCGCTGGTACAAGTTGGAATTCAAGCGCTTTGGTAAGTACAAGTTGGAATCCAAGCGCTGGGGTAAGTACAAGTTGGAATCCAAGCGCTGGTGTAAGTACAAGTTAGAATCCAAGCGCTGGTGTAAGTACAAGTTGGAATCCAAGCGCTGGGGTAAGTACAAGTTGGAATCCAAGCGCTGGGGTAAGTACAAGTTGGAATCCAAGCGCTGGTGTAAGTACAAGTTGGAATCCAAGTGCTGGGGTAAGTACAAGTTGGAATCCAAGCGCTGGGGTAAGTACAAGTTGGAATCCAAGCGCTGGGGTAAGTACAAGTTGGAATCCAAGCGCTGGGGTAAGTACAAGTTGGAATTCAAGCGCTGGGGTAAGTACAAGTTGGAATCCAAGCGCTGGGGTAAGTACAAGTTGGAATTCAAGCGCTGGGGTAAGTACAAGTTGGAATTCAAGCGCTGGTACAAGTTGGAATTCAAGCGCTGGGGTAAGTACAAGTTGGAATCCAAGCGCTGGGGTAAGTACAAGTTGAAATTCAAGTGCTGGGGTTAGTACAAGTTGGAATTCAAGCGCTGGGGTAAGTACAAGTTGGAATTCAAGCGCTGGGGTTAGTCCAAGTTGGAATTCAAGCGCTGGGGTAAGTACAAATTGGAATTAAAGCACTGCGATAAGAGCGCGCACACTCCAGGGTCTGCTCCAAACATGTTCAAGCCACGTGTAGAGCACTCGTTAAAATATTCTTACATTTATATAATAGTAAAATTGGTATATTAAATTACTAAAAGTCATCAGATTTAGTTTATTTCATTTTATGCATCAAAATAACAAAATATATGCTCAGAAAAATGAAGGTTTTAAGGAATATAAACTTTTGAAAGATATTTTTAAGACTTAAGTGCTGTGGGCATACCGTTTCTGCCATTCAAATGCTAGGGTGCCCCTGTGCTTAAATGACCTGTTGAGAATCCTGACGAAATACATATACATATGAATAAAAATGGTAGGAAAAGGTAATTAAAAAATATATAAACATATACTAATAGTATATATATGACTCCCAGACTCGTTTTTAGGTATTGAATTTAACATTATAGTATCGTATTCAGTAAATATAACTAGGGACGGTTCACGACCCCCCTCTCCATCCCACAAATGGCTCTGTATAATGCAGTAAAATTAAACCTTTTTTATGTTTTTTATTTCATTTTAAGTATACTTTATTCTTTTTTAAAAAAAAATGTAAATTTTGTTTTTCTATTTTTCATGTTTCGCTTAATAAAAGTTCATCAAAGTGTACATAAACAGCGAGCATATGCAAATTTCCTTCACTTTGAGCCATTTTATGTAAATATATCCTGGTTTTAACAGTGAAGGCCCTCATGTCACAAAGGAATATTTAGGGGAAATGAACATTCTATGAATGGAAAAAAATATGAAATTAAAAAATAAAATATACATTTGAAATTTTTAACAGCATTGTTTTCATTCTTAGACGACATGGAAACTGTAAATGTATTTAGTTTAGGCCAAGACCTGCGGCCTAAGTATTTAGTACATCACAGCAAGAAATTGTATTCTGACTCAATAATGTTCTGGTTGCAAAGTTTACATAATCTATTAGCACGATCAATGCCATTATATGGTCCGGTCTCAATTTCAAGAGAGAGTGAACTTGATCTTAAATCTTTAAAAATTTGGTAACAATTAAACTGGCAAAAAAATTGCTTTTCTACATTTTTAGTTAACATAATGTAAACGTGTAATCTCTAAAAAGGTTGTGGTTTATTGTGTTTCTATGGTCACCGTAGATATATCTATGAACAAAATAAGTTCCGACAAAATACAGTGTTTGAAAAATTTACCACTTTTGTGGAGGTAATTGACAACACATATTTATTTATTTTCTGTAGAATTACTTCGTCATTGTATCAGGGCCATCCACGTATAATCTTTTCTGACGAAGCTTCCCTTTTCTTTCTTACACTCGTGTCCAGCGGTTCCATACCGCACCCTGCAAGATAATTAATTCAAACTGAGACGTAAAATAGAAATTTACTCATTGACATAAACAGTTATATATATTATATGTTTATCTATTCCATTTTACTTGTTTAAGATTCAAAGAGAGAGTGGGACCGGTTAGAGGGAGAGAGATTGCAGATCTTGAACCAGTGAAGAATTTGAGCCCAGACACATGCTACAGATTTTGCTTTGGACATAAATGTTACATTGGAGCCCAATAGGAAATTTAATAGTGATGTGAGGCGATCTCTGACAAGTTCTTGAAATAGCCAAATTAGGTTATTATTGTTGGGGTTATGACCCTTAAATTGCCGTAACAATGCATTATTTAGGCTTGGTACATTCCAGCATCAACAGTTTTCATCTAATTCTCACCAAACTTTCACAGTTTATGTATAAATATCTTGGACACGAACTTTAACTGGCCAAATCAGATAATTGATTTCGGGGTAACGACCCTTAAATCATCAAAATTTGCGTAATGTACTATCTGGTACCCATAACTTCCATTTTGTCTCTACCAAAGTTACACAGTAGTTATATACAAAACATCTTCTTAAAATCGAATGATTAATATCAGAGTTAGAGCCATTTAATCGTCAAATATTGAGTTATTGGATAATGTTTGCACTCTAGCATTCGCAGTTTTTGTTCGATCCTCATTGAATTAATATACTAGTAATCAGGAGCATACTTCGATGTTTAAGTATACGCCCGGGGGAGAGTGCTTTCCTCCCTCGTACTAACAGTGGGTTGGGGTCCTCCCCACCCCGAGATTTCTTTTATATAACTGCAAATGAGTTGTTTTTGCGTCTGTGCCACGGACTGTGAAGTCATTCAAACTGCCTAAAATTATACGGGTTTCTACTTCCTAAAATATAAACCCCATACCCCACTTCAGTTTCATTTTTATTGCATTTTAACCATTTTTCTACATTTAACTGATGAGTTATAGGGGTATGCCTATGAATGCCCCTGATAATAGTAAGTGTAACATATCGGACACGTTCAAGTGGGATAATAAGTGCCGGCCGGAGTGACGACCCTTGAATCTTGCTATTGGACCGTCTGTGTACTTTAGCTGTCGCCGCAATCTTCACGGCATAAACTGTATAGTACCAAACGTTTGAGGTATTGAGTTATAGCTAGACATAAACTAACATCTTTAAAAACAAGTTATTGAAGGAAGCAATGGAATCGTCTGTAAGGGGTGTGCAAAATACGCATACGGTCTAATTCTTCGTTAACTATAGTTAATGTCTTTAAAACACAAGTTTTTTTTGAATATTGAACACATGATTGATCCCAGATCTGCTTTCATTTTTAACGATTAATATTTATTACAAAATAAAATTGAAAAAAAAACAAGGTAAGAGAGTTTTATATTGGTTTAAAGGCGTCAAATATATGATTTACTTACGTATGGTTTCTTCCCATGTGAATTTCCATCGAGCATCATCCGGTTGCGGCAATTTATTTTTACACAAATCCTTTACAATGTTTTGCCAGGGCACGCGATCGGGTCTAGGATCAAAGGTCATAATGGTCATTCGTGTGTCGTCCCTGTGAACATGCAAATGATTTGTTAACATGACTGCCGTTGCTATCTTACAAAGTATAGCGTCACTTAAAGCACCTTATATACTCGTCAATGTCCGTCATACCTCGTCAATGTCCGTCATACCTCGTCAATGTCCGTCATACCTACAAATGAATGAATAGTTTATAATTATACTAAAGATTGCGAAGACAGCACAGAGCTTATATGAACCGCTCTCGAGTCCGTTTTTCTGGGTTCAACCGGTATTAAATGTCGGTTTTAGAGGAATTGGGTCGAGCTGGAGATTGAACCCACAACCTCTGTCGTGAGCGGCTAACACTCTACCCAGTACACTATGTTCTGTTTTAATGACTGAATGAGTTGGGTGTTACGACGTACCAACACATAAATGTTAACGACGCCAACACAAATGTTCTAAGTTTTTTTTGTTGTTTTTGTTTTGTCAACATATTTTGAGTTAAACGTAATTTCCATCAAAACAGTTGACCGTTTTTGAAGTTGTGAGATGGTCAAAGTGCGTGAGTATTACGAGGAAAGTACTGACCCATCTACCTAAAAGGTAGGCCTAGTTACTTTCTACCTACCTGCAGAATTTCCTGTCGACCAGTTTTGCTTCTGGGCAATACCACGATATAATGTAATTTTTCGGATGTGACGAAACTATGGTACCAATGTTAATGTCATCTAGGAAACAAGAAACACAAATGTTACATTTCTATTAAAAAGGACATTGTATAATATACGACGGGACATCCAGAAGTGTGCGCACAAATCTCATAAAATGAAACTGACATGTCGGGTTAACTTGAAGATTTACATGCATTATATGAAATCCAACTGCAAATTGTATGTAAAATTTCAAGAAAATATGTATTCACCAGCCAGATTCACACGTATTTTTTTTTTACATGTACGAGTTATATGCGGTGATCTGCGCCGCAAGACGGATTTGCGCTACGTCTTCGCAACATTCCCAGTGCTGTAACCATATGCTATATTAATACCGACAACAATTTATTTATATTGATGGTGTGAAATAACATTCTTTCAATCTTAATTGTGAATTGTGTTATCTTAAAAGCGAGGCTTATCTGAAAATCGCACTGATCTATATATCGGTGAACTATATTCGTCTTACCCATACTGTCCGGAAACTTGTACTCCACGTATTTCCCGTGTATAGCTTCCATAGGAAATGTACCATTAATGCACATTTGCACATCCGGGTACCTGAAAGGAAACCGATTGAATTAGATTAATAATAACTATAAATGATCCATTCATACAAATGCGGCTAACAGAGCAGAGCAGAACAGAGCAAAATATAACAGAACAGAACAGAAATTTATTCAATATAACTTGAAAAATCGTTATTTGCATAAACAATACAATACATGCACGCAGCAATACGAGAGTGAACATTATTATGTTACATTATATGAATCTAATTTGAAGTATGAAGTAAATAATAAATCATATAGTTATAATATACATTAACAAATCAGTTGTTTGAATTAAAAGCATTTGATCTTTGCCTATATGCCTTAATACAAAATACCACTAATCTATCTAAAATACTTAGTTTATACGCGTTTAAAATGTCCATAAATTTATATATACACTGTACTTGGACGATGGTAAAAATATCTATAAAAGACATTATCACAAAATGGTAATCATCTTCAAAGGCATTAAGATGACATAAAGTACATTTTCTTTCAGTTTTTATCTTGGTTTCTGTGTCTACCTGTTTCAATATTTAATTGATACGAAGATAACCTTATTTTTGCTAAAGTGTTTCTTAATTTGTAAGATGTCATTTTACTCATATAACTCGACATACTGAAATATGTTTAAATTGTTGTATAAAGTAATAATGATGATCGTGGAACACACCCTAACTCATTAGAAAAATGACAACATGCAAAATGACAAATGTTAATGAAGTTATAACATTTCAAAAATGTGGGTTGAGGAAAATCTCAAGTTGAGATCTTAAGTGAAACTGGAACCTGGGGGATCTTTGTTACACTTTTTTAA
>CM055904.1:68603806-68785027 GCA_029582155.1 Panopea generosa
CGGGTGTTTTAAAAATAAAACCCTTCACCCTGGCTAATATCCCACTGGTGGCCTTTCTTCCCAGTGGTGGACCTTCAATAGCCGGGGTGATCCACAATATACCCTTGCGGGTCGACCTTGGGGACCTCCGATCCCACCTTCAACCTAAACCAAGGAAAGACGGTGGGGTCTTTGAGGTCCTAAAGGCCGACAGGCTTAAGGACAAATTTGGCCGCCAGTCTGGGGCGGTGAAACTTACATTCACGGGCAGATCTCTGCCGCTGTCAGTCACAGTGGCTGGCACTCCCACTTATTGGGACGTGGAGGAGTATTCGCCGCCCCCGATTCGGTGCTACACCTGCCAGGCATTTGGGCACGGGAGCTCTGGTTGTAAAAACGAGGTCAGGTGCGCTAGGTGCTCAGGACACCATAATATTCCTGAGTGCCGGTATTCCGGAATACCGCGGTGTGCTAACTGTGGGGATGGCCACACTACCCGGTTCAGGGGCTGCCCGTCCTACATTATAGCGGCTAAAGTCTCTAGTTTGGCTTATAGGGACGGGATCCCCTGGGATGTGGCGGTGAAGAGAAACAATCGGGTCACCGCCACTACACCCCCACAGAGTCACACCGGGGGGGCCCATGCCGGCGCTCAACAAAAACTAAATAAAAACTTAACTACATCTCCAAAGCTAAAGGGGGAAGTGGCCGCGGACTCCAAAATTCTAAGAAATAATGGGGACAAAACCAGCTCAGGGGCTATCTCACGGCCAAAAAGAGAGGAACAGGGCCATAAAAACCCAGATGTTAACAAAAGTAACCAGGGGAAGGATAAATTACCATCCCCCGGGGCTCAGAGAACCCAAGGACCTCTGACTCCCGTTATCCAGGTAAAGAATTCCTCTCATATACCCTCTGAGACAAAAAACATAAAAGAAATAAACTCCAAATTTAACCGGACTCCAACAGGTCATCTCGTTAGAACCTTTATAAAAACCAATGGAGAACGGGATTTCTTTAGATTTAATAAAGGGGGGGATTCAATTACTAGTTCACAGTCAGACACTTCAGACTGTGTTATAATCAGTCCCACTACTGATAGTTTAAAAATAGTGGGTACAGCAGGACTAATAAATACAGAGCCAGCGGCAAACTCCCCGTCAACAAAAATAAAAACAGAAAGGGGTTTCATAACCCCTATAAATTCACCCAAACTAGTTACATCGATCCCCAGTACACCTCCTGACTCCTCTCTAGGAGACTGCGACAACTTGTCCCGAACTCATGTTTCGGAGTCATCCTTTAGTGACTGCAGCGACTTTAATGTCACTGGAGAGGAGTCCTTGGTATCTATTCACTCCAGTTTCTATCACTCCGACAGGGACAGCAATACGGAAGGTGTATCACCACACTCGTTGCTGGAATCTGTGTCCATTGCTGACCTTGTGGGAGGTATAGATCCAGGAGTGATAAGTCAACCGATTAAAGTAACCACACTGGCAGATAGAAGCCAACAAACTTCCCCATTCCAAAAACAACATTCAGAATCGACTTCAAAAATAAACTCCACAATACAAGTCATAAATAATTCGGACAAATTTACAATAGATTTGGATAGTATTGTGGAAATAACAAAAGAATTAATCCTAAATAAATCAAAAATAACAGGAAACAAACTATCAAATTATCTCAAACGAGAATTTATTTATAAACTAAAAAAATTAACAATAGAAAAAGCCAGTGTGGTCCAAAGTACAGTGGGGGTCGATAAAAATTCTCAAGAAAATTCAAAATGCGCACCTGACTCAAATATGGCAACTAAATTACCCGTGCTGGCAGGGATTCTGAGGCAGGCCAAAACACCAAAAAAAATCCTGTCTCAGTCTCCAAGACACAAGATACTGATTGGTCGTAATCGTCGCAACACCAAACTACATTTTCAATAGGGACCTGACTGTGATCTCTTTTAATGTTCAGGGACTGACCCCTCTTAAGCACACAGAGATTAAAGTTTTCTTGGATTTAAATCCACATATTGATATACTCTGTGTGCAAGAATCAAAATTACCACCAAATAAGGAGAGGAATGTCCCTGGATATCATGCAGAATATAGTTTTTATAAAAATGCCCAAAACAATGTTTGTGGAGGGCTTATTACATATTTTAAAGATTCCATTAATTTTGAGGAGATTAGAGTAGACGACCCCAAAGATAATATGGGGAACTCCAAGATTGAAATTCAGTTATTTAGAGTTTATCTAGGGGGGTCCCCCTTCATACTTATCAACTTATACTCTAGGGGGTGCGACCTAGATTCTTTGGAATACATAAGTTCATCTATAAATGCTGAAGATGGACTTAGGGACTGTATTATAACTGGAGATTTCAATGCTCACCACCCTTTATGGGGATCTCCATTTGAGGACCGTCAGGGGAGGGATATTTTGGAATGGGCGGGGAGAAATGACAAAGTTCTACTCAATGACGGTTCCTTCACGAGAGTAGACCAGGGCTCAGGAAAGGGCTCCTGCATTGATCTAACATTCACCAGTCCCAAATTTTCAGCTAGTTCAAATTGGCAGGTACATGGGGATAATATGGGATCAGACCACTACCCAATCTGCATAACAATAAATTCTCAACACCACAAAATTACAGAAAATTCTAAAGAAGAAAGATTCAAATTTGAAAAGGCAGACTGGGATTTATTCAAAAAACTTTGCAGGGAGATAACCCTAGATGACGTCTACTCTAATGATATCAATATTTTTAATAACAATCTCACAGAAAGGTTCCTGTTGGTAGCAAAAAAATGTATACCTGTCTCTGACTCTGGCAAAAAGACAAGAAAAAATGTCCCGTGGTGGGGTTCTTCCTGTGTCGAAGCTGTTAAAGGGCGAAAACGAGCATTAAATAAACTAAAACAGCACCCTTGTCTCGGAAACTTATATGACTACAAGGAGGCTGAAAGGGAAGCAAAATTTGTCATCTTAAATGCTAAAAAGCAAAACTGGGAAGAATTCTGCGAATCATGTATACATAAAAACACAAACTCAAAGGAATTTTGGACCAAAATTCGCAGAATTAAAGGAAATTCACAACGCCCTATTCCACTACTAAGAAATAAGACAGCTTTAGCAGTCAAATCAGTAGAAAAAGCCAACTTCTTAGTTGAACACTACTCTAAAGCTGCCAGTGATTCAAACGTCAACGATGAAACACTAAATTATCAAAATAAATTTGAATCACTGTATAAAAACTACCTAAAAAACCCAGAAATAAACAGGTCACCACTTAATAATGGCTTCTCAATTTTTGAACTAAGATCAGTAATTGATAGCAGGAAGAACTCAGCTTCGGGACTTGACAAAATATCTTACCACATGTTTAAACACATGCCAAATTCAGCCTTGTATCTGTGGTTAAGATTATATAACAAAGTGTGGAATGGTGGTGTCTACTCAGTAGCTTGGAAGCAGGCTTGTGTTATTCCCCTACTAAAACAAGGGAAAAACCCAAATGAAGCACAGTCTTACAGACCAATTAGCCTGACCTCCCATCCAGGTAAATTAATGGAGGGGATGGTCAAGGCGCGTTTAGAACATCTGCTTGAATCAAAAAATATAATTAATCCCTTTCAATCTGGATTTAGAAAGGGCAGGAGCACTTTGGATCAGCTCATTAGACTACAACATGATGTAAATACAGCAAAAAATAGGGGACACTCAGTCCTAGCAATTTTTCTAGACCTTCAAGCAGCTTTTGATCTAACCTGGCATGCAGGCGTACTCTATAAATTGAAAGAACATGGAATAACAGGAAACTGCTACCAATATCTGAGGAACTTTCTTGAGGGACGCAAAATTCAAGTTAAGGTGGGGGATACCCTGTCAGACACGGAAACGTTACACAGGGGAACCCCCCAAGGGGCCATTTTATCCCCTCTTCTATTCTCTCTTTTGATCAATGATCTCCCTGACACACTAGAGGGGACAGGGATGGTTACCAGCCAGTTTGCTGATGATTCAGGCACATGGCTAGGGGGGGTCAACTTAAACCTGTTACAAACAAGAGCTCAAACAGGACTTGACCTTATCTGGGGATGGGCAAAAGAATGGGGCTTTAAAATTAGCCAAACTAAAACAGTGGGAATTATTTTTGGCAACTCAAAACAGCACAGCTTGGACGTAAATTTAGGCGGCACACCAATCATATTTAAAAAAATAGTAAAATTTTTAGGCATGCTTTTAGATAAGAAACTAAATTTTCACAGTCATATAAAAGACATCATGACCAGGTGTGAGAAAGACTTAAATTTGATGAGAATGTTAAGGGGAACAGACTTTGGCACTGATAAAAATAGCCTCTTACTTCTTTATAAGTCTCTCATACGTCCAAAAATAGATTATGGGGCTCAAATCTATTCATGTGCACCACCTTCAACATTAAAAAAATTAGATATCATCCAGAATAAGGCCCTTAAGATAGCCCTCAGAGCACTACGTTCCACAGAAAGTTATTTGCTAGAGGCAGAGGCAGGTGTTACCCCATTATGGTTGCGGCGACAAGACCAGTCAGTTAAATACTGGGCCAGGGCTCAAACCCGAAAAGAAGGAAACCCTGTGAACAAACTCTTCGGGACCGGATACCATATCAAGTCTAAATATCAAAAAAATCATATAGCCATGCCATTTGGGGCTTATACCCAGGACTTGATAGAGGAGTACGGTCTCGGGGAGATCAGTGTAGCAGACTTCAGACCCAAACCAGATCCGCCCTGGGTTCTTAAAAATCCTGATATTAGGTTAACCCTCTCAGCCGAGTTCAATAAAAGTGACTTGCCAGCACTTATAAGATCCATTACGGCAAACCACATTGACCGGCACTATGCTGACCACACTCAAATTTATACAGATGGTAGTAAAAATCCCGATGACGGGAAAGTTGCAGCTGCTTATGTCATTCCATCTCTTCAGATACAGTATTCTGAGAGACTCAGCAACAATTTGTCAATTTACAGAGCTGAACTAGTCGCAATACAAAAAGCAATGTGCTGGATCATAGAAAATAAATCAACTAAATCTGCTATATTTTCGGATTCACTTTCAGCTTTAACTTCACTCAAAAATAATAATAGCAGATCGAGGCCTGATCTTTTGGCAGACATATATAAACAATATAACCAGTGCCTTGAATTAGGGTTACAAGTTACTATAGAATGGTGTCCAGCACATGTAGACACATCAGGAAATGAAGAAGCAGATAGGGCGGCTAAGGAGGGCCTTGAATACAACAATATTTCAAATTCAGTCCCCCTTGCACCAACCGAGGTCTATTCCTTAACAAGGAAAATAATTATTAAGAAATGGTCCACTTTTATCTCTAAAAAACCATTTAAACAAACATTTCGCAGGACCTCGGTTAATTTCAGACGACCAACAAATTACTCTAATAATAAGAGAATTGATAAATGCATTACTCGTCTGAGATTGGGTGTAAATCTCCTCCCAGGAAATAGGGGACAATATATAATTAATAAAGGGAGAGATTGCATCCGGTGCAAGGAAAAATTTACCACTGAACATTTTCTGCTACACTGCCCGATTCACAGGGTCCCCCGGGCAAATTTAAGGACTGCACTTGTTGGAAATAAGTTAGATTTCGACATTAATAATATTTTGAACCCCAGCAAGGCAGTCCGGGCCTCAGTCTATAAAGCCTTGGAATGTTATATTCTAGACTGTCAGATGTCTGACAAAATATAGACTTAAAAATCCAGGCCCTAATTTCATCAGTTATCCCTCTAAATACCACCCAGGGTCAGCAAAAATGTTTTATAGTACTTTGATTGGAATCTCCAGTATGGTTTGATTTACTTGTTATAGTGCTTGGTCCTTCTAAGTACAAAAAGTATCAGTTTCTAGTGGGAGGTGGGGTGGGACCACAATGCAGCCCACAAAAATGTTGTGTGGCCTGGGGTGTGGACTCATGCCACCTCCCACAGCTGAGCCATGCTTACACAGAGAGAATTGTTATGTTAAAATATCAAATATGTATTTAAATTATTTTGTCAGGCTTACTTTCAGTCTGATTGAATTATAAATTGATTGGCATGAGAGTGATTTTATATTTATGCCACATTAAATTAACTTCCTCTAAAAAGGAAATTATACATGGGATTTATAACATTCACAACAAATATATGCTGACCCTGGGGAATGATAATATTCATTATATTATCAAGGGACCTGGCCCGGTACCCCAGCACGGGTGATGAAATAAAATTACAGGGCCCCCAGATTCAGTGGAACACTATTATTAGCAATATTAACTAGGCTTGGGCCTGTTAGTCCCAAGCGGCTAATTAGCTCTATCCTAAGTGCAACAATATATTATTTTACTGACTGTTAAGTGTTTATTTACCCTCGCACTTAGCTCTAGGCTTTTTGGCGAGCAGGATAAGAAGATTACGATGCCAGTGGACAGCATCGGCAGGTTCGCTACTCCTCCCGGTGTTGCACCACTGGCTGGATAAGATGATTATTCTCTAGGCTGGTTCTTGGCGATATGATGTTTCATCTTCCATGCTGTTGTCGAGTTTAAAGTTGCTGTTGACTGGGTCAATCTCAACCCGCTGAGCTTGAAGCATTGCGTTAAAGCGATTTGAGACCGAAGCTGTCAAACAGACGAGTAGCCCGACGATGAAGATTCTAGAAGATTCTAGTAGATTAGCTGTTTAAAAGATGATTCTTGAAGACTAAGTTGATTCTGTGGATATGGAGGTTCCCGTCAAAAGATGTTTCTTGGAGTAGCTGTAGCATGTTGATTCTTGTAGATTTTTCAAAACGACCCTTTTTAACACCACGTTAAAAACATAAAAACGATGATAGGTTAAAAATCCCTCCATGTAAACGTGGAGGGACCGTGACCCACTTAGAAGGCTGGAGCTTGCCCAGGAGACGTCCGTCCTGCTCGACAGCCGCTTGAAGAGTGATATTATTTTACTATAAATGTTGTATATAATGTACAAAACTTTTAATAATCTGTTGTTTATTTTATAACCCTAATCTGGGCCGTTTAGTACTTAGGATACAGGATTATAATCATACGTACGTATAAGTTTTTATTTATCCTCGCGCTTTGAACAAGTCATTTTGGCGAGCAGGATAGGATGATTATTAAAAATTTAAAAGATGATTACACATTTCTGTGATGATTAATGTATGATGAATGGAGATGATTCACATAATAAGTCGTGTCTATATTCAACTTTGAAGTTTATTATTAACTGAGTTGTTTAATACTACAACTATTTTATATTTTTGGATTCGGTGCTTACTGTTTACTAACATTGTTTATACTCATGATATTTTTAAATTTGTTGATTGACGATCAAAGTGTAGATTAATCAACTAAGAATATTATTATTTCTTTTTATATTTACCGATTGCAGCCATATATTACTTATTAGTGCATGTATTTGATTAATTTAAATAAGGTGCACTTATGGTTGTTCACCAATATTTTAAGTTAAACAACGCTGCTCATAGCGCAAATTGTTTTGCTTATATCGTCAGCGATATTCAACTTAACTATAAACCTTAGATAAAAATTTAATTCTATCCAAGATGATATCTGAACACATTAATTGTGTGTGATTACAATGGTAAAGTAAAAGTACTTATCTTATGTAACCATGTATCCAGCGTACCACCAGTAATTGTCAATAGTAAACCATCAACAAATTATGGTGTGCCGTAAAACCCCAATCATAGTGTTTGATGGTATAAAAGAACTGACCTAAATAGTTTGGCTGCAATGGAATTCATGGGATGTCTTATTTTTGTACATATTTTAATTGTCACAGCTATTTATCCTGCTATTTGTATATATTTGTAGTATCAGCTGAAGAGGGTATTATCCATCAGCATATCGCACGTTATTTAAAAACTGACCAGTCACTGTTAATCGTACCATTCTGCATCAATAATGGTAAAGAATGGTTTAAGAGTGTGTTAAAATAAAGTAACGTTAAACTGTGAAATATGTATAATAGGGCACCCGGCAGCTCGCGCATACCTTAAAAGCGCCAATAATAAAAAATATTTTAAGAAATCCGATATCATCTCAGATCAGATCTGAAATGAACTGATTAACAGTAATTGGTCCCAAATATTTAGAATAAAAAATAGTCTTGTGTAACTCTATACTGAATATCAGGGTGGTAGTAACCATAATATTCCCTACAACCGCACTCATTAGTGTATATTGAGTGCGATGAGCCATATAATCCCGTACCAACGGGTACGTTATTATTTATATGCTATGTATTGCATAGTGTTTACATATTAAATGACTGTATAATTTATATATGATTTTTTTGATGTATAATCATATAATTTATTATAAACATGTTAATTTCATGTTCATATCACTTGTATAAAAGTGTATTTATGCCATACATTTGGCAAGATTCATCTCACGGTTATTGTTTTCCATATACAACTATGGATAATACAATTATTTTGATTTGTCGAAGCTATTTGTTATTTTGGCGCTGATTGGCCGAATTTCAATCCGATTTTCGCATCAAGCTCAATGCATTGAAAAACGGCCAATCAGCAGCAAGTACCGTGAAATCCACTGATTGGATGGATTTCAATCCGGTATATAAGTCAAGCTCGACAGTTTTTAAAATGTACTAGATTCTGACATACACTACAATACAGATGCCTTCCTTGCGGTCGGCGCTCTGTACTGGAGATGCATGTCAGGCTAGTAAATGTAAATATTATATTTGTAGGGCCGTGAGATGAGTAATAGTAATTCACTGGTGTATCCAGTGAGTTTGGATGGAGTTACACAGAATACCTATAAAAGTATGCGATATGGGATAACAGGCTGTCACTCCGGTGCAGAAATATCATATTAAAACAAAATGCATGTAAAAAGTTGCTAAAAATATTTTGAAAAAACTACCTATTCCCTGTTTTGCTTAATGATTATAATCATTATTTTTAGTAACTGGTCATCAAGTGCAATCTTTTGTTTACATCTCCTCCGGGTCAACATTCCATTGAAGGTTAAACGCCGCCGATTGGCTGGATTTCAATCACGGACCTAATAGTGAACAGTTCTATATTTAGTTCACAGTTTTATGTCCTGAGCTTAAAGCCGAAAACGGATTGAAATCTGGCCAATCGGAATGAGCGTTACAATCCCGATCGAACCATTCAGCGACCGGCTTTTATCGGGGCTCTTGGCCCTATGTGTTGAACTAGGGAGGAGATGTATTATTAAATATGAACATGAACGCTTTATATCTAGTCACTTCCTGTTCCGGTGCCAATGGAGGCAGCCATTTTTAAATGCAAAAGTTTTAAAATCTCAAATTTTGACTCTTTATGCCGACGAGGGATAACAGAAACTGTCTATATCAACGGCGGAATATTCACTATATCGGTAACCACTTGAACCAAAACTCCAGCTCGTCTTGTCATTTTATTTAGGCCATATCAAAATTTCAATTTCTTTGTTTACATATATTTACTTCTTTAACTTACCCCACCCCACCCATTCTCTAGCATACTGTGTTTATCAAAATTGCCCCCACCAAAATTTGTTAGTTTAGAATAACACAGCATATATATTTATTACATATTAACTACATACTACAAGTGCTATTAAGAATTGTTTGCCCCAGCTTTGAACAGGTCATTTTGGAAACAGGAAGAAACATCATATTTTACCAATCATCATATCAATCATATTCATATTCATAATCGTCCTATTTATTTATAATCATCACTTCATGTTCATTACAGAATTATATAGATCATGTTCATTGTTCACTGTCATTGTTATTCACTTCTAAAAGTCTTGTTAGCAAATGGATTCGGTGCAAAATAATGTTCCTGCACCTTTTTAAATTATGATACAAACCCAAGAGTTAAGTATCAACATGATCAACCTCGGGTGCACACGGACATGCATTATCTGTCCAAAAACCCGTGGGCACACAGGTTGATCATAAAATCAGCTGGACCAGCTCCCATATTAGAAAAAATATCCTTAGTCAATTTCACAAAAGCAATTCACCGGGAGCTGGCCAATAAATTAAAAAAAATAATTCCACTGAGGTCGGGGGCATTCATGCTCGAGCTGGCATCAGCCGAATCTGTGACAGGCATCCTAAAAATAAAACCATTCACCCTGGCAAATATATCAGTCGTGGCTTATATTCCACAAGGAGGCAATACAGTGGCCGGGGTGATACATAATATACCCTTGCGGGTCGACCTTGGGGACCTCTGCTCTCACCTGCGACCAATACTACCGGAAGCAGGTGGGTGTGTAGGGCTCCTCAAGGCCGACAGGCTGAAGGATAAGTTTGGGCACCTATCGGGGGCGGTGAAGATTACATTCTCAGGTAATTTATTGCCTGAGATGGTCCAAGTGGCCGAAACACCTACATATTTCAAGGTGGAAGACTTCTCACCGCCCCCGCTTAGGTGCTACGCCTGTCAGAGGTTCGGACATGGGAGCTCGGGCTGTAAATTTGAAGCCAGGTGTGCACGATGCGCGGAACCACACAACATCAGTGAGTGCCAGTATCTCGGTATACCGACCTGTGCGAACTGTGGGGGGGGGGGGGGGGGGGGGGGGGCACACTACGCGATTCAGGGGTTGCCCGTCCTTTGTTAAAGCAACTTTGATTTCAAATGTGGCTCGGAGGGACGGGATCCCCTGGAATGTGGCGGAAAAGAGGTTTTTGGCCAGTTCCGCCACTCCTCCCCCACAGGGTCACAGAACGGAAGTCCATGCCGGCACTCATACTAAAAAATCATCGCAACCAAACACACCATTAAATCTAGGAATGGAGAGGGTAGGAAAGAGCCATGGGTTTAATCCTAAACAAAATAATATAATGGGATATCCAAAACTCCCACAGGGTGCTATTACCTGTATACAAGCAGAGATCTCCATGATATCAGCTGACTCACAAGGATCCCCAGGATCCTTGTTGAAGGGAAAACAGGAACCCAAAATTCAAACAGAAACCTCAGAGGTTCAAATTTTAGGGAATATAGCATCAAAATTCTCTAGGACTCCAAAAGGTCACCTAATTAGAGAAACAAAAAAATTAAATGGAGCCCGTGAGCTATTTAAATATAAAAAGGGAGACACAATTAATGAATCAACACAGTCGGACAACTCAGACTGTGTTATAGTTAGGAACACACCTAAAAAGTCAAAAAATGTGATAAATCAGGATAATAAGGTTAAAAAACCCAGCTCTCCCTCTCTATCAAACAGCATTAAACAAGAAAGGGGTATGATCACACCAAATAACACCCCAATAAAACACACATCTACCCCTTACTCCATTTCAGACTCATCTCAGGTTACAGAGAGCATTGGCTCATCACGGACTCGGGTCTCAGAAACCTCAGTCAGTGATGGGAGCGAGTTCGATGTCACCGGAGAGGAGTCTTTGGTTTCAGTACACTCGAGCTTCTATCACTCAGACAGGGACAGCAACATAAGTAAACATGTCTCTATTTTAGAGACAGTGACGCTTGCTGACCTTGTAGGGGTGGGGGAGGCTCCAGTAATCAGCCACCCGACAAAAAATGTCACACTGGTAGATACCTACCAACAAACTTCACCGGTGACTATCTCAAAAAACGCAACTGAAGTAAAATATATAAACAAAGAACCCACAATCATTTTAGAAACAAATTCAGAAAATTTCTCAATATCTTTAGATAAGATTGTGGAAATAACTAAAAAATTAATACTTAACAAATCTAAAATCACCGGTAACCGATTAAATGAATATCTAAAAAGAGAATTTATTTCAAATCTCAATTTAAAACTTACAAATAAAACCAGTGTGACTGACAAGGGAAATGGAATCGCACAACAAAACAAACACAAACAAATTCCGACACGTGCACAACCTACGGAAATAGTTAGGAAAAACCCCATAGTGGCAGGTATACTGAGGCAGTCCAAAACCCCCAAAAAAATACTGTCTCAGTCCCCACGACACAAGGCACTGGCTGTTCGAAACCGTCTGAATAGTAACATCTGCTTTCAATAGGGATCTCACGGTTATATCTTTTAATTCACAGGGATTGACCTCTCTTAGGCACACAGAGATTAAGGTACTATTAGATTTAAACCCTAATGTTGATATCCTCTGTGTGCAAGAAACCAAACTTGAAAATAATCAGGAGAGGAAGATCCCTGGCTACCATGCCGAATACAAATATTTTAAAAACACACGTAATAATACGTGTGGAGGCTTGGTAGTTTATTTTAAAAACAATATCAACTATGAGGAAATCAGAGTGGATGATCCCCAAGACCATCTGGGGAACTATACACTTGAATCTCAAGTGTTTAGAGTTCATCTAGGGAGATCCCCCTTCATTCTCATTAATTTATACTCCAGGGGGTGTGATCTGGAGGCTTTAGACCATATAAGTTCATCTCTAAACGCCGAAGATGAACTTAGGGACTGTATCATACATGGAGATTTTAACGCACACCACCCCACGTGGGGATCTCCATACGCGAACCGTCAAGGGAGGGATGTTTTGGAATGGGCGGGCAAAAGTAATAAAGTTCTACTCAATGACGGTTCCATAACCAGAGTAGACCAGGGCTCAGGCAAGGGCTCCTGTATTGATTTAACTTTTACTAGTCCCAAATTTTCGGCTATTTCAACCTGGTGGGTACATGATGACAATCTGGGCACTGACCACTACCCAATCTGCACAACAATAAAAAATCAAAATTCAAAAATGCCAGAGAAAAATGATATAAATCCAAAATTTAAATTTGAAAAAGCAGACTGGGATCTATTTTATAGTAAATGCAGTGAGATAACCCTAGATGAGGTCCACTCTGATGATGTCAATATTTTTAATAAAAACTTATCTGAGAGATTCCTACTGATTGCACAACAATGTATCCCCGTCTCCAATCCAAAACAAAAAAAAGGCAAAAATGTCCCGTGGTGGAATGAAACCTGCCAAAATGCTATAAATGGGCGGAAAAAAAACATTAAATAAACTAAAGCGGCACCCTTGTCTAGGTAATCTATATGATTACAAGGAAGCCGAACGAGAAGCAAAAAATGTCATCTACAACGCTAAAAAGCTTAACTGGGAAGAATTCTGCGAGAATTGCATACATAAAGACTCAAACTCTAAAGACTTTTGGACTAAAATCCGCAGAATTAAAGGAAATTTGCATCGCCCAATTCCATTACTTAAAAAAAATACAGCTTTAGCGGTCACAGAAGTAGAAAAAGCTAACTTTTTAGTTAAGCACTACTCTAAAGCTAGCAGTGAATCAAATGTAGACATTGATACTTTAAATTACCAAAAAAATTTGAATCACTGTATAAAAATTATTTAGATACCCCAGAAATCAACAGGTCATCATTGAATAATAGCTTCTCAATTTTTGAATTAAGATCAATAATAGAAAGCAGGAAAAATTCCGCCTCGGGACTGGATAATTTATCTTATCAAATGTTCAAGCATATGCCCAGTTCAGCACTGGAATTATGGCTTGAACTGTATGACCAGGTGTGGAATGGTGGTGTATACCCAATAGCGTGGAAGCAGGCTTGTGTTATCCCATTATTAAAACAAGGGAAAAACCCAAATGAACCTCAATCATATAGACCAATTAGCCTTACCTCCCATCCTGGCAAATTAATGGAGGGGATGGTAAAGGCAAGATTAGAACATCTGCTTGAATCAAAAAACATAATCAACCCCTTTCAATCTGGCTTTAGAAAGGGGAGGAGCACTTTGGATCAGCTCGCACGTCTGCAACATGACGTAAATTCAGCAAAAAATAGGGGACACTCAGTCCTAGCCATCTTTTTAGACCTACAAGCAGCTTTTGATTTAACCTGGCATACAGGCGTCTTATATAAACTTAAAGAACATGGTATAACAGGAAACTGCTACCTATATCTGAGGAACTTCCTAGAGGGCCGCAAAATTCAAGTTAAAGTAGGGGGGTCCCTCTCAGATCCTGAATCAACAGACAGAGGAACCCCACAAGGGGCTATATTATCCCCTCTACTCTTTTCAATATTAATAAATGATTTGCCTGCTACACTAGAGGGGACAGGCATGGTTACCAGCCAATTTGCTGATGATTCTGGCACATGGCTAAAAGGGGTCAACTTACACCTGTTACAAACTAGAGCTCAAACAGGACTTGACCTAATATGGGGATGGGCTAAAGAATGGGGGTTTAAAATTAGTCAGACTAAAACAGTGGGTATTATTTTTGGAAACTCAAATCAGCACAGTTTGGACGTACACTTAGATGGCACACCGATCATATTCAAAAAAATCATAAAATTTTTAGGCATGCTTCTAGATAGGAAACTAAATTTTCACTGTCACATAAAGGACATCATGATCAGGTGTGAGAAAGACTTAAATTTGATGAGAATGCTAAGAGGTACAGATTTTGGCTCTGATAAAAATAGCCTCTTACTTCTATATAAGTCTTTCATACGTCCAAAAATAGACTATGGGGCTCAAATCTATTCTTGTGCACCCCCTTCAATGCTTAAAAAATTAGATATCATTCAAAATAAGGCCCTAAAGCTAGCCCTCAGAGCGCTCCATTCCACACCGGGCCATATATTGGAAGCGGAGGCGGGAATCATCCCACTTAAGTTGAGACGGGAAGAACAGTCAGTCAAGTACTGGGCCAGGGCTCAAACTAGGAAGGAGGGGAACCCTGTGAACAAGCTCATTGGGACCGGGTACTACATCAAGTCAAAATATACAAAAAAAGCCCATGTTTCGCTTCCTTTTGGGGCTCATACCCAGGACTTGGTGGAGGAGTACGGTCTCAATAATGTCAGTCTAGCAGATTTTAGACCTAAATTACAATCGCCCTGGACGCTCAAAAATCCTGATATTAGGTTATCTCTAACCGCCGAGTTCAATAAAAATGATTTACCAGCACTTATAAGATCCATTACGGCAAACCACATTGACCGGCATTATGCTGAACATACACAAATTTACACTGATGGTAGTAAAAATCCCGAGGACGGGAAAGTTGCAGCTGCATATGTCATTCCGTCCCTTCAGATACAGTATTCTGAGAGACTCAGCAACAATTTGTCAATATACACAGCTGAACTGGTCGCGATTCAAAAATCTATGTGCTGGATACTAGAAAATAAACCAACAAAAACTGCTATCCTTTCGGATTCTCTTTCAGCTTTAACATCAATTAAAAACAATAATAGCAGATCAAGGCCTGATCTTTTGGCAAAAATCTTCTCTCAATATAACCAGTGCCTTGACTTAGGATTACAGGTCACAATGGAATGGTGTCCAGCACATGTAGATATATCAGGAAATGAAGAAGCTGACAGGGCGGCTAAAGATGCATTACAATACTCAAATATATCTAATTCAATACCCCTTGCACCTACCGAGGTATACTCTTTATCCAGGAAACATTTAAAAAAAAAAATGGACTAATTATATTAAAAATAAAACTTTCAAACAAACGTTTCCTAGAACCTCGGTAAATTTCAGACGGCCAACAAACTACTCTAACAACAAGAAAATAGATAAATGCATTACCCGTCTGAGATTGGGTGTCAATCTCCTGCCAGGAAATAAAGGGCAATTTATTATAAAACAAGGGAGAGATTGCACCCGGTGCAAGGTAAAATACACAACAAATCATTTTCTGCTAGACTGTCCAATTCACGGGGTTCACAGAAACAAACTTAAGACTGCACTTGCTGGTCACAGTTTGGAATTTAATATAACAAACATTTTGAATCCCAGCAAGGCAGTCAGAACCTCAGTATTTAGGGCACTGGAGTGCTACATCATTGACTGTGAAATGTCAGACAAAATATAATAGATGTAGCACAGCCCTAATACATTTACCCACCTCCCTAGCTTTCCATGTGGTCAGCCAAAACAACAATAATTTACATGGCTTGATTAATTTATCACAGATGGCAGGTGTTCTGTGTACTGTGCTTTATAAATATATCTATATGTGGCCTGGGTTGTGATTTTAATCTTCAACCCACTACCAAGCCTTGTGAACATATTTTTTATTTTTGTTTCAAGCATCATATTTATCATACTTGCTTCTAATAAAGTTTATAAGTAATAATATTCAATGAAAGGTCATATAATTGAATACACTGTATTGAAATGTTTTCAATACCTTTATGTTGTTTGTTTTTTATTGCTTATATTTAGCAATTAACCAATCAATCTTTTAATTTATAAATAAATTTGCATATTCTAAATGCAAAACAAGAGTTATTTTGATTTTTTTTTGTTTAAATCCCCAGAGTACTAGTTGTTTAACTAGAATGGGGTAAATAAATAATAAAATTTATACAAAATTTTAAATAATCATCAATAAACATAATAATGGCTGACCCTGGAACAGGTGATACATCATACATTACCTGGGAACTTGGCTCAGTGCGACAAAGATGGGGAATGATATGACATGTAGGGCCCCCGACCCTAGTGGAAAAACAAAACTAATATTATTCATTAGGCTTGAGCCAATATAAGCTCAAGTGGAGGCAGGCAGCCCATCTGGTGCAGAAGTATAAGATATTTTATTGTAAATATAATGTACATACTGTATAAATTGTATTATAATAATAATATACTATTTTAACAATACCCTAAACTGGGCCGTTTAAGCAAAACAGGGAATAGGTAGTTTTTCAAAATATTTTTAGCAACTTTTTACATGCATTTTGTTTTAATATGATATTTCTGCACCGGAGTGACAGCCTGTTATCCTATATCGCATACTTTTATAGGTATTCTGTGTAACTCCATCCAAACTCACTGGATACACCAGTGAATTACTATTACTCATCTCACGGCCCTACAAATATAATATTTACATTTACTAGCCTGATATGCATCTCCAGTACAGAGCGCCGACCGCAAGGAAGGCATCTGTATTGTAGTGTATGTCAGAATCTAGTACATTTTAAAAACTGTCGAGCTTGACTTATATACCGGATTGAAATCCATCCAATCAGTGGATTTCACGGTACTTGCTGCTGATTGGCCGTTTTTCAATGCATTGAGCTTGAGGCGAAAATCGGATTGAAATTCGGCCAATCAGCGCCAAGATAACAAATAGCTTCGACAAATCAAAATAATTGTATTATCCATAGTTGTAGATGGAAAACAATAACCGTGAGATGAATCTTGCCAAATGTATGGCATAAATACACTTTTATACAAGTGATATGAACATGAAATTAACACTCTTCAAGCGGCTGTCGAGCAGGACGGACGTCTCCTGGGCAAGCTCCAGCCTTCTAAGTGGGTCATGGTCCCTCCACGTTTACATGGAGGGATTTTTAACCTATCATCGCTTTTATGTTTTTAACGTGGTGTTAAAAAGGGTCGTTTTGAAAATCTACAAGAATCAACATGCTTCAATAGTATTACAGCTACTCCAAGAAACATCGTTTGACGGGAACCTCCATATCCACAGAATCAACTTAGTCTTCAAGAATCATCTTTTAAACAACTTATCTACTAGAATCTTCTAGAATCTTCATCGTCGGGCTACTCGTCTGTTTGACAGCTTCGGTCTCAAATCGCTTTAACGCAATGCATCAAGCTCAGCGGGTTGAGATTGACCCAGTCAACAGCAACTTTAAACTCGACAATATCATGGAAGATGAAACATCATATCGACAAGAACCAGCCTAGAGAATAATCATCTTATCCAGCCAGTGGTGCAGCACCGGGAGGAGTAGCGAACCTGCCGATGCTGTCCACTGGCATCGTAATCTTCTTATCCTGCTCGCCAAAAAGCCTAGAGCTAAGTGCGAGGGTAAATAAACACTTAACAGTCAGATGAAATTAACATGTTTATAATAAATTATATGATTATACATCAAAAAAATCATATATAAATTATACAGTCATTTAATATGTAAACACTATGCAATACATAGCATATAAATAATAACGTACCCGTTGGTACGGGATTATATGGCTCATCGCACTCAATATACACTAATGAGTGCGGTTGTAGGGAATATTATGGTTACTACCACCCTGATATTCAGTATAGAGTTACACAAGACTATTTTTTATTCTAAATATTTGGGACCAATTACTGTTAATCAGTTCATTTCAGATCTGATCTGAGATGATATCGGATTTCTTAAAATATTTTTTATTATTGGCGCTTTTAAGGTATGCGCGAGCTGCCGGGTGCCCTATTATACATATTTCACAGTTTAACGTTACTTTATTTTAACACACTCTTAAACCATTCTTTACCATTATTGATGCAGAATGGTACGATTAACAGTGACTGGTCAGTTTTTAAATAATGTGCGATATGCTGATGGATAATACCCTCTTCAGCTGATACTACAAATATATACAAATAGCAGGATAAATAGCTGTGACAATTAAAATATGTACAAAAATAAGACATCCCATGAATTCCATTGCAGCCAAACTATTTAGGTCAGTTCATTTATACCATCAAACACTATGATTGGGGTTTTACGGCACATCATAATTTGTTGATGGTTTACTATTGACAATTATTGGTGGTACGTTGGATACATGGTTACATAAGATAAGTACTTTTACTTTACCATTGTAATCACACACAATTAATGTGTTCAGATAACATCTTGGATAGAATTAAATTTTTATCTAAGGTTTATAGTTAAGTTGAATATCGCTGACGATATAAGCAAAACAATTTGCGCTATGAGCAGCGTTGTTTAACTTAAAATATTGGTGAACAACCATAAGTGCACCTTATTTAAATTAATCAAATACATGCACTAATAAGTAATATATGGCTGCAATCGGTAAATATAAAAAGAAATAATAATATTCTTAGTTGATTAATCTACACTTTGGTCGTCAATCAACAAATTTAAAAATATCATGAGTATAAACAATGTTAGTAAACAGTAAGCACCGAATCCAAAAATATAAAATAGTTGTAGTATTAAACAACTCAGTTAATAATAAACTTCAAAGTTGAATATAGACACGACTTATTATGTGAATCATCTCCATTCATCATACATTAATCATCACAGAAATGTGTAATCTTTTAAATTTTTAATAATCATCCTATCCTGCTCGCCAAAATGACTTGTTCAAAGCGCGAGGATAAATAAAAACTTATACGTACGTTATATCTAGTAATGGATATGTATTATACATATTTTAGCGTTTTTTTGCATGTTTATGTTAATTTACAGTGATTATAATTTTAATAATCATTAAAATAGTAACGTATATCATGTTGATTACGGGACTATATAGCAACTCCGTATTCACTACACAGCATTGAGTACGGTTCTAGGGAATATCATGGTTAGGAAATGCCATGATACTCATTATTGAATTACACAAGACGACCTTATAAATATATAGTGACCAACTTCTACTAATCAGTTCTCAGCAGATCTGATCTGAGGGGATATCGGATTTTTTAAGATATTTTTTAATTATGGCGCTTTTTAGGTACGAGCAATCTGCCGGGTGCTTCTTTACAAACATCACAATTTAATTTAATAACAATTTTTAACATACTTTTAGTCCATTGTGTACCAATATCTGATACATCATGGGAGATTAGCGGTGGTTGGTCACATTTTAATAGTGTGGTGTACTAGCAAAATATTGCATGGCTGACGAACATTTTTCAATAAATTAATTATTCATAAACTTGCGTAGCTCAAACTATGATATAGCGGTACCTGCCGCTATATTATTAAAAAAAAAATGGTTGAACACTTTTAGAAGTTATTACAACTTTCTAGTGTACCATAAAAATACAAATATACAATTTAAAGTATATAAATAACAATGTACGTGTGTACAGGGTTATATGGTTCACCATTAACAGTAAATACTACTGTATAATGGTTTTAGAGAATGTCAATTGATGTTATTAGTATCATAGGCATTCAATATAGAGCTATGCAAGACGATCGACTGAAAATAGACTAATATATGAAACCTCATTTACTTAAACATTAATACCTGTGTAGCCATATTCTTTTAAGTCAAGTACCATACCAGCAACAAAATAATATTGTTGCTGGTTTTACGGCATACTTTAGTTTGTTGATATTTATATATTGACAATTACTCTCTGTATGTGGTATATACGGTTGCTAACGGTACTGTCATACAAATAAAATATTACCATAGCAACTGAGCACAATTAGTGTGCACAGATAAACAATCAGCGGGAATCATTCCTGTTGAGGGTTCAAGTTGGGTCGGACGCTTATGATATCTCAAGCAAATTTATTTGCGCTATAAGCAAAAGCGTCTGGCCTAATATATAGGTTTTACACATACCATAGTAATGCTAGTACAATCGGTACTAATATTTTTAAATCATATTTTGGCTGCACAAGGTAGAGTAGAATGCCTGGAGTCTCAATAATTAAACGTTAGTATTTGAATATTGAAGTAAATCGTATAAAGTCTGCATCAATATAAGCAATTAAAAATAACTAATTAAACAACTGATTAAGTAAAAATAGGAATGTCCATATTTATAAAACAATAAGTGTTTAAACTCCATAGTGGGTAATCACCGATTATCGCCGTCATCTTCATCATCATCATTATCATTAGTTTTAAATGATCATCTTATCTTTTAATACAATCACCTTGCTTTTTAAGCAATCATCCTGTTTTTTAAATAATCATCTTATCCGGCTCGCCAAAATGACTTAGTTCAAAGTGCGAGGGTAAAGAAACACTTATACATACATGAATTTTGCCAAATGTATGTCATAAATACACTCTTATACAATTAATATGGACATGAAATTAACATGTTTATAATTAATTATATGATTATACGTCAAAAAAATCATATATAACTTATACAGTCATTTAATATGTAACATTATGCAATACATAGCATAAAAATAATAACGTTCCTGTTGGTACGGGATTATATGGCTCATCGCACTCAATATACACTAATGAGTGCGGTTGTCGTCGTCGTAAGTGTTTCTTTATCCTCGCACTTTGATCTGTGTCATTTTGGCGAGCAGGATAAGTTGATTAAGTAGCCAGTGGACAGCTACGGCAGAGTCGCTACTTCCCCCGGTGCTGCACCGCTGGCTGGATAAGACGATTATGTAAATAGGTCGATTCTGGTCGCAGTCGATTGTTGAAGCTGTCTTGTTGTTTAGTTGTTGAAGATGTTTTAGTCTTGAAGGCTGTTGATTAAGGTTCCCGTTGTGGAGCTGAAGTCCCTGTGTAGGTGTTGCCATTATGCTGTGTTGTACCGCTGGTTATTGTTGACATCAAAACGATCCTGTATAGGGCCACGTTAAAAGCATAAAATCGATGATATGTTAAAATAGATGTCTCCACCGATCATCTAATGTAGAGACATCCGCCGCTTACGCGGTTTTTTAAAAACCGTTACTTCTTTAGTGTACCATACAAATATACGAAGTTGACCCACTTTGAAGACTGGAGCGAAGTTTCATACGTCCTTCCATCTCGGCAGTCGCTTGTAGAGTGCGGTTGTAGGGAATATTATGGTTACTACCACCCTGATATTCAGTATAGAGTTACACAAGACTATTTTTTATTCTAAATATTTGGGACCAGTTATTGTTAATCAGTTCATTTCAGACCTGATCTGAGATGATATCTGATTTCTTAAAATATTTTTTATTATTGGCGCTTTTAAGGTATGCGCGAGCTGCCGGGTGCCCTATTATACATATTTCACAGTTTAACGTCACTTTATTTTAACACACTCTTAAACCATTCTTTACCATTATTGATGCAGAATGGTACGTTTAACAGTGACTGGACAGTTTTTAAATAACGTGCAATATGCTGATGGATAATACCCTCTTCAGCTGATACTACAAATATATACAAATAGCATGATAAGCAGCTGTGACAATTAAAATATGTACTAAAATAAGACACATCCCATATATTCCATTGCAGCCAAACCATTTAGGTCAGTTCATTTATACCATCAAACACTATGATTGGGGTTTTACGGCACACCATAATTTGTTGATGGTTTACTATTGACAATTATTGGTGGTACGTTGGATACATGGTTACATAAGATAAGTACTTATATTTTACCATTGTAACCACACACAATTAATGTGTTCAGATAACACCTTATATAGAATTAAATTTTTATCTAAAGTTTATAGTTAGGTTAAATATCGCTGACGATATAAGCAAAGCAATTTGCGCTATGAGCAGCGTTGTTTAACTTAAAATATTGGTGAACAACCATATGTGCACCTTATTTAAATAAATCAATTACATGCACTAATAAGTAATATTTGGCTGCAATCGGTAAATACAAAAAAAATAATAATATTCTTAGTCGATTAATCTACACTTTAGTCGTCAATCTACAAATTTAAAATTATCATGAGTATAAACAATGTTAGTAATTAGTAAGCACCGAATCCAAAAATATAAAATAGTTGTAGTATTAAACAACTCAGTTAATAACAAACTTCAAGGTTGAATATAGACACGACTTATTATGTGAATCATCTTCATTCATCATTCATTAATCATCACAGAAATGTGTAATCATCTTTTATTTTTTTTAATAATTATCCTATCCTGCTCGCCAAAATGACTGGTTCAGGGTAAATAAAAACTTATATACATACATTTACTTATTATATTATGTGTTTTATACACATTTCAGCGTTTTATCTACATGTTTATATTAATATATAATGATTATAACATCAGATCTTATAATCATTGAAATAGTCTAGTTGAGATCTAGTTGACTACGTGACTATATGGCAACTCCGTATCACTTCTCAGTATTGAGTACGGTTCTAGGGAATATTGTGGTTAGGAAATGCCAGGATACACATTATAGAATTACACAAGACTACTTAATAAATATATAGTGACCAACTTCTGCTAATCAGTTCTCAGCAGATCTGATCTGAGGGGATATCGGGTTTTTTAAGATATTTTTTAATTATGGCGCTTTTTAGGTACGAGCAATCTGCCGGGTGCTTCTTTACAAACATCATAATTTAATAAAACATGTTAACACATTTTTAGTCCATTGTGTACCACTATGTGATACACCGTGGGAGATTAGCGGTGGTTGGTCACATTTCAATAATGTGGTGTACTAATAAAATATTGCAAGGCTGACGAATACATTTTAATATTTACTGACAAGAACTAAACTAATCATCTACTTGCATAGCTCAAGCTATGATATAACGGTACTTGCCGATATATTATTAATAAAAATGTGAGTACACTCTTGGAAGTTCTTATAACCTTTATAGTGTACAATACAAATATACAATTTATTGTATATAAATAACAATGTACGTATGTACAGGGTTATATGGTTCACCATTAACAGTAAACACTACTGTTTAATGGTTTTAGGGAATGTCAATCAATGTTAATAGTTTAAAGGGCATTTAATGTAGAGCTATGCAAGACGATTAACTAAAAAAAGACTAATATATAAAACTTCGTTCACTTAAATTTAGATACCTGTGCAGCCACATTCTTTTTAAGTCACGTATCATACCAGCAACAAAAATAATATTGTTGGGGGTTTAACGGCATACTCTAGTTTGTTGATATTCTTATATTGACAATTACTGTTTGTATGTGGTATACACAGTTGCTAACGATATTGTCTTACAAATAAAATTTTACCTTAGCAAGTGAGCACAATTAGTGTGCACAGATATACAATCAACAGAAATCATTCATGTTGAGGGTTCAAGTTGAGTCGGACACTTATGATATCTCAAGCAAATTTATTTGCGCTATAAGCAAAAGTGTCTGGCCTAACATATAGTAAAGTACCATAATAACATTTATACATTTAACACTACTATTTTAACTCAACATTTGGCTGCACAAGGTAGAATAAAATAATTAAATCTTAATAATTAATCTTCAACTTTATAGTCCTCAAATAAAGTCCCATATAAAGTCTGCATCAATATTAACAACAAAAAAAACTATTCAACTAAACAACTAGTTAAATTAAAAATAATAAATAAATATATAAATGATAAATAAAATAGATAATTAAACTCCAAAGTAAATAATCATCGTTCATCATCATCTTAATCATCATCATTGGTTTTAAAAAGTCTTCCTAAATTCTTTCTCTTGTTCGGGCTCTCTTTCTTCCATTCTTTCATTATCTCGTTCACCATCTCTCTCTCTCTCTCTCTCTCTCTCTCTCTCTATATATATATATATATATATATATATATATATATATATATATATATATCGCCTACTGTATGTTTATAATTGTTTATATAAGCATAAACATATAATTTGTTTTGTTGTACATTTGTTTAAACTTAACCAACACTTCCGCTGGCAGTTTAAAACTTTACATACAATGAAATATTTTAGGGACAAATTGCCAGTTTTTTTATGTCAAGATGTTGGGTGGTTATCTTGAACTAAAACGGGATCTTCTGTAAGGCGACTGTGTCTTCACTGGATTAAGCTGTGAAACAGCCTAGCTTGAAACTATGTTAAACAATTTTGTTCAAACTATATAATATATAAATTTTCCTCAGGCTTCTTGCCTCATGATTAGTAAACTTCAAACAAAAGGAATAACAAAATGATTTTAATATTTAGAAATCATACAGACAAATGATCATACCAATTAACTATTTACAGTATAATGTTTCAAACCTTGTAGAGTTGAACCAACTGTTGTTTAACACTATTTTAATAATGAGACCAGCTGTTCAGACAACGTGTCTGGACAGCATACGTTTGCAACTTGATTCAAACTCAAACCAAAACAGTATGTCTGGAACACTGTTCATCCAGCATAAAAGTACACTTAATGTTTGAAGACTGTTTCAAACCTTAATTTTCAAACTAAACGAAAGCGCATGAAACAAATACAAGTTTCAGCACGTAAATACAGTTATTGTTTGAGAACGGTTTCAAACTAATAACAAAACTGTATGCTTGGAACGATGCTCAGTTCCAGCATAAATATACACTTATAAGTTTGGAGACTGTTCCAAACCTATGTCTTCGAACTAAGATAAAAAATCTAGTTCCAGCACGAAGCTAACCTGTTATGTTTGAGAACGGTTTCAAACTACAGCATCAGACTAAACTACTGTGCATGAAACATTCCCCAGTTCCAGCACAATAAATATTCCTATGAGTTTCAAACACAAGCCTTCCCTTAAGCCTATCGCTAGAGACAATCTTTGTCGCAGTGCACTCTCCCCCCCAACGCAATTAAGCTTGTCCGAGGTTTCAAGTACATTTTGACGCTAAAAATCTCAAGCAGACTTCTTTCAACTTGCGTCGAAAGAAACTAGCTAAATATGGTATTGCTCTATTACATAATAATAGGCAATCCCGGCCAATGATAATAGGCAATCTCGGCCAATGATAAACGGCAAATGCTGATAGGCAATCTCGGCAAATAACGATAGGCAATCTCGGCAAATAATAATAGGCAATCTCGGCCAATGATAATAGGCAATCTCGGCAAATAATACTAGGCAATATCGGCAAATAACGATAGGCAATCTCGGCAAATAATGATAGGCAATTTCGTCAAATAAAGATATGTAATCTCGGCAAATAACGATAGGCAATCTCGGCAAATAACGATAGGCAATCTCGGCAAATAATGATAGGCAATTTCGTCAAATAACGATAGGCAATTTCGTCAAATAACGATAGGCAATCTCGGCAAATAATAATAGGCAATCTCGGCAAATAATGATAGGCAATCTCGGCCAATGATAATAGGCAATCTCGGCCAATGATAAACGGCAAATACTGATAGGAAATCTCGGCAAATAACAATAGGCAATCTCGGCAAATAATAATAGGCAATCTCGGCCAATGATAATAGGCAATCTCGGCAAATTACAATAGACAATCTCGGCCAATGATAAGAGGCAATCTCGGCCAATGATAATAGGCAATCTCGGCCAATGATAATAGGCAATCTCGGCCAATGATAAACGGCAAATACTGATAGGCAATCTCGGCAAATAACTAAAGGCAATCTCGGCAAATAATAATAGGCAATCTCGGCCAATGATAATAGGCAATCTCGGCAAATAATACTAGGCAATCTCGGCAAATAACGATAGGCAATCTCGGCAAATAAGAATAGGCAATCTCGGCAAATAATAATAGGCAATCTCGGCCAATGATAATAGGCAATTTCGGCCAATGATAAAAGGCAAATACTGATAGGCAATCTCGGCAAATAACAATAGGCAATCAATCTCGGCCAATGATAATAGGCAATCTCGGCCAATGATAATAGGCAATGATAATAGACAATCTCGGCCATTAATAATAGGCAATATCGCCCAATGATAATAGGCAATCTCGGCAAATGATAATAGGCAATCTCGGCAAATTATAATAGGCAATCTCGGCCAATGACAATAGGCAATCTCGGCAAATAATAATAGGCAATCTATGCCAATGATAAATGTAAAATGCTGATAGGCAATCTCGGCCAATGATAATTGGCAATCTCGGCCAATGATAATAGGCAATCTCGGCCAATGATAATAGGCAAATACTGATAGGCAATCTCGGCAAATAACGATAGGCAATCTCGGCAAATAATAATAAGCAATTTCGGCCAATGATAATAGGCAATCTCGGCCAATGATAATAAGCAATTTCGGCAAATAACGATAGGCAATCTCGGTAAATAATGATAGGCAATTTCGGCAAATACTGATAGGCAATTTCGGCAAATAATAATAGGCAATCTTGGCCAATGAAAATAGGCCATCTCAGCCACTGATAATTGGCAATCTCGGCAAATAATAATAGGCAATCTCGGCCAATGACAATAGGCAATCTCGGAAAATGATAATAGGCAATCTCGGCCAATGATAAACGGTGAATGCTGATAGGCAATCTCGGCCAATGAAAATAGGCAATCTCGGCCAATGATAATTGGCAAATACTGATAAGCAATCTCGGCAAAGAACGATAGGCAATCTCGGCAAATAATAAGAGGCAATCTCGGCCAATGATAAACGGCAAATAATAAAATGCAATCTCGGCCAATAATAATAGGCAATCTCGGCCAATGATAATAGGCAATCTCGGCCAATGATAAACGGCAAATGCTGATAGGCAATCTCGGCAAATAACGATAGGCAATCTCGGCAAATAATAATAGGCAATCTCGGCCAATGATAATAGGCAATCTCGGCAAATAATACTAGGCAATCTCGGCAAATAACGATAGGCAATCTCGGCAAATAATGATAGGCAATTTCGTCAAATAAAGATATGCAATCTCGGCAAATAATAAAAGGCAATCTCGGCAAATAATGATAGGCAATCTCGGCAAATAATAATAAGCAATCTCGGCCAATGATAATAGGCAATCTCGGCAAATTACAATAGACAATCTCGGCCAATGATAATAGGCAATCTCGGCCAATGATAATAGGCAATCTCGGCCAATGATAAACGGCAAATACTGATAGGCAATCTCGGCAAATAACGATAGGCAATCTCGGCAAATAATAATAGGCAATCTCGGCAAACGATAATAGGCAATCTCGGCAAATAATAATAGGCAATCTTGGCAAATAATGATAGGCAATCTCGGCCAATGATAATAGGCAATCTCGGCCAATGATAAACGGCAAATACTGATAGGCAATCTCGTCAAATAACAATAGGCAATCTCGGCAAATAATAATAGGCAATCTCGGCCAATGATAATAGGCAATCTCGGCCAATGATAAACGGCAAATAATAAAAGGCAATCTCGGCCAATAATATTAGGCAATCTCGGCCAATGATAATAGGCAATCTCGGCCAATGATAAACGGCAAATGCTGATAGGCAATCTCGGCAAATAACAATAGGCAATCTCGTCAAATCACAATAGACAATCTCGGCCAATGATAAGAGGCAATCTCGGCCAATGATAATATGCAATCTCGGTCAATGAAAAACGGCAAATACTGATAGGCAATCTCGGCAAATAACGATAGGCAATCTCGGCAAATGATAATAGGCAATCTCGGCCAATGATAATAGGCAATCTCGGCAAATAATACTAGGCAATTTCGGCAAATAACGATAGGCAATTTCGTCAAATAAAGATATGCAATTTCGGCAAATGACGATAGGCAATCTCGGCAAATAATAATAGGCAATCTCGGAAAATAATGATAGGCAATCTCGGCCAATGATAATAGGCAATATCGGCCAATAATAAACGGCAAATACTGATAGGCAATCTCGGCAAATAACAATAGGCAATCAATCTCGGCCAATGATAATAGGCAATCTTGACCAATGATAATAGGCAATCTCGGCAAATAATAATAGGCAATCTCGTCCAATGATAATAGACAATCTCGGCAAATAATAATAGGCAATCTCGGCCAATGATAATAGGCAATCTCGGCCAATGATAAACGACAAATGCTGATATGCAGTTTCGGCAAATAATAATAGGCAATCTCGGCAAATGATAATAGGCAATCTCGGCCAATGATAATAGGCAATTTCGGCAAATAATAATAGGCAATCTCGGCCAATGATAATAGGCAATCTTGGCTAATAATAATAGGCAATCTCGGCCAATGATAAACGGCAAATGCTGATAGTCAATCTCGGCCAATGATAATAGGCAATCTCGGCAAATAGTATTAGGAAATCTCGGCAAATGACAATAGGCAATTTTGGCAAATAATAATAGGCAATCTCGGCCAATGATAATAGGCAATCTCGGCCAATGATAATAAGCAATCTCGGCAAATAATATTAGGCAATCTCGGCAAATAACGATAGGCAATCTCGGCAAATAATGATTGGCAATCTCGGCCAATGATAATAGGCAATCTCGGCCAATGATAAACGGCAAATAGTGATAGGCAATCTCGGCAAATAACAATAGGCAATCTTGGCAAATGATAATAGGCAATCTCGGCCAATGATAATAGGCAATCTCTGCAAATAATAATCGGCAATCTCGGCCAATGATAATAGGCAATCTCGGCAAATAATAATAGGCAATTTCGGCCAATGATAATAGGCAATCTCGTCCAATGATAAACGGCAAATGCTGATAGGCAATCTCGGCAAATGCTGATAGTCAATCTCGGCAAATAATAATAGGCAATCTCGGCCGATAATAATAGGCAATCTCGGCCAATGATTAACGGCAAATGCTGATAGTCAATCTCGGCCACTGATAATAGGCACTCTCGGCAAATAATATTAGGCAATCTCGGCTAATAACGATAGGCAATCTCGGCAAATAATAATAAGTAATCTCGGCCAATGATAATAGGCAATCTCGGCCAATGATGATAGGCAATCTCGGCAAATAATATTAGGCAATCTCGGCAAATAACGATAGGCAATCTCGGCAAATAATGATAGGCAATTTCGGCAAATATAAATATGGAATTTCGGCAAATAACGATAGGCAATCTCGGCAAATAATATTAGGCAATCTCGGCAAATACTGATAGGCAATCTCGGCAAATGATAATAGGCAATCTCGGCAATACTGCTAGGCAGTCTCGGCAAATGATGATAGGCAATCTCGGCAAATAATGATATGCAATATCGGCAAATGGTGATATGCAATATCGGCAAATACTGATAGGCAATCTCGGCAAATAATAATAAGTAATCTCGGCCAATGATAATAGGCAATCTCGGCCAATGATGATAGGCAATCTCGGCAAATAATATTAGGCAATCTCGGCAAATAACGATAGGCAATCTCGGCAAATAATGATAGGCAATTTCGGCAAATATAAATATGGAATTTCGGCAAATAACGATAGGCAATCTCGGCAAATAATATTAGGCAATCTCGGCAAATACTGATAGGCAATCTCGGCAAATGATAATAGGCAATCTCGGCAATACTGCTAGGCAGTCTCGGCAAATGATGATAGGCAATCTTGGCAAATAATGATATGCAATATCGGCAAATGGTGATATGCAATATCGGCAAATACTGATAGGCAATCTCGGCAAATTATAATAGACAATCTCGGCAAATACTGATAGGCAATCTTGGCGAATAATAATAGAAAATCTCGGCAAATACTGATAGGCAATCTCGGCAAATACCGATAGGCAATCTCGGCAAATTTTGATAGGCAATCTCGGCAAATACCGATAGGCAATCTCGGCAAATACCGATAGGCAATCTCGGCAAATATTGATAGGCAATCTCGGCAAATATTGATAGGCAATCTCGGCAAATAATGATTAGTTATTATACAACTTGGTACTACATACTATATATAATCCTCGAAATATCCATGTGTACCAGACACATGCAGCTATATGACTGACTTGAACTTATTATCAGCTTATAAACAGAGGTTATAAGTTATTTTCATTGTAGTACTAATTTCTGAATTCAAGTATTGATACATAGCATATATGTAAGAGGGGATTTGGAATTCGTTACTTTGTTGTTGAAATATATATTCTCTTCAGCTGTTTTTTCAATTTAAATATATAAATATTAACTTCATTGGCTTTTCTTAAAATCTGTAATTATACATGTAAAAGAATCTAAATTGAACAGCGGATCTTGTGGCAACGTTAAATGTCGCACCGACGCTAAATGTCGCAACCAACGTTATATGTCGTAAGACTGACGCTAAATGTCGCAACGAACGTTATATGTCGTAAGACTGACGCTAAATGTCGCAACCAACGTTATATGTCGTAAGACTTACGCTAAATGTCGCAACGAACGTTATATGTCGTACGACTTACGCTAAATGTCGCAACTAACGTAATATGTCATAAGACTGACGCTAAATGTCGCAACGAACGTTATATGTCGTAAGACTTACGCTAAATGTCGCAACGAACGTTATATGTCATAAGACTGACGCTAAATGTCGCAACGAACGTTATATGTCGTAAGACTTACGCTAAATGTCGCAACTAATGTAATATGTCATAAGACTGACGCTAAATGTCGCAACGAACGTTATATGTCGTAAGACTTACGCTAAATGTCGCAACCAACGTTATATGTCGTAAGACTTACGCTAAATGCCGCAACCAACGTAATATGTCATAAGACTGACGCTAAATGTCGCAACCAACGTTATATGTCGTAATACTGACGCTAAATGTCGCAACCAACGTTATATGTCGTAATACTGACGCTAAATGTCGCAACTAACGTTATATGCTGTAAGACTGACGCTAAACGTCGCAACCAAAGCTAAATGTCGCACCGACGCTAAATGTCGCAACCTAAGTTAAATGTCGCAACCAACGTTATATGTTGTACGACTGACATTAAATGTCGCATCGACGCTTATTGTTGCAACCAACGTTATATGTCGTAAGACTGACATTTAATGTCGTTACCAACGCTTAATGTCGCACCGACGCTAAATGTCGCAACCAACGTTATATGTCAGAAGACTGACGCTAAATGTCGCAAGCAACGTTATATGTCGTAAGACTGACGTTTAATGTTGCAACCAATGTTTGTTCGTCCATCCGTTTGATGTATAACTTAAATTTTTATTCATTATTTGGCAAACAATCGTTGGCAATGACATTTAGCTCATTGCTTTAAGTATTAACCCACCATTGATTATTTGTTCTTTATTCTACAGTAAATATCAAAATATGATGAGAAAAGTAGGGGTCATGCATCATATAAGAGATTTTTTCTGCTCAGTGTGTACAATGTTGACAAGTGAAAGCAGACTTCTGAAGTCATGTATTCATACCCCCAATTTCCAAGCATCATTATTTTTTCTAAATTCACAATTCAAACATTACAATGCTATCAAAATGTTAAAAAAACACCAATAATGCCATTTAAATAAAAAAAGAGCATTAAAATAAGGAAAATGCATTTTTAAAGAAAAGAAACGAGGACTATTTATAACCGCCATTATGCAATACCCCACAGAAGCAGTTCCTTTTTCCAATGGTGGTACTCTGCCTTCAGGGTGTCTTGTTTATAACTTGCCATGGTTTAAAGGGGAAAACAAATACGAATACCGCTGTTGTTGAATAAACGTATATACCTGTAAACCAATTTGTCAGTCAGGGATGGTGATAACTACTGAATTTGATAAAGATTATAATACTAACTATACATATTTTTGCACTGATAAAACAGTGACATTTAGCGTTGGTTGCGCCATATAACGTCGGTTGCGACATATGCCGGTGGTATAAATCTTGCAACATTTAGCGTTAAAGGTACGACACATAACGGCAGATGGTTTTGTGACATTTACCGTTGGTTGGGACATTAAACGTCAGTTTTGCGACATATAATGTTGGTTGCGACATATGCCGGTGGTACTAATCTCTCGACATTTAGCGTTAAAGGTACGACACATAACGGCAGATGGTTTTGTGACATTTAGCGTTGGTTGGGACATTAAACGTCAGTTTTGCGACATATAATGTTGGTTGCAACATATGCCGGTGGTACTAATCTTTCGACATTTAGCGTTAAAGGTACGACACATAGCGGCAGATGGTTTTGTGACATTTAGCGTTGGTTGGGACATTTAACGTCAGTTTTGCGCCATATAACGTCGGTTGCGACATATACCGGCGGTACAAATCTTGCGACATTTAGCGTTAATAGTACGAAACATAGCGGCAGCTGGTTTTGTGATATTTAGCGATGGTTGCGACATTTAACGTCAATCTTGCGACACATAACGTTGATTGTGACATTTAGCGTTTCCACAATTAATCTTGATCGTATACGACTTCCAGCGGCAAATTTACTAAATTACATAAAGTCGAAACAACAAAACCAAGAAACTACATGGTGAACAGTCGGTATGATTTCGACTTCGTTGTTTCGACTTTTCACCATCGTTGTTTCGACTTTTCACCATTTTAGTTTCGCCTTCCTATTGCTTATGCGCAATCAACATTGAAATCAGTGTTTTCTTATTATGCATTTTTTTATATCGATCGACTCTGTAGCTTCAAATATATTGTTTGTATATATCAACTTACAGATGTGTGACTTAATGTATATGTTACACTGCAATATATATGCAGCATTACTATGTATTCAAACGTAAACCTTGCTTATACACTTCCTAATATGACATGTAACGCTTCTGATATAACATTCATTCTTTTTTCAATTTATTTATTTTTTATTTCTTCTTCGAAGGAACAACCCCGTCCCACCCCTCCTCTCTCTCTCTCTCTCTCTCTCCCTTTCTTTTCTCTCTCTCTCTCTCTCTCTCTCTCTCTCTCTCTCTCTCTCTCTCTCTCTCTATATATATATATATATATATATCTGTCTCTCTCTCGATTTCAAAATTGATTATTATTTTTCTAATTCACCCAACCAACTCCTTCAGTTTTATACAGGGAATTGGTTAGCTCAGTCGGTAGCTCGTCTGCCTATCAATCCGGGGGTCGTGTGTTTGAATCTCCGGCCAGTCACAGTCTTAGCGATCATTGGTATACGACACTGTGTCTCATTATCATCCGTCTCTCACCGTTGATTTAAGTGGGACATTTATCAGTTACTTGCTGGAATGGGTGTGTTGGAGTACTGGTTAACTTTGCAGGGTCTTTAAAAAGAGTGGTTAAGTTGACTTACCGTCTCTTAGCCCTCGATGGCAAAAAATGACTCTTAATATTCGAACAAAAGAACATAAATCAGTTTCATACTATCTTAATAAAATGTGAATATATGCAAATAAATAATACCACTATATCATTGATTCATGTTCATGTTTTAGTTTCAAATCAAACAATAACATTATAATTTATTTAAAAATTACAAATGAATCTTTTGGACAATGGTGTCCATGTTGTTTTATCTAAGTAAGCTAAGTATCATAGCGACAGGTTCAAATGTTACATAGACAGCAGCGTGGTCTAGAGGTAGAGCGTCCGCCTCGCTTGCGGAAGGTCGTGGGTTCGATACCCGACTGGGTCATACCAAATACTTTAAAAATGTTACTGGAAGCTTCCTCGCTTGACGCTCAGCATTTTGAGGAAAATTCTAGGACCGGTCGGCCCGGTGTCAGTATAATGTGAGTGGGTGGGGTATCTTACCATGTGTCTGCAGCATGATACTCCAGTGCGACAGCGCTTAGAATACTGTCTCAAGTAGACACCGTCGCGAAATTGTTGAAAGCGACGTTAAACAACAACAACAACAACAACAACAACATATTTTACAAAATAAATAGTCGTATATTGATGTGAACATGGAATAAGTGAAAGCAGACAACTATAAGGCTAAGTGTGGGGCAAAACTTTATTCCGGTGTGTTCAGTGGTCATAAAGTGATTATATCAGGAAAAACGCTATAAATGTCTTAAAAATAAAAGCATCTCATTATCATTTAGAAATAAAATCCAAAATGGTTTGGTATCTCAAATCCACCAAAACGTGACATAATCGACAATAATTGGAATGGTAAATTTGCAACGAAGTCTCCATTCTTAAAATAGACAATCTCTTAAATACTGCTTGGCGTCATTTGGACTCTTTAAAGATGAAACAATTTTACAACGTAACGTACAAACATGTATCAATGGCGGGTCTACTCTTTAAAAAAAACGGCTTACGACTCTGCCCCACCCCACCCTCTAAACTCCCATATTTGATTTAAATTCACTATATTTCTACTGGAAAATATACGTGCCCGTTCAGACATTTTGTTGCGCTCCCTCTAAACTGAAATTCTGGATCCGCCGCTATGTATAACGGATCAAATTGAAATCAAAATGAAATCACGTGACTCATTTAATACGTCATAAAATATATTGCACTTTCAGCGGGAAATCTATTTCAGCCTAACCAAGGTGCGTAGCCCAAGTCGGGAAATCCCTTTTTAATATATAATTTTTACATGTTTAGATAGATATCCTTTTGACAATACGGGGTCAGTGAGTATATAAAGGCATGTTGTAATGGAAAAAAGGGTTTAGCCAATATTAATTTTTTAAAAATGCTGCTATATTCCCTTTAAACTAACGCCCATTTGCCATTTAAACACTCTAACGACGACATCCGATATGCAAATAATTGCCATAAACAATGACGTCACTTAAACAAAAAAAATCTGGTTTTAATCAAACAAAATGTTTAAATGTTCATTTCATTTATATAAAGATAAAGATTCTCTCTAGACTGTGATAAACGTGAGTAAGTAATCAACGTGTGGAGATATGGAGATATACTGAACTAAAACAAACTTCCATTCTAGTGCAGATATATATAAATAAAATTTGAATTATTTTTATATGTTTTGCAGGAGTATTCCAAGGTCATTTGTATTGTAAAAGATTATGGCTCTACTGTTACGGAAAATGATAAATTATAATTGATTAAAAATGGTTCGGGTAAAAAAGAATCAGAGCTGCACGGAAGTTGTTTTTTTTTTTGTTTAGTAATGGCACGTTCGTGTAATTTTTGTGGAATTTTAGTCGTATTAAAAACTGAGAAAACTGAACACTAAAACTTCAACGTCTTTATCTTATTGAAAAATAGAGTCAATAAGCTTGGTTAAATAAACACAGAATATACTGGTCCGCGCGTGCACGTGGAAATCGACTTTCACGTTGGTGTTTTTTCTAATGCACACGTGCTACATCTAACACTAATCGCTCGCCCGAAACTATGTACAGTCAAACCTGTCTTAAGCAGCCAATCAATGGAAAGAGCGAAGGTGACCTTTTAAGACAGGTTGTTGTTTAATACAGGTTAATTTACTCCGAAAGCATAGACATGGGAAATAGAAAACATTCTTGTTTAGGACAAATGGCTGCTTAATAGAGGTGACCGCTTAAACAGGTTTTACTGTAGGTCATTTTACATGTGTATTACTATTGATAGCCGCATATGACTTTATGGTTGTTTTTAAAATAAAAGTTGTATCCCTAAACTAGTACAAGTAATTCCTTTAGGTTGATAAAATGTTTTATGTATTTACTAAATATTTATTGAACTGTAAGATTTTCAGAAAACAAAATCGATAAAATATCCTATCATCTAAGATAACTACGAACGTCGAAAAAAAGCTAGCAATGCTGTAAGACCAGAGACGTGAAATATTCTATTTTTTTACTATAAACTGCAAATGTTTTTAACAAGAACAAAACAGTTTACCATCGATATTTAAAAATACAAACCTAAAGTAAAATCTGAAATATTTAAAGTCCGCTAGTTCTTATATTCGTGCTTCGTCAAATGAACAACGTTTACTTGGTCCATTATCTAGATATAAGTGTCACTTACGTACACATACTCTAATATCCAAATTAATTTAATGAAAACTGGCGTTTTTTAAGCGTCGTGCAGATAGACAAGGGCAATTTGCATGTCTGACGTGTTCTTTAATGTTTGGAAATGTTAATACTTCGGACTAATAATGAACAAAAATTACCGATCATCATGGCGAAGAAACAAAATACGACGTTCATTGCTGATTGGCGGGGTTGATTAACTTGATTAGAAGTTTATTCTTAATATGTCTTAAAATGAACGAGAACTCGGTTTTTATATGTTTTCCATAGGACAGAAAACGTGAATCAGTTTGGCTCCTTTTGTTTAGGTTTGCGATAAGTAAGTTATAGATTAAAGAAGGTGAAAAGTCACTATTATGAAGACAAACTCTTACACTAACAAAATGACAATTACTGCACTATAACTTGCACATAGTTCTATAGTCCAAATAATATAACCACCTATCCGTGTGATGAAAGCCGGTGCGTTTAAAGTTATTGTATAGATGATCGTCTGCTATTTTCACGTCCTACATGTTTGTTATTTTTTTTTGCTTACCTCCATAAATTATCTTTAAAGTTTCTTTTATTAAACTTTTTAAGTATCCAGGTACAATATATCGGTCCGTCACCGTTAGTTCATACTGAAATACTGTATTTTTTTTATAAAATAGCTTTTACACAAAATATTGCTTTAATAAAAAATAAAACATATTATAACTAAAGAATAGAGCTTACATAGGGTCATACATGATTATTTACCATGTATCAGCAACACGCTAATTCCAACTAGCATGTTCTTCAAATTCTTCATTAATGACCTTCTCTGATTTTGATGTAAATTCCAAAATTAAAGGTATTTCGTGTACTTCATATAACAGCATTGACATTTGCAACTAATTATAATGATATTTAAATTAGACAGGTATCAATTGAATAGAAAGTTATATCCAAAAGAAATAAGAATTAATCGTAGTTGGTACCAGTAAGTAATTGACCTGACGCGAGAGTGGCTATCGCTCCGCCCACTTGTCATGTGGCGTTGTTTGTCCAATAAAAGTCGGACCCGATTAGCTCAATCGGTTACGCATCTAACTATCAATCCAGGGGTCGTGAGTTCGAATACCCGCCCGGCAACAGTCTCCGTGATGATTGATATACGACATTGTGTATAAACATCATTCGTCTCTCACCGCTGATTCAAGTGGGAAAGTTATCAGTTACTTGCGGAAATGGGGTGTGCTAGAGTACTGGTTTACATTTCAGGATCCCAGGAAACAGAAGTTAGGTTAACTAATCGTCTGTTAGCCCTAGATGGTATAAAATGAGAGACCTAGACATATACACACTAGTGTGTTAACAGACGACATGAGAGACCCAGACATACACACACTAGTGTGTTAACAGACGACATGAGAGACCCAGACATATACACGCTAGTGTGTTAACAGACGACATGAGAGACCCAGACATATACACGCTAGTGTGTTAACAGACGACATGAGAGACCCAGACATATACACGCTAGTGTGTTAACAGACGACATGAGAGACCCAGTCATATACACGTTAGTATGTTAACAGACGACATGAGAGACCCAGACATATACACGCTAGTATATTAACAAACGACATGAGAGACCCAGACATATACACGCTAGTGTGTTAACAGACGACATGAGAGACCCAGACATATACACGCTAGTGTGTTAACAGACGGCATGAGAGACCCAGACATATACACGCTAGTGTGTTAACAGACGGCATGAGAGACCCAGACATATACACGCTAGTGTGTTAACAGACGGCATGAGAGACCCAGACATATACACGCTAGTGTGTTAACAGACGACATGAGAGACCCAGACATATACACGCTAGTGTGTTAACAGACGACATGAGAGACCCAGACATAAACACGCTAGTGTGTTAACAGACGACATGAGAGACCCAGACATATACACGCTAGTGTGTTAACAGACGACATGAGAGACCCAGACATATACACGCTAGTGTGTTAACAGACGACATGAGAGACCCAGACATATACACGCTAGTGTGTTAACAGACGACATGAGAGACCCAGACATATACACGCTAGTGTGTTAACAGACGACATGAGAGACCCAGACATATACACGCTAGTGTGTTAACAGACGACATGAGAGACCCAGACATATACACGCTAGTGTGTTAACAGACGACATGAGAGACCCAGACCTATACACACTAGTGTGTTAACAGACGACATGAGAGACCCAGACCTATACACACTAGTGTGTTAACAGACGACATGAGAGACCCAGACATATACACGCTAGTGTGTTAACAGACGACATGAGAGACCCAGACATATACACGCTAGTATGTTAACAGACGGCATATGAGACCCAGACATATACACGCTAGTATGTTAACAGACGACATGAGAGGCCCAGACATATACACGCTAGTATGTTAACAAACGACATGAGAGACCCAGACATATACACGCTAGTGTGTTAACAGACGACATGAGAGACCCAGACATATACACGCTAGTGTGTTAACAGACGACATGAGAGACCCAGACATATACACACTAGTGTGTTAACAGACGACATGAGAGACCCAGACATATAAACACTAGTATGTTAACAGACAACATGAGAGACCCAGACATATACACGCTAGTATGTTAACAGACGACATGAGAGACCCAGACATATACACATTAGTATGTTAACAGACGACATGAGAGACCCAGACATATATACGCTAGTGTGTTAACAGACGACATGAGACACCCAGACATATACACGCTAGTATGTTAACAGACGACATGAGAGACCCAGACATATAGACGCTAGTATGTTAACAGACGACATGAGAGACCCAGACATATACACGCTAGTGTGTTAACAGACGACATGAGAGAACCAGACATATACGCGCTAGTATGTTAACAGACGACATGAGAGACCCAGACATATACACAATAGTGTGTTAACAGACGACATGAGAGACCCAGACATATACACACTAGTGTGTTAACAGACGACATGAGAGAACCAGACATATACACACTAGTGTGTTAACAGACGACATGAGAGACCCAGACATATACACACTAGTATGTTAACAGACGACATGTGAGACCCAGACATATACACGCTAGTGTGTTAACAGACGACATGAGAGACCCAGACATATACACACTAGTGTGTTAACAGACGACATGAGAGACCCAGACATATACACACTAGTATGTTAGCAGACGACATGAGAGACCCAGACATATACACGCTAGTGTGTTAACAGACGACATGAGAGACCCAGACATATACACGCTAGTGTGTTAACAGACGACATGAGAGACCCAGACATATACACGCTAGTATGTTAACAGACGACATGAGAGACCCAGACATATACACGCTAGTGTGTTAACAGACGACATGAGAGACCCAGACATATACACGCTAGTGTGTTAACAGACGACATGAGAGACCCAGACATATACACGTTAGTATGTTAACAGACGACATGAGAGACCCAGACATATACACGCTAGTGTGTTAACAGACGACATGAGAGACCCAGACATATACACGCTAGTGTGTTAACAGACGACATGAGAGACCCAGACATATACACACTAGTGTGTTAACAGACGACATGAGAGACCCAGACCTATACACACTAGTATGTTAACAGACGACATGAGAGACCCAGACATATTCACGCTAGTATGTTAACAGACGACATGAGAGACCCAGACATATACACGCTAGTGTGTTAACAGACGACATGAGAGACCCAGACATATACACGCTAGTATGTTAACAGACGGCATGAGAGACCCAGACATATACACGCTAGTATGTTAACAGACGACATGAGAGACCCAGACATATACACACTAGTATGTTAACAAATGACATGAGAGACCCAGACATATACACGCTAGTATGTTAACAGACGACATGAGAGACCCAGACATATACACGCTAGTGTGTTAACAGACGACATGAGAGACCCAGACATATACACGCTAGTGTGTTAACAGACGACATGAGAGACCCAGACATATACACGCTAGTATGTTAACAGACGACATGAGAGACCCAGACATATACACGCTAGTGTGTTAACAGACGACATGAGAGACCAAGACATATACAAGCTAGTGTGTTAACAGACGACATGAGAGACCAAGACATATACAAGCTAGTGTGTTAACAGACGACATGAGAGACCCAGACATATACACGCTAGTGTGTTAACAGACGACATGAGAGACCCAGACATATACACGCTAGTGTGTTAACAGACGACATGAGAGACCCAGACATATACGCGCTAGTGTGTTAACAGACGACATGAGAGACCCAGACATATACACACTAGTGTGTTAACAGACGACATGGGAGAACCAGACATATACACACTAGTGTGTTACCAGACGACATGAGAGACCCAGACATATACACACTAGTGTGTTACCAGACGACATGCGAGACCCAGACATATACACACTAGTGTGTTAACAGACGACATGAGAGACCCAGACATATACACGCTAGTGTGTTAACAGACGACATGAGAGACCCAGACATATACACATTAGTGTGTTAACAGACGACATGAGAGACCCAGACATATACACGCTAGTATGTTAACAGACGACATGAGAGACCCAGACATATACGCGCTAGTATGTTAACAGACGACATGAGAGACCCAGACATATACACGCTAGTGTGTTAACAGACGACATGAGAGACCCAGACATATACACGCTAGTGTGTTAACAGACGGCATGAGAGACCCAGACATATACACACTAGTATGTTAACAGACGACATGAGAGACCCAGACATATACACGCTAGTGTGTTAACAGACGACATGAGAGACCCAGACATATACACGCTAGTGTGTTAACAGACGACATGAGAGACCCAGACATATACACGTTAGTATGTTAACAGACGACATGAGAGACCCAGACATATACACGCTAGTGTGTTAACAGACGACATGAGAGACCCAGACATATACACGCTAGTGTGTTAACAGACGACATGAGAGACCCAGACATATACACACTAGTGTGTTAACAGACGACATGAGAGACCCAGACCTATACACACTAGTATGTTAACAGACGACATGAGAGACCCAGACATATTCACGCTAGTATGTTAACAGACGACATGAGAGACCCAGTCATATACACGCTAGTGTGTTAACAGACGACATGAGAGACCCAGACATATACACGCTAGTATGTTAACAGACGGCATGAGAGACCCAGACATATACACGCTAGTATGTTAACAGACGACATGAGAGACCCAGACATATACACACTAGTATGTTAACAAATGACATGAGAGACCCAGACATATACACGCTAGTATGTTAACAGACGACATGAGAGACCCAGACATATACACGCTAGTGTGTTAACAGACGACATGAGAGACCCAGACATATACACGCTAGTGTGTTAACAGACGACATGAGAGACCCAGAAATATACACGCTAGTATGTTAACAGACGACATGAGAGACCCAGACATATACACGCTAGTATGTTAACAGACAACATGAGAGACCCAGACATATACACGCTAGTGTGTTAACAGACGACATGAGAGACCAAGACATATACAAGCTAGTGTGTTAACAGACGACATGAGAGACCAAGACATATACAAGCTAGTGTGTTAACAGACGACATGAGAGACCCAGACATATACACGCTAGTGTGTTAACAGACGACATGAGAGACCCAGACATATACACGCTAGTGTGTTAACAGACGACATGAGAGACCCAGACATATACGCGCTAGTGTGTTAACAGACGACATGAGAGACCCAGACATATACACACTAGTGTGTTAACAGACGACATGGGAGAACCAGACATATACACACTAGTGTGTTACCAGACGACATGAGAGACCCAGACATATACACACTAGTGTGTTACCAGACGACATGCGAGACCCAGACATATACACACTAGTGTGTTAACAGACGACATGAGAGACCCAGACATATACACGCTAGTGTGTTAACAGACGACATGAGAGACCCAGACATATACACATTAGTGTGTTAACAGACGACATGAGAGACCCAGACATATACACGCTAGTATGTTAACAGACGACATGAGAGACCCAGACATATACGCGCTAGTATGTTAACAGACGACATGAGAGACCCAGACATATACACGCTAGTGTGTTAACAGACGACATGAGAGACCCAGACATATACACGCTAGTGTGTTAACAGACGACATGAGAGACCCAGACATATACACACTAGTATGTTAACAGACGACATGAGAGACCCAGACATATACACGCTAGTGTGTTAACAGACGACATGAGAGACCCAGACATATACACGCTAGTGTGTTAACAGACGACATGAGAGACCCAGACATATACACGCTAGTGTGTTAACAGACGACATGAGATACCCAGATATATACACGCTAGTGTGTTAACAGACGACATGAGAGACCCAGACATATACACGCTAGTGTGTTAACAGACGACATGAGAGACCCAGACATATAAACGCTAGTATGTTAACAGACGACATGAGAGACCCAGACATATACACGCTAGTATGTTAACAGACGACATGAGAGACCCAGACATGTACACACTAGTGTGTTAACAGACGACATGAGAGACCCAGACATGTACACACTAGTGTGTTAACATACGACATGAGAGACCCAGATATATACACGCTAGTATGTTAACAGACGACATGAGAGACCCAGACATATACACGCTAGTATGTTAACAGACGACATGAGGACCCAGACATATACGCGCTAGTATGTTAACAGACGACATGAGAGACCCAGACATATACGCGCTAGTGTGTTAACAGACGACATGAGAGAACCAGACATATACGCGCTAGTATGTTAACAGACGACATGAGAGACCCAGACATATACACACTAGTGTGTTAACAGACGACATGAGAGACCCAGACATATACACACTAGTGTGTTAACAGACGACATGAGAGAACCAGACATATACTAACTAGTGTGTTAACAGACGACATGAGAGACCCAGACATATACACACTAGTATGTTAACAGACGACATGCGAGACCCAGACATATACACACTAGTGTGTTAACTGACGACATGAGAGACCAGACATATACACACTAGTATGTTAACAGACGACATGAGAGACCCAGACATATATACGCTAGTTTGTTAACAGACGACATGAGAGACCCAGACATATACACGCTAGTGTGTTAACAGACGACATGAGAGACCCAGACATATACACACTAGTATGTTAACGATAGTCCACCGAGGTGTTAGCTTCAAACATGTAGATGCATGCATGATAGTCAACCAAGGTCAGTGTAAGCTTCAAACATGTAGATTCATGCATGATAGCAAAACGAGGTGTTAACTTAAAGCATATAGATCCATGCATGATGGCCATCGACGTGTTAGCTTCAAACATGTAGATACATGCATAATAGTCAACCGAGATCAGTGTAAGCTTCAAACATGTAGATTCATGCATGATAGTCCACCGAGGTGTTAGCTTCAAACATGTAGATGCATGCATGATAGTCAACCGAGGTCAGTGTAAGCTCCAAACATGTAGATTCATGCATGATAGCACAACGAGGTGTTAACTTTAAACATATAGATCCATGCATGATGGCCATCGAGGTGTTAGCTTCAAACATGTAGATACATGCATGATAGTCCACCGAGGTGTTAGCTTCAAACATGTAGATCCATGCATGATAGTCAACAAAGGTCAGTGTAAGCTTCAAACATGTAGATTCATGCATGATAGTCCACCGAGGTGTTAGCTTCAAACGTGTAGATTCATGCATGATAGTCAACCGAGGTGTTAGCTTCATAATGTAGATCCATGTATGATAGCCACCGACGTGTAAGCTTCAAACATGTAGATTCATGCATAATAGTACACTGAGGTGTTAGCTTTCAAACATGTAGATACATGCATGGTAGTCAAACGAAGTCAGTGTAAGCTTCAAAGGTGTAGATACATGCATGATAACCCACTGATGTGTTAGCTTCAAACATGTAGATCCATGCATGATAGTCAACCGAGGTGTTATCTTCAAACATGTAGATCCATGCATAATAGTCCACCGAGGTGTAAGCTTCAAACGTAGATAAATTTACGAAAGCAAACCGAAGTGTTAGCTTCAAACATGTACATCCGTGCATGATAGTCCACCGAGGTGTAAGCTTCAAACGTAGATAAATTCATGAAAGCCTACCGAGGTGTTAACTTCCAGTGCAGATAGTTTTTTACGAAAGCACGAACTTGTATTGGAATAAAGAACAAAAAAATATTCTTTCACGGATAAAGAAATAAATGTTCTTCATTAAAGAATACGCTGATTTCGGTAAAAAGGTGTTAGGATTTAAAGATATTTTATTGCCGCAATGTGTACAATAAGGTCAAGCCACAAGTTCTTAACAACATAAGTTACGACTCTTTCCATAAATAATTGAAACAGAGATAAAACATGGCATAAATGGTACATTATAAAAGTTTTGTTCAAGAATAGAACGAAACGATAATTTTAATAAGAACATCAAGGTTAAAGAGGCAGACTAAAGAAGAGATAAAGAATAAGGTAAGGATTATAAAGATTATTCTACACGTAGTCAAGACACGTTCACCAAGTGTTATAGTTATCACAATCATGTTGTACAAAAATATACATACAATAATGAAAATCTATTGTTGTCAAAAACAAGTCTTGCACACATTTTGATATGTTGTTTTACTGTTCCCAATGTAAATACATCAAGGGAGCAATTGCATAGCGACCAATATATTGGAAAACAAATACATCAAATAAACGTCAATTTAAGTCCGTCTGAATAATCAAAGTACCCAGAGTACTGAAGATGTGACTGCTTTAGTCATACGCGCGGACGCGTTTCAATTAGGGGGAGGGGCAACGTGGGGCTGGGGTTAGGGGATACGGGATGTCGCCATTAGATACCTTAAACACGAAAATGTTTCATTCTAGCAAGTTTTCATGATAAAAATATGGTTTTTATTTACACCAAATAGTTTGCGTCTTTTACAGGGAATACACCAGGACAAAACGCTTTTAATGTCTTAGCAAATAAAATAATTATTAGAATGGATAAAAAGCATCAATACAAAGAATCCGAATGGTTTCGTATGTCAAATCCACCAAAACAGAACAAAATCGTTATTCAAACTAAAACGAGATATTTAAAACGAAATAAAACATTTGAAACATCCTGATAAGTGCCACATGCCCCCTAAGTGTTCTGTGAAAATAACAACATTCCATCAGTAGGGATTTAAAGACGAAAACGTGTGACCTTGACATATGGGTATTGCACTTGACACATCTTAATGACATGTTGATAACTTGTGTCAATTTATTCTAAAATACCTCCATGTATGACAAAGTTACAAACCGATCACGAAATTTCAAACAGACTCAAAGTGTTGGCAAACAGACTCAGAGTGTTGGAAAACAGACTCAAAGTGTGGCCTTGACCTTTAAGGTACGGGTCTGGGTCTTACGAACAACATAACGTAATCAGTTGATGTTTTGTGTCTTGTATTTTTAATCCATCTCTGTATGACAAAGTTACAGAACGGACATATCTCAGACGGACAGATGGATGTTATAACACCTTTAAAATTTGATCAACATCGGCAAATAACAAAACTGGCCTGTAGGCTATTTTACAAATTATACTGCTACACTAGCAATAAAAATTACATACATAGACCCTTTTTAAACACTATTGATCGGAAACCATTATCTCGGCTAAAATCAAGTCAGAAGGGTCTATAACTCCTGTACATCTCAAACAAAGTGAGGATGCCAATTATATGGTGATGCACTTTATCTGAAGAAGAAGAAGAAGAATTATTGTCAATTAGACATAAAATGCACCTTTGACCTTTGTGGTATGGGTCTGGGTCTTACGCAGGACATAACGTCATGTCATGTTAATATTTTTTACCAAAAAATATTTAAATCCATCAATGCATGACTACAGACCGGACACGAAGTCTATGACGTACGAATCTCAAACAGACGGAAATTGTGACCGTGACCTGTGAGATGAGGTTTGTGGTCTTAAGCGGTACATGGCATCATGTCATGTTTATCACCAGAGCCAAAGTAATTCAGAAATTTGGATGAGTGATTCTACGGGCTTAGTAGATGATGGACTTGTTGTAATTAAGTCATTAAGCAAGCATTCGAATCTGCATCCGAGCCTCGGAAGAAGCTGCAAGTCTCCCAGACATGTTTTTATATTAAATATATACTTTCACAAAGATTTTATTTTGTGAAATGTACAAACTATATATTTATGTTTTAGCTATTATTTCAATTATTATTGCAATATTAAATAACATGTTAGCCATACTTGTTGAAATGTTAATATTAACCTTTAATTGTTATATAATATGTTACAGGGAAGCACATGAAATGTTTTTTAGTTTAATTTGTGTCTTAAGGACAATCAAACCAAAATCAAATAATTGCAATGACAAATAATTAAACAGTTTCCTGTAATTATTTCCGGAAAGAGGTATGTATATATATATATATATAGATTGGTCTCGCATTTCAGATATACACACACTTCGGGATATATATTATTGCAGGTAAACAAAAGGTTTTATTTAAATATTATGTTTGAATTAAATTACTTTAACTCAAACGTCTGGTTAAAATATTGAGTTAAAACTGTCTCGATTTAATGATTTAACTTAAGAAATTATGTTTAAAAATATATTGTTCACCGAACAATTATGATCATTATGTTATTAGGAATTAGAATTACATTTAGTAACTAGACTATAATGAATTTAAGTCGCTATACCCCATACCTTTCACAATCTCTCACATAAGCGAGTAATTTCCCCATCTATCAAAATCATGTAGTAATGTTTATTGATACTTGATTATGTTTTGTAACATATGCTATTATGTATTTGAAGTCTGTTTCACAAAATCTATTTGATTTCTGCTAAACAACATATATGTACAAAATATTGATATTTCGTTTTATATGTATTTGATTTCTGTATGTTGATGTATATAATATATAAACTTCAGATATACACACTTTTCGGGATATATATTATTGCAGTTATCACTTGCTCCCCGACAACAACTACAACAACATATCCAGATCATAAAAAGCATAAGTTCAGAACGAGGTAAAACGGACCCGTCTAAAGATACCTCTCGAGGAACATTGTGACCAACTTCCAATAAAATCTGCTAAGTGGTTTTGGAGGTCATTTTAAATAATGACGACAAACGATGACGAAGTCTGTTACAGGGATAACTCAGCCGAGCCTCACTCAGATGAGCTTAGGTGTTGAATAAGAAGAATAATTATATGTACATGTATGTTATTAACTAGTTTTTTGTTTTATTTTCTGATTATCCATTGTATATGACCATTATATCCGTGTAATCAAATGTTTTCAATAAATGACGGTTGTAACAACGATAATTACACAAAAGTATGACAGTTATCATCCACTGGCTGTACAGTGTATTGGATAGGAATGAGTCCTGTATTATACTCAGTTTGTCCATATATCATAAATTGGTTTGAATATTTGACCGTCATGTTTATGACATTGAGGAATAATAGACTATCAATTCACTCAACACTCTTCCTGGGAGCCTTGAACAAGTACTCAAGCACAACTAACTCCGCGTGTTACGTATAACTTTCCTACTTGAATATGCGGTCATAACCGAATGATAATGCGACACAATGCCGTATATCAATTGCCTCGTAGACTGCGGCCTGGCGGGGACTCGAACTCATAACGCCTGGATTGATAGTCAGACGTTCTACCGACTGAACTAACTGGAACTGACATTTGTTCTATCAACATGAATCCTAACACGTGCAAATCTACGTGGTTCTTTGTGACATTTGTGTCACTCATCTTAAAGCAACCTATCCACGAATGATTCACAAACTAATATCCCATTTAACTTTACTTTAATATGCAATATATGGGGATTTCTGATCAAAATATACCTTTGCGCGGGTATGGTAAATAAAATGTATCGATATTTTACTGAATCATTTGTACGTGTTTTTTAGAATACGGCTAACGGGTTCCCCATCCGTCATTTATATAAAATATGTAAATGATCTGTTCCAAACACTATTGTCATTTCGGCAGTAAGTAAAAATATTATTAAGAGTAAAAGCAAAGACAAGACAGAAAAATAAGGCTAAAGTTTATTTTCTGTTGGAAAGCGATAACTATTTCAAACACATTCTAATCTCCCATACCCGCTAGGTCATTTTTTCCTACGTGCACAGATAACTCCTGCCTACGTTCTCTAGTATTCTTGTACAGGTTATTCCCCTTACCAATATGTACTCAGTTATCATGAGAAAAGTTATAGACCATTCTTAATATTGTCTCATAATTATGCATATCAACACCAGAACGAGACTAGGAGCACGTCCTATCTTTCAATAACCTATGCGCTGACTTTTATCATTCGACTTTTGAAGGCGCCGATTTTTAGACCGTGTTCCTTAAATTTGTCAACATCCGGTGAGTGGCAGCTGAAATAAAGGCGGTATCCAATATGTTTTATAATATTTGTTTGCATTTATAAAAACTTGTTCTATTTAATTTAATAAATTATTTGAATAAAATCTAACATGTGTTTGTCGACAAAAAGTTCACAAATAGCTCTTTATTGAACTTTTAATGTTATATCTAACCGGAAACGGCCACGTCGTTTCGGAATACCTCGGATTTAGCCTACATCAGAAATTAACAAAAAATATATCTCAGCTTTTCGTTTAGTTCGTGTGCAGAATTTATATGACACTTTACTTGACCGAACTGCAATAAGTGAATGTTATTTGGTATTTTTATCAGATATTTACAAAATTGTATGTTTTGCTGCTTGTAAAATGCTGATTGCAATTCATTAATGCTAAAAAAAACACCATTTATGTTCGCTTCCCAACCTTCTGATGACCCTTGATTTTATATTGTTTACCTTGTCTAATGTATTTGGATGTGGGTGTATCGGACCATGAATAGACACAGGCAGGACAAACAATGATAACAAAAATTGAATGAACAAAAAAAATAGGGAGTGGGGAGGGGGAATAGAAAGTTTCCAAAAGCATTAAACAAATGTTTAAACAAAGTTTTGTTTATATAGAAAAGTGGTGATAGCCACCTTTATCCACAACTTTCTACAGAAATGTGTCCTTTCCACAAACCGTTGCTGGAAAATCTGTGCTGATGTTGCTAATCAAACCCTGATCTGATTTGGTATCTTTCAAGCAGGGGTTGTCACCACTTTCATTCGGCCTTCAGGGGTCTAGCAACAAGTAGTCACTTGTGATTCCAGTTGCTGTTCTGGTCGTGGCTGCTGTAACCAGAGGGGTCTGGGATGAAGAGATGAAAATTAGCAGGACCCACTTTATTCTTATTTCTATCTTTTAACTATTCAACCTCAACTAACTGTCTATCCTTTCATTATATTTTTCTTGACCTAGCACCACGGTTCACGTAATAAGTAAAGTGTGATTGATTTGGTATATGGTTTAGGACTCCCACCACTTTTATCTCCCTTGAGTACTCTGGACCTACAGATAAAGGAGGTAGAAATAAAACTTTAGTTCTCTTTTTCTTCATTTTTCAGAGCTTTGTATTGCAGTGATTTAATTTGTCGTACCATGTGTTAAAGGGTCAGTATTGTAGAAATCACCACTGAAAATTTGATGCTGATACAATAGTTTTGGGTAATTCTGTGTCATATCAGATTTGTTGGTTCGAACCACATTGGGGGCAAATTGTTGGCATATTATTACTCTAGAAATTGATACACACTGAAGCATTGAATTTTAAAAAAAATGGTCAAGGTATGCTTCTTTCCCTTTATAATTGCAATTTTTGAACCAGTGAAGAATTTGATCCCAGAAACATGCCTCAGATTTTATTTTATCACTGTGTTTTGGACATAAATGTTACAATCGAGCCCTGTGGGAAATGTTATAGTTGTATGAGACGTGTAGATGATCGTTGTTTTTTATGGGCATCAGGTCAAGCTGAGGATAAAACTTAAAAACTCTGTCCAGTGTGAGTGACCAACACTCTGTCCACTACATTACCACTGTGGAGTCGATGCTCAGCTTGATAGGAGTCGCAGTGGTTCAATAGTTAATATGTGACCTTGACCATTGAGCTAGTGTGATTTCAAAATCCCTCCATATTTTGTTTTTTTGAAAATCTAAATTTAACCCTTTTGGGGCCAATTCTGGACATTTATGGAAATTTAATCATCTTTATTGAACCAAATCTAATTTATTTTCATAACACAATGGTTCAGATCTCAAATTAAACATTATTTTTAAACAAATGAATGAGAAAATGAGAAATTCCGATTTTCTTAAAGTATTACTGTGTAAAGTCTACAATAGAGTAATAATTTGTGGAACAGGAACAAGACATGCAAGTAAATTTAAAAATATAACCGTCTTAATTATACATGGTTTTTAAATCATACAGCTTTTGAGAATCAATGTTGAATCCATGTCCTGTGTAGGTCCACTACTGGGTGTTGATTATGAGGAGCCATAAGGCTAAACCGAGGACCAAACTTGCAACCTGAAACCGCTCGATAGATTTTCACCAAATTTGGTGTGAAACATTGTTACATAAAGCTCTCTCAAGTTTGTTCAATTCATAATCCTGGGGTCTTATCAGTTTGTCATTTTCAAAATTTCAAAAATCTTCTTCTCAAGAACTGTATTCAAAGGCCTTCTGTGATTGGTGCGGGAAAACAGGTATCTTTGGAGTAAAGGGATAAATGGTCCCCATGAGAAGGTATTTCACGGTTGTTGAAATAAAAAAGCTAGTGTTCATTGGGGTCCACTAAGGGGACTTGAGTTTTTACATAGGAAGAATATGTGATAAAAAGATCATTCTCAACATTTGAAAGGAAGTGACAGCTGAAATCTGGCGAGCGTCTTGAGCATCTAGTTTTTTAGTTGTTTTTTAACACCACTTTCAACACGTTTCCAGTTATAAAATTATTATGGCATATCCAGTTTTATTTGTGGAAGAAAACCTCAGAAAGAATCTGAGAAGAACCACCATCCTTTCACAAATTCCTGGCAAACTTTCTCGCATAATTTTTTTTTGAGCGAGCAGTACTTGAACATACAAGCTTAGTGGTGAAAGGTAGGTATCTGGGTTCATTTGGATATTAACAATATTATGAATAATTGTTGTTTTAGGTTTATGGTAATTGTTGTATGGCTATAAACACGCAAATGCTGTTTTATGTGTAATAAAATATTTGTTTGTTACTATGTTGTTGTTTTTTTGTAGTGAAATACATCATTGATCCTTAACTTTTTTTTTTACTTTTTACACTTCCAACTGGTAAATCATGATATACCTTAAAATAGCAGATAAAGAGTTTCCCTTTGATATATTGATTATATAAATGTAACATGTGCATGCTGCAATTTGAGTGGAAACTGGCTTTTTTCTATACAGTTTTGCAACCTCTTTTGGGTTGCATTTTAGTTCCATTGACTTTTGGCAGTGTTATTGTCTTTTAATTATTTTTAAACAAGTTTCTCAACAAATGATGTAGTTGTAACAGTCAGTGAAAACAGGATTATATTTATAATTAGTGTGCAGTGCTGTAATATGGCTTCAAGATGCATCCTTATAGTACAATGAAGTACATCCATCTTTAAGATGGAAGATGTTGGTTTGATCCCAACTAAGGATATCTGTTGGAGGTTTCTTACAATATAGACATTGCAAATCTGTTATGAATTATTACAAATGTTTTGATGAGTAAGTTGGGGCATAATTTTCAGGAATAAGAACAATTTGGAGTTTTCATGACAATTAATGAAAATAATTAGGTAAGTTCAATGTCTGTGAAGTATGCATTATACAACAATATCATTCATGTTATAGTTCTGACTGACAGAATTAAGTGTTTGTTTTGTACAATAGTTGTTAGTGTTGAGGTCTTCACCAGGACTTGAACCTGAATCTCTTTTCATGTAGAAAAGTGTGCTACATTACACTATAAAGATGTACTCAACACCAGGAACCATATATACCGGTATATATATATATATATATATATATATATATATATATACATATGTTATTATTTTATCTAAATATATAAAGAAACAGTCCAAACTGTAAAATGAATGCAAGTGTATTCCTTTACAGTTGATGTTATTTAACTAAAATGACTTGCTAAGGAAACTCTTGCTGGGGAGAAAAATATTGTAATGTCCATTTCTTTCATGGCATTTTATCTCTGCAAACAAGAAAATATTCCCACTTGAATCAGCATTGACAGACGAATAAAAATTAAAGGTAATGTCTTCAATCATCAATGAGACTGTTGCGAGAAGATTGTTGTTGTATTGGGTCTATCTGCTTTCAACAATGTTTCTGACAGTACTTTGAGCCACACTAGAGTATCATGCCAGACACCTACACATGGTACGATACCCCACCCAGTCACAATATAAGCAACATTATAACAACACCAGGTCGACCAGACCTAGAACTATCCCCTAAATGCTGAGTGCCAAGAGAAGAAGTTTCTATTTTTCAAGTATTTTGTATTACCCGACCAGGGATCAAACCCATAACCTTACACATGGCTGTGAAGTCCACTACGCCATCACAAATTTTCACACAAAAAAAGTTAGCATCAAGTATAACATCCAAATCAGTGCTTTTTATCTACAATCATATTTTCAGATCTATTTCATAACCATACACTTACAATGTTAATATGTAATATACATGTATGCCAGGTCAAATAACCAATTTAAGATAGATGTATAACACCAGAAATGTTGTTGTTATTTTCAAAATGGCAGACACAATTCTGTCGATATTCGAACGCTTATTTCTCCACCAATATTTGTTGGAATGCCTAGAAAAAAAATTCATCGTGAAATAATTATTTTACTTTTAATTTGATGTCCTTTTTACGATTAAAGACCTGAACATTTTTTAAAAAGGCATAACGCTCAATATGCATTACTTGAAATTTGGTAATTATGTACAACTTAGCAGTTACTGTAAATGATATAAAATATTCAGAAACAGCATTCCAATTAGTAGCCAAAAGACCCACTTTGGTAACACTCTTTCTAGTTGTATTTCCAATCCCATGATGAACATATAACTATTTCCATTTTCCTTTGTATACTTTCCCTGTAACTAGCTTTGTGTGCCTCAACTGCCTTCCTTTCCTTCCTAATGAGTATATAACTGGACGACTGCCTCAAACGGATGCATTAAGATGTTGTTAATGGAATGTCAACCAGAATAAATTTGATATTCTGTTCATATATTTTTCAGTGAAAGAGAAAGATTTCTGGCCACAAAAATGTTAATTCACTTCACAATTATAGCAAAATAAACAATGACCAGAGTAAAAACATTTCCGACATGAAAACAGCAAATTTTGAAATAACCCAACCCACGTGTACCAAAACAGACCTACAGGAACCAAATGCACAATCAGAAAATATGATGCCACCGGAAACTTTTTGTCAACAGTCACTTCCATGGGAATGTCAGCTTCCACTTTAGTAATATAAGTGAAACCCAAAATCTCACAACTGACAAACCACTCTGACAGCTCGTCACGTCACAACTGACAAACCACTCTGACAGCCCGTCACAACTGACAAACCACTCTGACAGCTCGTCACGTCACAACTGACAAACCACTCTGACAGCTCGTCACGTCACAACTGACAAACCACTCTGACAGCCCGTCACAACTGACAAACCACTCTGACAGCTCGTCACGTCACAACTGACAAACCACTCTGACAGCTCGTCACGTCACAACTGACAAACCACTCTGACAGCCCGTCACAACTGACAAACCACTCCGACAGCCATCACGTCACAACTGACAAACCACTCTGACAGCCCGTCACGTCCGATGCCCATCATTTCAAGCATATATTCTAGTTGGCTTATTGTTGACTGTATGAGAGGTTGGACAAGCGCTATGTCCAGGTTTTCCTTCTGAAATGACAAACTAAGTTTAGTCAGAATGGGCATAATGTCCATCAAAAGTTTAGTGACCCCTATGAACTCGAACTGTGTATGCCTTTAGCAGCTCCGCTTTTTTCAGCCTGTTTTTCTTATTCAAAGTATGTAACCAGTGATGCCCATGTATGGAATACTGCCTCTAAAGCACTTAAGAAAGCAAACCATCTCACTGAATGTATTTCCTTTATTTTCAGTTGTTTGTCATGCCATACTGCTTCAATCTTGTTTAAGTTAGATGACCGCAAGGAAGAATGCTTGAAATGGCAGAATATATTTGTAAGAATTTCCCTGTACTTCTTTAAATAAAACACATTGTCAGCAGACTGGCTTGTACACAGTGCTAATTTGTGTGCCATGCAGTGAATATTTAAACATAATGACTGATCTTCAAGAAGCCGAGTACTTACATCTGTTTTCCAACATGTCATTACTGATGCTCCATCAGAACCAGAGAAACATAACTTAATTCATATCAATGCCCTTTTCCTGTGCAGCAGCTTTCAAGTTTGTATACACTGTCTCAGCATCACCCTTGTCTATCTCAATATTGTCTAAAAATACTGTTTCTGGCTCAAAGTCACAGTCTTTTGACACAAAACGTACATAACAGACTAGTTTCTTTTTTATAGACACGTCGTCACTTTCATCACACGTCAGTGACACATCAGTGCATTTGTTGAGTTTACATTTTAATTAATTTTCAATAACTATAGATATAGCATCTTGCACTTCGAATCTGTTAATGCATGTAAATGATCAGCACTTGTTTGGTGCCTAAGAAGTGTTGATGTTCTATAATTATTGCATCCTGCTACAAATGGGTTTGATTTACTTGTTTTTGCCGGATTGTCTGATTTGCTTTTATTAGCACTGGTAGGAGAAAAAAAGTCAGAAATTCTTTTCATTATTGCAGATGCTCACGATGACAGTTTTGGATAGATCCTAACATAAGTGACGAAAACGCTTGCATATTGACTGGTGTACAGGTTTATTTATAAATAAGCGTGCATGATTTTGTCGTTAAACTCATGGTAACACGTCTTTAAACTGACTGGTGTACAGGTTTATTTATAAACTGACAAGCGCGATTTTATCGATAAACACATGGTAACCAGTCCCTTGCAAATAAATTTGTTTCTGTTATACAAAGATTCGCTTCGAGTTTACTTGTCTGCTAAGATTGATTCGTGAGAGTACAGAAAAAACGAAATAACCTGACATTGGCAGTATTTGTATTGCGCTCATTCGGCCCAATGTCATCGTAATTGCGCCATTTGTGTTTTAAAAGGACCAATGGCGCGCTCTAGATTGTAGAGTGGAGATATGGAATGTTTTGAGTTGAATAAAATCTCAGTTTGAGTTATTTAGTGAAACTGGCACCAGGAAGGTTAATCAGTAGTCAAGCATACCGGTCTTCTCAAGGGATGACTTTCCCACTGGAATTCACGATGAGAGATGAATGACAATGAGATACAATATCATATATCAATCATCATGGAGACTAAGGGCTGGAAGGGATTAAACTCACAACCCCTGGATTGATAGTCAAAGGTGCTACTGACTGAGCTAACCTGTCCCAGCAAAAACAATATGATTAAGTAATCAAACATTTTTTTGACAAAACAAGAGCATATACATGTAATTCACTGAATCATGATATATGTGGAGCGCGTGGTTCAGTGGTAGAGCACCGAACCCATGATCAGAGGGTCATAGGTTCGATCCTCCGCTACGGCTATGTGTGGTGTCCTTGAGCAAGGCACTTTTTCCGCATATGCTTTGTACTGGTACTACCCAGGAAGACTTCGAGCGTGATTTGTCTAAGATGTAAGAACTTGTTTCACAATCGAAGTAAAATAACTAAGTTTAAAACATGATATCAACAAATGTAGAATCTGGAGCTAAATTTTATGTACATGACTATTATGTCACATTTACTAGAGATAAAATTAACTAGAACTGTCCACTGTGTGTGACTTACACCCATCCCTCACAATGTAATCAATAAATATTCAAGTAAAAAAATGTTTACACTCTAAAATATGACTCCAGATCCCATTTGAGATTTTAATTGCAATTTAATTATTGTTACGGAGAGGGGGTGGTCCTTCTGTGTTTCAAGTTTAAGACAATATGTATACCTGGCTAGTATGTGCAGATTTCTGGGAACAAATGACCTGTACTCCCATCACACAGAGTTTGTCCATACATTTTGTCTGCTTCCTCTCTAGTGTCTTGTTCAACTCTGAAAACACACACACACACACATATATATATATATATATATATATATATATATATATATACAATTAGCTCCTAAAGTATAAAACCTTTCAAAGTGATAACATCAATTATGGGAAGAGCTTTTTTATCATCACTGATTGCTATTTCAGTTATATAATGGCAGTCAGCACATCTTATTGTCATTCCTGGGGTTCGCTAGCTGGTAAATCTATATTAGGCATACATCTCTGCAAATCACTGACTACTTCCCAATATATTCAGAGTTTAAAGATTCAAGGCTATAGAACAAAGTTCCGGCAAATCATCATATGGCTGTTTGGGAGTTCAAACAGTTGACCCCTGCACTGTCAGACACATTACCAACTGAGCTAGCATCACTTAATCACCACTGAGTTCAATAACAGTTGTATAATGTAAAAAATAAAGAATATTTTCATAAATTCAAGAATGACAAACATATCAATAAAGATTCAACACTACTAAATTTACTGAAAATATATTATGTAAGTCTCATGGCTGCTTGTCACATAAGGCAAAGTGTAACATACAGACTCTAGATTGTAATAATCATCAGGAGGGGAAACAAACCATCATAAATACTATTGTTGTAAGTTCATGAGATACAAACTTAATGTATTGAATGAAATGTAAATCTACATGTAGCCTAACAAGTCCCATTTATCAATTATGCAGCACATCATACCAGCAGATTAATGTTTATTTTACTTCAACTGTGAAACCAGTTACAAATTATACTCAAAGTATTCCTGGTTAGAATATGAGAATATAGAATATAAGCATATGGGGAAAAGGTGTCTTGCTCAAAAACACCACATATAGGTGGAGGATCGAACCCACGACTCTCTGATCATTGGGCTGATGCTCTATAACTGGACAACCCGCTAAGAGTGACCATTCATGGGAATGTGTTCATGAATTATACAATTCTACATACATGTAGGTTCATTGATGGATTTAAGTTGTGACAATATATCTAAATATGCAAACATAGAAAGTTTGGGTGGGATTTAGGAATCCAGCTAGAGCCCTCTGTAGTTGAGCAAATGCTGCAGATGGCAGGCATTTCTCTAGACTTGGTCTCATTTTCAAAATTTCTTTGACCTTTGGTCTATCATTTCCCAGAATCCTAAGAATGGTAAGAAGGTCATGGAGTTCACCTGCCTCTAAACCTGATGGCAAAGAAATACAACTGATAAGCATTGACATTTTAACTATTTCAATTTTCTTGTTTAATGAATGTTCTCATTAGCATTTAAAACAAATTCAGCATTTTCTTTTAGTACTGGTTCTACCCTGGAAGGCAACTCATGATCTGTTCAAGTGAGCTTCAAGCTTTCCAAGCAATCAAACTGAAATTATCTCAAACTCAAGTCTATGACATTTTGATTATCCATCCATACAAGGTGGTAAGATAGTTCCCGGAATGCCCTTTTAATCTTCCCCTTCCAACTGCCATCACTGTCAGGGTCAGCCAAACTGTGCATGTATCCTACAATACACATTGTACATACCATTGTAACATATATATATACTGGCATAACATAGCAAAACAAACATTGATAAAACAATTACATGTATGAATTACAAACTTGGTTAAATATTGTAGGTTTAAAAGCATTTGCAAATTAATACAACATTACAAACATTAATAAAATAGTTACATGTGCACAGTAAAAGCAAATGATGGTAAATGATTACAAACTTCTACGAATTGAGCATACCATTTTTCTAGCTCGATCACTAGACACCTCACACGAATCCTAGGTCAGAGTTTCTTCCAATAAACACACTCACACAAACCCTAAGTCAGTGAAGAGAGTGAATCTCAGGTGACACACCATGTCCTCTACTGTGTGATGACATTCAGGTTGGAATGTGTTAAAGTGATCGAGACATCATGTTGTCTGCTGTTTGATGACAACCTCCAGTTATAGGATACACCATGCTGGCTGCTGTATGATGACCACTAGTGTGGAATCATGTCTGCTGTATGACAACCACCAAAGTGGAAAGTGCTCAAGAGAAAATACATCATGTTGTCCACTGTGTGACCTCCATGTTCGCTGATGTAATAATCCAATCCTGTCAAGTTCCCTCATCGCTGCACTACTGGCTACTGCAACAACGAATCGCCAACATCAATCCTTGCGTCCATAAATGGGGCCAGGGACTCGGAAAGAAAGGTGGAACCCGTCAGATGAACTTATCAGCAGAAACAACATTACATACTGCTTGTCATCACACAGCAGAGGATATGGTGTTTCATTTGAGACAAACTTGCTTCACTGGTGTATATAATGTGATATTGTAGCAGTAGTGCTGTAGAAATACCATTACCGACCATACAAACATGATAGGTGACAACAACAAAAGGATAGACAAATTGACACTTTCTATCACAGAAGTATGCCAGGAGACTACACCATTGGAACAAAAAGATTGTTACTCACTGCCTCAGAACCATAATATGAAACTAAAGCACTAACAAATAAGGATTGTCGCACTGTGCACTAGAAGTATAATTTGGAAGTTCAACACAAGGATAGTAATATTGCCTCTCTCTAACATGGAAATATGATGTGAGACTGCAACACATGGACAATAAGTTGATCAATCTTTACCACAGAGTATTTATATGAAACGCAAAGCAATGGGCCAATTGCTACTGTCTCCAATACTTCTGTGTTAAACTTTGGTCAACTCACTGCCCAAGTGTTGTAGTCTCGCATCATATTTCAGTGTCAGAAAATGGCAATGTTTCTGTCCAAATGTTGAGCTTTGAAATCATACTTCTAGTGCACAGTGCAACAATCCTTCTGTATCAGTGCTGTAGTTCCACATTATGTTTCAGAAGTAGTCGGTGACAATCTTCCTATTCCAATGGTGTAGTCGCGTGGTATATTTCTCTGATATAGAGTGTCAATTTGTCTATCTTTTTGTTGTAGTTACACATCACATTTTTGTAGTAAATAATGTCATTTCTCCATCCCCAGTATTACAATATCACATCATATACATCAGTGAAGCGAGTGAATCTCAGGTGACACACCATGTCCTCTACTGTGTGATGACATTCAGGTTAGAATGTGTTCCAAGAGATCGAGACATCATGTTGTCTGCTGTTTGATGACAACCTGTGTAGAAATTGTTCCAGTTATAGGATACACTATGCTGGCTGCTGTATGATGACCACTAGTGTGGAATCATGTCTGCTGTATGACTACCAACAAAGTGGAAAGTGCTCAAGAGAAAATACATCATGTTGTCCACTGTGTGACCTCCATGTTCGCTGATGTAATAATCCAATCCTGTCAAGTTCCCTCATCGCTGCACTACTGGCTACTGCAACAACGAATCGCCAACATCAATCCTTGCGTCCATAAATGGGGCCAGGGACTCGGAAAGAAAGGTGGAACCCGTCAGATGAACTTATCAGCAGAAACAACATTACATACTGCTTGTCATCACACAGCAGAGGATATGGTGTTTCATTTGAGACAAACTTGCTTCACTGGTGTATATAATGTGATATTGTAGCAGTAGTGCTGTAGAAATACCATTACCGACCATACAAACATGATAGGTGACTACAACAAAAGGATAGACAAATTGACACTTTCTATCACAGAAGTATGCCAGGAGACTACACCATTGGAACAAAAAGATTGTTACTCACTGCCTCAGAACTATAATATGAACAGAGAAGGATTGTCGCACTGTGCACTAGAAGTATAATTTGGAAGTTCAACACAAGGATAGTAATATTGTCTCTCTCTAACATGGAAATATGATGTGAGACTGCAACACATGGACAATAAGTTGATCAATCTTTACCACAGAGTATTTATATGAAACGCAAAGCAATGGGCCAATTGCTACTGTCTCCAATACTTCTGTGTTAAACTTTGGTCAACTCACTGCCCAAGTGTTGTAGTCTCGCATCATATTTCTGTGTCAGAAAATGGCAATGTTTCTGTCCAAATGTTGAGCTTTGAAATCATACTTCTAGTGCACAGTGCAACAATCCTTCTGTATCAGTGCTGTAGTTCCACATTATGTTTTAGAAGTAGTCGGTGACAATATTCCTATTCCAATGGTGTAGTCGCGTGGTATATTTCTCTGATAGAGAGTGTCAATTTGTCTATCTTTTTGTTGTAGTTACACATCACATTTTTGTAGTAAATAATGTCATTTCTCCATCCCCAGTATTACAATATCACATCATATACATCAGTGAAGCGAGTGAATCTCAGGTGACACACCATGTCCTCTACTGTGTGATGACATTCAGGTTAGAATGTGTTCCAAGAGATCGAGACATCATGTTGTCCACTGTGTGACCTCCATGTTCACTGATGTAATAATCCAATCAAGTCAAGTTCCCTCATAGTTACTACTCATAGTGAAACCCGTAAGTGTGGAAAGTGTTCCAGACTCCATAGAATTGTAGTCATCTTATACTGTCAAAGTACTCAAGCAGTTGTCTTTCTCACAATACATATATTTCCAAACCAAGCTGCACTATCATCATATATATATTTCCAACACAAAATAACATATCCTCTCACCTTGAACTGTCTCAACAATATACAAACTGGTAGATAACAGTACATGTTGATCAAAGACTGATTTGCATAATGTACATCTTTGTACTGCCAGTTGATCAAGAGTAATTTGCAAAACCTACATACATTCTCCCCCAAATCACACATATTACTCTCAAAACAAAAACAAAAACATTTTCCTAAACACCACAAATATTTTACTCAACAAAAAACTACAAATGCTCACCAACATCAAATATATCTAGGTCAACACAAGATTATCAAACCTTTTCCCCCAACATCACAAAAATTTTCTCTAAACAAAAAACAACAAACACTCTCCCCAACATCACATCATTTGCTCCACACAAAATTATCCAACCTTCTCCCCAACATCACAGTAAATTTCTCCCAACATAAAACAACAAACACTCTCCCAGACATCACATATATCTCTCTAAATACAAAACACTGAAGCCTCCCAATAAAAAATATATACATCATTCCCAACACAAAGTAAAACATTTCCTAACATATAAATTTGTCTCTAAACATAAAACACACTCTCAACAATACAAACAGTTTCCAGTCATTTCTTCCTGTTGATCAAGATTGATTTGTTTAATGCTTATCATTGTACAGCATCAGATGTGATTTGTATGATGTATATTCTTGTACATCTGGCTGGTCAAGATTGATTTGCAAAACGTACAGACATTCTCCTCAAAGTCACTCATATTATTCTAAAACAACAACAACATTTCCCAAACACCACACATTTTTTCCAACAAAAAAATAACAAACACTCACCAACCTCACTATATCTAGCTCAACACAAAATATTCAACCTTTTCTTCATAATACATTCTTGTACAACTGGTTTACCAAGAGTGATTGGCATAATGTACATCCTTATACAACTGGTTTACCAAGAGTGATTTGAATAATGTACATCCTTGTACAGCTGGGATGATCAAGAGTTGATTTGTATAATGTACAACCATGTACAATTGTTTGATCACCAACAATGAACATATTCCCAAATACAAAGCAACATTCTCACCATCAATGTCCATATTCCCATAAACAAAACAACACTCACCAACAATGTACATATATTCCCAAATACAAAACAACACTCTCACCAACAATACACATATACCAAAATACAAAACACTCACCAACAATGCGTATATTCACAAATACAAAACACTCACCAACAATGCACATAGTCCCAAATACAAAACAATAATCTCACCAACAAACTCCATATTCCCAAATACAAAACAACACTCACCAACAATGCACATATTCACAAAAACAAAACACTCACCAACAATGCACATAATTCCAAATACAAAACAACACTCTCACCAACAATGCACATAGTCCGAAATACAAAACAACACTCACCATTAATACACATTCGTAAATACAAAACAACACATACCACAATGCACATAATCATAAATACACAACAACACTCACCAGCAATGTACATATTCCCAAATACAAAACAACCCTCTCACCAACAAAACACATTCGTAAATACAAAACAACACTCTCACCAACAATCTACATATTACCAAATACAAAACAACACTTTCACCAACAATACACAAATGCTAAACAACTCTCACCAACATTGCACATGTTCCCAAATGTAAAACAAATCTTCCACATACAATGAACATATTCCCTTATACAAAACAACACCTAACAACAATACACACAGTCCTAAATATAAAACAACATTTTAACCAACAATTCGCACATTTCAATATAAACAAGAGGCCCAAGAGGGCCTGAGGATGCTCTACTGACTCATAGTGGCCATAGCACTTTTTGAAATTTTACTATGCAATAGAAATATCGGCCATCTTGAATTTTAGATAGAAAAAATAAATCTTTTGTATAGTCTCCTATGTAATAGAAACATCCATTTGAAGTTTCAGTTTAATTGGACTAGTGGTTTCAGATTAAATGAAAAAAAAAGAGAATTTTCTGTTTTCCCACAGTATCCCTACGTAAAATTCTAAGTCGCCTTATAGGGCCCCTTTATATTTTAGCCCCTAAATTCTTATCTGCAATCAAACCCCTACACTTAAGGATAATTTATATCAAATATGTACAAATCTGACATACCGGTTGTTAAGAAAACAATTTTACTAATTCTCAATTTGTACCCTTTTGGGGGCCCTCCTGACCCCTTAAGACATAGGAAACCAGTCATTTTTACAAATCTTAACCTCTTTCACCTAGCAATGCTTTAGTGAAAACATAGGCAAAATCATTTCCATTTAAAAAAAAAATATAGAAATATTATATTGACATGTGTCCCCTAATTGAACTCTCGGGTCAGGGTCATTTTTAACCCTAGGGACACCATTTGAACAATTCTAACAGAACTATAGTTGGTCATTATTACTCCATAAACATATTGAAAATCTGTTGGGCCGTCATAAGAAGAAGCTTTTTTCAAGTTTTGGGACTATTTTTAGTAACGGCGGCCATGCTGAATTTCAGATCGAAAAAAAAAAAATCTTCAGTATAGTCTCCTATGCAATAGAAACACCCATGTGAAGTTTCAGTTTAACAGGCCTAGTGGTTTCATAACAGATGAAAGAAAAAGAGAATTTTCTGTTTTCCCATAGTATCCCTATGTAAAATTCTAAGTCCCCTTACAGGGCCCCTATAAATTTTAGCCCCTAAATTCTTATCTGCAATCAAACCCCTACACATAGGGATAATTTATGCAAAATATGAACAAATCTGACATACCGGTTCTTACGAAAATGAATTTATTAATTCCCAATTTGTACCCTTTTGGGGCCCCTCCTGACCCCTTAAGACAGTGGAACCCAGTCGTTTTTACAAATCTTAACCTTCTTCACCAAACAATATAGGCAAAATCATTTCCATTTTAAAAAAAAAAATAAAAAAATATTATAATGACATGTGTCCCCTAATTGAACCCTTGGGGCGGGGTCATATTTAACCCTAGGGACACCATTTGAACAAATCTAACAAAACTATAGTTGGTCATCATTACTACATAAACATTTTGAAAATCTGTTGGGCCGTTCATGAGAAGAAGATTTTTTAAGTTTTGAACTATTTTTAGTAACGGTGGCCATCTTGAATTTCAGATCGAAAAAAAAAATCTTCTGTATAGTCTCCTATGCAATAGAAACACCCATGTGAAGTTTCAATTGCCTTTAATTGTTTAATTGGCCTAGTGGTTTCAGAGAAAGTGCTGCTAACAGACGACAGACAACGCGCCTTTGCATAAGCACTTCTGGCCTTTGGCCAGTAGAGCTAAAAACAACACTTACAAACAATACTCAAATCATTTTTTAACAAGGTTTAATGCCATTTTTAGGTTATATATGAGGTGTGCTCGAGTACTGGTTTATCCAAGGAAACAGTGGTAAGGTTAACTGATCGTCTGTTAGCCCTCGATGGCACAAAAATGACGCTAAATATTCAATCAATCAATCAATAGGTTATATATGAAATATCCAGTTTTATTGGTGGAGAAGCCAGTTATTTTCCTGTCGTTATTAGTGAATATTCCCCCAAATTTAAGAAAAAAAAGTTGAAAGACATTCCTACCTTAAGCATTAAGCATGGTGGCAACCAAAAGACTTGTGGGGGCAAAACCTGTCCTGAAAATAAAAACAAGAGCAATGTCAATATTGTGTGACACATGACCCTGAAAACTAATGTGAAAGAATTATCATGTATTATATTAAATACATTTTCTAATATTGTAATGCCCAAAAAATGTCCTGAAACAAGGCCTGTCCAGAGGACATTGCTCGACTATTCTAAAATAAGTAAAAGAAATGTCACTGGTAAACTTGTCACATCCCCTCACCCCCAAGTGGTCTTTAAAAATAACATATATTAAACAAAGGAATTGACCTTGACCTTGACACCTGAAGTACAGAGCCAAGTATTCCACTCAACACATCATGACATGTTGACCACTTTTGTCAAGCTATTTTACAATCCCCCCATGATTGTAAAAATCAGACCAAACTCATAATCTCAAAAAGATTGAAGTGTGACCTTAGCCTTAGAGATACAATTCTTGGTCTTAGGGCAATACATCATCATGTTGTGTTGGTAAATTGAGCAAAGTGTTTTTGAAATTCATCCATGTATGACAAAGTTACAGACTAGACACGAAATCTCAAACAACCTTACAAGATTTGTCAAACAACCTTACAAGATTTGTCAGCAGACAACAAAGCTTGCCCCTGGGTGTCTAAGTCCAAAAAGGGCCAATGTGCCTAAATGCAATCCAGAGTTATGGTTCTTGTCTCTGTGTGTTCCATTGATGATGGTGAACACACATGCGAGTTTCATTCACATCCAATGAGTGGTTGCATAGATATCTCAAACTTAAAACACAAAAGTTTAACCTGGGTGTCTACAGACGACGCCGACAGGGTCATCGCAATAGCTCTCAATGTGATCTTTATCTTTAAGATATGTGTCTTGGTCTTACACGCAGCACACCATCCTGTCATGTTTATCAATTGAGCCAAATGATTTTGAAATCCATCTATCACTTTCCTCAACAGTAGGGCCCAACGACACTTACTAATCACTCATGCTAATCCCTCCATGCTAGCGCTATACAATGCCTTAATGTTATACCCATTGAAGCGCCTTGGGGCGCCCCACTTTTTAAACTCGAAATCACAATCAGACTGAAAGTGTCATCAAACAAAGTTAAATTGTGACCTTGACCATTGAAGTGGGATTACTGGCGTAACGCGCAACACATCATCATGTATGTTGATTATTTGTAGCTGGTATTAACAAAATCCATCTTTGCATGACAAAGTTACATGCCAGACACGTAATCTCAAGTTGTCTAACAAACTCTATGTGTGACCTTGACCTCTGAGGTATGGGTCTTACTCGCAACACGTCGTCATGTTATGTTGATCATTTGTAGCAACAAAGTATCAACAAAATCTATCTATGCATGACAACGTTACAGGCCGGACACAAAATACAAGACAGAAGGACAGACGGACCCTGCGATTACTGTATGTCACCTAAAAGGGGTGTGGGGGGCATAGAAAAGGTGGGGATAGGGTGTTAGGGTTGAGGGTCTTGGGGTCACTAACAAAAAATAGGGCAGAGTATTTGATTTAATACAAAACAAAAAATAAAAAAAGATAATTAAAAAATGGGCTGGACGGTGGGGATGGGGACTTTGGGTCATTTAAAAAATTGAAATGGGGCAGAGTATTCGGTTTAATACAAAACAAAATTTAAAACAAAAAATATATAAAAAATGGGCAGCAAGGGGAGGTGGGGTGGGGGGGTGGGTGGTGGGTAGCGTCGTGTTTAGTTTTCCTAATATGTGATTTCACAATGCCTCAGTGTCAAGCTTCTGGTGACGTCACGCGTATAATGCCTATATACTTTTGGGTAGGACCTAAGATTGCAGAATGAAGCGTACCATTGCACTGGCATACCACTACCCAAGCATACAACTTCTGATGATTTCAGTACGAAGATTACCATTATGCGATACACATATAGACTTGGTGTATATATTATCCAGAGGAAAGCTCTTAAAAAATGTGCTAGTAACACTTAATAGCTCAACAGATTTCTGAAAATTTTATATACTCTTCCAAAATACTGCGAAATTAATATAGCAAACTTTCACAATGTTATAATTGCATGCTGATTAAACAGGTGCAATAATCCAATAAACAACAAGAGGGCCAAGATGACCCAATATCGCTCACCTGACTAACTTTGAGTCACCCAACTTAAAGATTATATTAAATAATACATGTACAATCAAAATTCCAGAAAAACGAGATGGGAGAGTAGTTAGAATTTTTATTTGTTTTGAAGATGTAACAGATGCGTAGAAGATTTCAAACTTGGTAGAGGTTCACCAATGGTAAATGTCGGTGAAATTACATTAAAATCAGGTCAGTAGATTCTGGCAAGAAGGCTTTTGAAGTTTTTACTATAGCTGCCTATATAGTAAACAAGCACCTCACTGTGGCGGTCATGTTTTTTAACAAATCACAACGGCTTGAACAAACTTGGTAAAGGGTCACCAAAGGAACATTTCTGGGAAATTGTTTTAAAATTGATCTGGTGGTTTCTGACAAGAAGATTTCTTAAGTTTTAACTAAAGCTTATATAGTAAAGTAACCCCACCCCCTGGCCGCCATGTTTTATTAGGGATCACTACTGTTTGAAAAACTTGGTGAAGGATCCTCCAAGGAACATTTCTGTGAAATTATTTAAAAATCAAACCAGTAGTTTCTGACAAGAAGATTTTTTAAGTTTTTACTATAGCTTATTCAGTAAACTAACCCCATCCCCTGGCCACTATGTTTTTTGACGAATCAAGATGGTTTGAACAAACTTGGTAGAGGGTCACCCAAGGAACATTTCTGTGAATTTATCTTAAAATCAAGCCAGAAGTTTCTGACAAGAAGAATTTTTGAAGTTTTTACTTTAGCTTATATAGTTAACCCCACCCTCTGGCCACCATGTTTTTTGACGAATCAAGATGGCTTGAACAAACTTGGTAGAGGGTACTCAAGGAACATTTCTGTGAAATTATTTTAAAATCGAGCCAGTAGTTTCGAACAAGAAGATTTTTTAAGTTTTTACTTTAGCTTATATAGCAAACTAATCCCACCCCTTGGCCACCATTTATTTTGACGAATCAAGATGGCTTGAACAACTTGGTAGAGGGTCACTCAAAGAACATTTCTGTGAAATTATTTTAAAATCAGACCAGTAGTTTCTGACAAGAAGATTTTTTAAGTCTTAAGTATTAAACCTGCTCCCGTCCCCTGGTGGCCATGTTTTTTGACCAATCAAGATGGCTTGAACAAACTCGGTAGAAGGTCACCCAAGGAACATTTCTATAAAGTTTGGCCCAGTGATTTCAGAGAAGTTGTAAGAAGCTAAATGTTAACAACAGACGACGGAAACCAGGTGTTGACAAAAGCTCACTTGTGAGCCTTCGGCTAAGGTGAGCTAATAAAAAGAAAAGGTTAATGTCAAAACATAAGGTGTGAAAATGATATGGTATCTTAAATTTATTATTAAAATACAAATAAAAGCCATTTAATTGTGACAGGCCGGATTAGCTCAGTCAGTTTTGAATATCAATCCAGGTGTCGCGAGTTCGAATCCCCACCTGGCAACAGTCTCTGAGAAGATTAAGGCGACTTAAAACTTCGCCGTGACCAAAAAAAATCGCGAAGTGATGGAGAAAAAAGCAACTTTGTCGCCCACATCGCACTCTAGTTTGAACCCTGTAAGTTCAGTGAACATGTAAATATGTTATAAACAGTTTAAGTTAAACAATTAAATTCTGTCAGACAACGCGTTTCTATACTTGCTACATAATCAGACTACCTACATGCTAGCCTACATGAATATACAGCTATTACAGTACTTAATTATCACGAACAGGTAGGATTCATTGTTATTTTTGATTTTCACCCTATTTTTTTAAAAAAAGTTATAAAAATCACCCTTTTAATAAAAGTCAATGAGTGAAAAACCCTATTCCTTAAAAATTATCTGTGGCACTGAATACATGATTTAAAGCGCACATCGATCCAAATGCAGTCAAACGGTTGTGTTTCAGCGTGGGAAGTCATGCTATGCAGTCGTGTTGGCTGAACGACATCGCTTCTGACCTGACAAAATTTGAGAGTATCGAACATTTTAGCCGATCCTTATTTTGTTTTTAATTATTGGGCATATTTGTTGTTTTTATTTTAATTCTTGCTAGGCTCCGTACCCCTGTGCTCGTTAATGAACATTTCCTGGTAGTCTAACGAGACGTCGCAACACGATGAGAGCAATGTATTTTTTTTTTTTATCTTTTTGGTAACAAAATATTACATAATAGTTATTTAAACGCATTAAGTGTCAACATCCTTTTAGCAATGATATATCTATCGGCGATTCTTAAGTGTCGAAAACCGGTAACAAAATCATACCGAGATTTTCTTGAACATACCTGGAACAGTTGAAATGACTTGTGTGCGGCCCCTTGTTTCCGAAGCAATTTTCCTCTCAGTTGCTGGAATGTCCATCTTCTTCCCAAAGGATGATGCATCGAAAATTGTCCAGTTTAATTGTAAAATAATACAAAAACATAAAATTTTCTTCAATTTCAACCCATCTGCCATTTTGTCTTACTTCTAAAATCTCGAGAAAAAAAATGTGATTTTTAGGATGGCGCCAAATTTGGCCCAATTGGAACGTTCGAACGGTTTACGGAAATTGCCAAGCGATGTTCCGATTGATTCTGAGATGTCCGTATTGACCAATCAAAACAAAGTTAATAAAAATACTTCGGTTGAACTGACAAAATGGCGATCACTTCCGGAAACGTATGTAAACAAACATTAATTTAAAATGACAACTGTTGGAATAAGTCAGATGCAAAAATGATATGGAGCAATGAAATCACGAATTAGTTGATAGCTCAATATATTTGTGTTTGGACATTTTTTCTCACGAATAACGCTTCGTCCATTACAATTTGTTAAGGGGTGGGTGTGGTATATGTATATTTCTAATTTTGAGTAGGAAAATTGTCCAACTGCATTATGGTCTTCAAAGGTAATGTGTTTACCGTATTACCGGTGTACTAACCGTAAAATAACTGTAAAAAAATTACAAAATCATTTTTTTCTGCTTACCTTTTTGTATTTGATAGATTGTCATTCCAAATACAACGTACATCCATCAAAACCCCGTCAATCATGTGTTATTTGGCCTGTACACAAAAAAAATCTACGGCCATTTTGGTACCAGTTACCGGTGCGTATATAATATTCTCCTCTAGAAAAATATCCTCTTGTAAACATTGTCCTGGAAGGTGATAACTTCAGTCAAATACATTTTGAGTGCAACTTGGTAGGAAAAAAAACAGGTATTTGCAACAAACAAAGTAAATAATGTTACAGAAAGAAAAAAAATGCAGCCAGTCCTGGACTCGAACCCGGGACCCTTTGCTTACAGGGAGAATGCTCTACTGTCTGAGCTAACCGAACCACTTACATAAATTTGTCTCCTAGTAGGTTACGTACACACTGTTTCATTCATGCTTATCCATTCCTAGAAAGTTATGACAATGGATGCATGTATGATTTTGCAGAGGGTTTAAATGTTATTTAAAGGATTTATTTGGATGTAAGGTTTGTTGATTTCACTCATTATGTATTCAATTAAGTAAATTGGTCTCATAAAATGATTTTATCTTTAATACTTTTCGTCTTTTCTATTTTGGACAGTTTAGCTTATTTTGAGTAATGTACATGTGTTTCATAAATGGAAGTCTTTCTTACATCACTGTATTAATCTTAATTTGCACTGTAAACCTTTTAATCATTTACAGATAACTAACTGAGTCACAGAGAGCATGTAGTGTGTGGTGAGGCTGAGCTGGTGTATTTTTGTATAGGGGAAAAGTGCATTCAGGTCCACAACTTGGTAAGCCTAATTGTGTGTTTGTCATGTACATGTATAAGCTTTAATTGTATATGTTTGATGTGTATGTAAGTTGACATACTTTGCCTAAATAGATGTGTTTTATATTAGTAATATGCCACTACACACAATTGTAAGAGTTAACCTGTATTGTTATTATTTGAATAAGGGATACACTTAATATCGAGGGCTTGGCGCAAAACTATTGTAACTAGGTTTTTGCAAATTGTCCAGGAGGAGGAAAAAACTGTTTTTTATTTTAGTCTTTATATATTTTTGCTAATAGTTTTCAAAATTCAAATGAAAACTGCATTACTTACAATATTAACAAGTGTTATTAATTAAAGCTTTAATATAACTTGATTTATTTGTAAAAATTTGAGTTACAATAGTGTTGCATTGAAAATTCAATAAAACTGAATTTATATTTGGTGCAAAACTATTGTAACTTGAGCAAACTATTGTTACTCAAGTTACAATAATTTTGCACCAAGTTTTACGAGATAAATAATTAATTTTCTAAGATTAAGAATATTGTAACTCAATATACAACTGTTTAAAATTATGTTGTTATTAATCCAAAACCAATTTTAATTCTATTAAAGGTTACCACAAACATATAAGAAGTATTGGAAATAAAGAAAAACATATACAAAAATATATTAAGCTGTATTATTTATGATTTAGCCTATAAATATAAAAATTTTGATAGTTCTCATGTTAACAATCAATTAACCTATGTCATTAACATTGTAAAGTATAATATTTCAGTTATAAATGAAAGTATTAATTTATGTTAATATAAGTTAATATATATATATAATATATATATATATTTCCAAATTCGTATTTAGAAATTGATATTGTGTAAATTTATAAAGTATCCAGATACTATCTGGACCACAACATAATAGTAACTAACTGGCATATTTAAGAATGTGACATTTTGATATTAATATACCAGTTAATATCAAACAAGATAATAAAACTGTTGTTTTCATTCTTATAAATCTATTGACGAATTTTTACCTGGGGTGCAATAGGCAGTGAGATCATATTGCATACTACATGATTGTTTTGGTTAAAACTTCATTGATAGACAGACAAATAGACAAAAATAAACCTGTTGTTTATTTAGTTAAAAATATGGAAAAAGTTATTTTTAAATTTAAACAAGCAATAAGTGGGTACTGTGCCCCATGGGCCCACTATACCAATATCACTGACAACTGTACTATCTACATTCATCATACTGATTCCAATTCCAACTGCACCTTCAAAATCTATCATACCAAATTAATTAAACACCTTTTAGTCTTCATACATGTACCAACTCCACCACCATGGTACTGTACTCTTTACACCCACCAGACTAACATCATTATACCCACTGGACCCTATACAACCACCATACCAACATCATCAACTTTACACTCTACATCTAGTATACTAGCACCATTTTCAGCTACATCCTCAACATCTGCCAAACAAAATCTATAAGACACTGATCCTTTATATTCATTACATGTATCGACTCCATAACCATACCAACTCAACTATCCACTGTACCTTCAACATCCACCATACCAACCCCACTACCCATTGCATCCATCATACTCACAATACCAACTACACAACCAGCTATACCCTCCATACTCACAATAAAAACTTCACTACCAGCTGTACCCTCCATACCCAGAATACAAACTTCACTACCAACTATACTTTCCATACTCACAATACCAACTACACTACCAGCTGTACCCTCCATACTCACAATACCACCTACACTACCAGCTATACCCTCCATACTTACAATACGGTGACATTACCAACTACCCTTTATACTCACATTACCAACTACATTACCACCTGTATCATCTACACCCACCATATAAACTATACTACCAGCTGTACTGTCTACAACACACTAGCAGCTGGACTCTCTTCACCCACCATACCATCTACACTACTAGCTGTACCCTCAACACCCACCATAATAACTACACTACCAGCTGTACCCTCAACACCCACTTAACCAGCTATGCTTCAAGCTGTACCCTCAACACCCACCATACCAACTATGCTTTAAACTGTACCCTCAACACCCACCATACCAACTATGCTTCCAGTTGTACCATCCACACCCACTATATCATGTATGCTACGAGCCATACCCTCTACACTCACCATACCAACTGCACTACCAGCTGTACTTTCTACATTCACGACACCAACAACGCTTCCAGCTTTACCCTCTACACCCACAATATCATCTACATTACCAGCTGTACCCTCTTCACCCTACATATTGACTACACTACCAGCTGTAATGTCTACACCCATGATACCATCTACACTACCAGAAGTACTCTCAACACCCACCATACCAACTACATTACCAGCCATACCCTCTACACCCACGATACCCACTACACTACCAGCTGTAATTTCTACATCCACAATACCAACTACAGTACCAGATGTACCCTCTACACCCATACAACCAACTATAGTACCAGATGTACCCTCTACACCCACACAACCAACTATAGTACCAGATGTACATCCACCATACCCACTACACTACCAGATGTATCCTCTACTACCAACTATAATTCCAGATGTACCTTCTACACCCACATTACCAACTATAGTACCAGCTGTACCCTCAACACCCACTCTACCAACTACATTACCAGCTGTACCATATACACCCACCATACCCACTACACTACCAGCTGTATCTTCTACATCCACAATACCAACTATAGTACCAGCTGTATCCTCTACACCCACACAACCAACTATAGTACCAGATGTACCCACTACATCTACCATACACTCTACACTACCAGCTGTATCTTCTACATCCACAATACCAACTTCATTACCAGATGTACACTTTACATCCACACAACCAACTATAGTACCAGATGTACCCACTACATCTACCATACCCTCTACACTACCTGATGTACCCTTTACACCCACACAACCAACTATAGTACCAAATGTACCCTCTACATCCATCATACCCTCTACACTACCAGATGTACACTCTACACCCACATAACCAACTATAGTACCAGATGTACCCTCTACATCCACAATACCTTCTACACTACCAGATATACCCTCTACACCCACACGACAAACTATAGTTCCAGATGTACCCTCTACACCCACATTACCATCTATAGTACCAGCTGTACCCTCAACACCCACTCTACCAACTACATTACCAGCTGTACCATCTACACCCACCATACTCTCTGCACTACCATATGTACACTCTACACCCACATAACCAACTATAGTACCAGATGTACATCCACCATACCCACTACACTACCAGATGTACCCTCTACAACCACACTACCAACTATAGTACCAGATGTACCTCAACACCCATTATACCCCCTATAGTACCAGCTGTACCTTCTATACCCACAATACCAACTACAGTACCAACTGTACCCTCTACACACATCAAATTAATTCTGAGAAACCAAGGTTTATTAATATCTAAAATACATTTGTGTGTTATTTTATCAACATTTATTCAGGAGATGCAAGTTTCCTATCCTTCTATACAAGTCCTTCTATACAAGACTAAATTACAGTTAAATCACAAAATACAGTTTCATGATTTTGCATTGAACCTATCATACAGTTTTATCATTGGCTCTGACAAGGAAACAGAGTTTTGCAGGAACCCCTTTCTGTTTAAATTCATGCTTGAAAAACCGAGCCAAGTATAGACTTTCAGTGAAAGAAATTCTGAAATTACTTGTCTAAATTCTAAGAATATAAATAGCAATTTTGCTGGTAGTTATCAGTGTTATCTAAGACCCTGCTGTGGTGTTAGAATAGATCTGTAGAAATCTTGCTTAAGCAGCGGTTGCTTATTTAGCAAAGAAATGGCTGAGATAAAACTGTTTATTGGTACATGTAGGTTCTTGTTGTAGGGCCAGGCCCGATTAGCTCAGTGGGTTATGCGTCTGACTATCAATCCAGGGGTCGTGAGTTCGAATCCCCCGCCCGGCAACAGTCTCCGTGATGATTGATATACGACATTGTGTCTAATTATCATTCGTCTCTCACCACTGATTCAAGTGGGAAAGTTATCAGTTACTTACGGAGACGGGGTGTGCTCGAGTACTGGTTAATCCCAGGAAACAGTGGTTAGGTTAACTGATCGTCTCTTAGCCCTCGATGGCACAAAAATGACGCTAAATATTCAGTCAATCAAAACCTTGTTGTAGGTAAAGGACAATAGGTTGTATATAATGATTTGATAGTTTAGTTTTGTTTAATTAGCTAGTTTTAGTTATTTCAATAAAAAGATGTTTTCATTATCTTTATTGTTGTGTTTGTAATGTTTATTTTGCTAGGTTAACCTCCTCGTAAAACACACTTTTGTTTACTGAGTTGTATGTTAACAACTAGTGGTGTCATCCTGACAGATTACGTAACTGCCGATGTTACGTCATTGTTTACACTTTAGTTTTGGTCTATAATTTAATCTCAGTCAGTCTGGCATCGCAACACATGCAATACATGAGTCCCCTTCCGGTTTATTAATTTTGTTGCCATTGTAATCACAATTATTTTTATTGAAATGAAAAAAAAGATGACCTACATTATCTCCTTATTGTCCTCTATCCAAATGCAAATTTCACAAACCTAGCTTGATATGTTTTTGAGTTATCTTTCTGAATGGATGGACAAAGTCTGTATTGATATGGATGAGATTTTATTTTAGGGGAGGTTACTGCAGTGAAGATTCTGGAATCAATTCACGAAATCATGGAGGAGATAGAAATGGAATATCAGATACTGCGAGATTTTAATGATCACAAAAACATGCCATGGTTCCATGGACTGTACCTGAGACCCAGGGAGACGAAGACAGATGACCAGCTCTGAATCATCAAGAAGGTTAGTATCTATTGAAAAATATGGGGTGGTGGGGAGGGGGATATGGGATTATCCTAAAATATTAGTTACAACCTACTGGTTTTACACAAATACAGCCAGGCCTGGTTAGCTCAGTTGGTAGTGTGTCTGACTATGAATCATGAGTTCGGATCTCCGCCTGGCCATCATCTCCATGATGGTTGATATATGACGTTGTGTCTCATTGTTATTCATCACTTACCACTGATTCAGGTGGAAAAATTATAAGTGTTTTGCGGAGATGGATGTGCTCAAGTACTGATTGACCTTCGAGGATCCCAGGAAAGAGCAGTTGAGTTAACCCTTTACTTCACCTCTCATATAGACGCCTTTGGACACCTCTAATATAGATGCCTTTGGACACCTCTAATATAGATGCCTTTGGACACCTCTTATATAGACACCTTTGGACACCTCTAACATAGACACCTTTGGACACCAGCTGACCTCTCATAAAGATGCCTTTGGACACCTCTAATATAGACGCCTTTGGACACCAGCTGACCTCTAATAAAGACGCCTTTGGACACCTCTAATATAGATGCCTTTGGACACCTCTAATATAGACACCTTTGGACACCATTAATATAGAAGGCTTTTAAATTATTGGGTGAATTATGTTTATATTAACTGACAGAGTGGAAAACAGTGCAGGAAGTGTTCAGATTGCTTGTTACGAGCAATCTGAACTCTTCATGCACTGTTTTCAAAGGTGCGGGAAAACGCGTATCTATGGAGTAAAGGGTTAACTTATCTTCTGTTAGCCCTCAGTGGCATAAAATGATGCTTAATATTCAAACAAACTAACAAACAATCTACACAAACAAGATTATCAAATGTAATTTGTAAAAGTTATACTAACAAATATGACAAATGATGTAAAATAAAACATTTTAGTGGGCCTTAATGTTTTCAACTTTTTATATGTTGGGCATGACACATGTTTTATTGATGGAGGATTGTTGCATGGTGTTTAGCATTGCAATTTTTCAGTCATATCATGACACATGTCTTCTTGAGACAGTATTCTAAGTGCTGCCACACTGAAATATCATGCCATAGACACATGGTATGATATCCCACCCAGTCACATTATACTGACAACAGGCCAACCAGACCTAGAACAATCCTGTAATAGTTGAGCGCCAAGTGAGTAAGTTTAAAGTACAATTTTTTAAGGTTTTGGTATGACCCGGCCAGGGATTGAGCCCAATAACATTCCACATGCGAGGTGGACACTTTACCACTAGACCACTGCTGTGGTATATTGGATGAGGAATACCACATATATGATATACACATGAGTCTGCTTATAACCATTGTCCTAATTTAAAAATTACTGGCAAACAAAAAGTTTTGGACTGAGCTAGTAGTACTACACTGTTCTGTAGATGTTGTTGATAAAGACTATGTACAGTCAAACCTGTTTTAAGCAGCCAATCAAGGGAAGGAGCAAATTTGGACATTTAAGACAGGTTGTTTCTTAATACAGGTTGATTTACTCCAAAAGCATAGAAATGGGGAATAGAAAATATGATTGCTTATGGCAGATGACTGCTTAATAGAGGTCACCACTTACACAGGTTTGCCTGTATAACAATATCACACAATATTATACAATATCACACAGTATTACATAATATCACACAATATCATACAATATCACACAATATCACACAATATTATACAATATAACACAGTATTACACAATATCATAAAATATCACACATTATTATACAATATCACACAGTATTACACAATGTCACACAATATCATACAAAAATTATACAATATCACATAATATTACACAGTATTACACAATATCAAACAATTGCATACACTATTATACAATATCACATCACACAATATCATACAATATCACAGTTTTACTCAATATCACACAGTATTACACAATATCACACAATATTATACAATATCACACAGTATTACACAATATCACACAATATAATACAAAATCACACAGTATCAAACAATATCATACAATAAATAATGAAACACACTGGAGATGTCAGTAGCTTTATTTTATACAATTGATTTACTAAGGTACAGAATTGGTGTTAATGCTGCTGAAAATAATTCAAACTACACACATTATATATTAGAATTATTGGAACTACACACATGATAAATTATTCAAATTACAAACATAATTAATTATTCAAACTACACACATAATAAATTATAATCCTTAAAATCGCAGCTGGGCCCAGTTAGCTTGGGTTGTGAGTTTGAGTTGCCGCCTTGACACAGTCTATGTGATAATTGATATACAATATTGGTTCTCATTGTCATTGTTTCCCACTGCTGATTTCAGTGGTAAAGTTATCAGCTGCTTACTGAGATTGGTGTGCTTGAGTACTGGTAACCTTCCATAAAAGAGTGGCTGGGTTAACTGGTCATCTGTTGAACAAATCAAATATATCAATATGAAATTCCTTGTTTGAGAAGGAAGTTCTTTAAGATGAAGTACATGTACATACAAAAAAAATTGGTGTACCAGGGCAACTGATATATATGCTATGAATATTGTATTTACCTTTCAAAAAGATTTTTTTTTTTTTTTTTATGCCCCACCCAACCATTTATGCTGAGGGGAGCATATAGAGTTGCCCATGTCCATGCATACATTCGCCCATATAGAGTTGCCCTTGTCCATGCATACATTCACCTATCTTGAGTTGCCCTTGTCCATGCATACATTCAGCCATATAGAGTTGCCCTTGTCCATGCATACATTCGCCTATCTTGAGTTGCCCTTGTCCATGCATACATTCGCCCATATAGAGTTGCCCTTGTCCATGCATACATTCGCCCATATAGAGTTGCCCTTGTCCATGCATACATTCCCCCATCTTGAGTTGCCCTTGTGTTTGCATACATTCCCCCATCTTTTCTGCTCTACTCTTAAATTTCTCAACCAATTTTCACCAACTTACTAGGAAGTATTGCAATGAAGTTAAGTTGCTAATATTGTCATAATGTTATGGTTGACATAATATTTTTGTTGGAGTTATGCCCCTTCATTTATCTTTTATGATTAATATTATCACTTCCTTGACAGCTCTACTCCACTTTAATTTCTCGACCAAACTTGGTAGGGAGTATCAGTATGAAGTCCAGTCATCATGACAATGGTCCTTTATTTATTTTTATTGGTATTTCTGCCACACTCTCTTATCAGCTCTACTCTTCCTACCCTTAAGGAATGTAAAACACAAACATAAAACTTATAGGCCCTATGCAGCTTATCCTCGGGACCTTTTGCATTTGTGTATAGAATATAGTGTATATGGTACCCGGGTGAGCCAGTAATCTAAAAGGCAAAATTAGGTTTAGACCGAGCAGTTCAAAATCAATTAGTAGTGCATCGGGTACAACCATTAACAGTTGTCAAATGAACACACCATTTTGAACACGTGACATTGGGCCGGACCCAGGAAAATCATATTTGACCCAATTACGGGAGAAATATATAAATGGGACCCCATAATTAACCTTGTTTAGGTATATATATATTATAGGGGTCGAAACCGAAATCGCCCAAAGGGCGAGTTCGTTTACGAACCCGTTACGGTATCACTCGAGCGACATCTAGAACTCGGCGAGAAGGAAACACGACGACCTTTAACCCATACGTTGCCTCAAGACTATTATTCCAAATAAAATAAAACTAACAAAATCTTGTTTCAAAAAAATTACTGAAATAATGATATTAAAATAATTAAACTTTTTTGATAAATAAAATTCTTAGCTTTAGTTGATAATTAAAATACCAAACCAGACGACAAAGTCATTGCTCTGCAGTAAATATGTTTCGCAAAGTTTCGGTCAAAGTAATTGCGGGTAAAATGAAAAGTGTTCCAATTGCTGTTTATATATATTTTAGCGTTTTCAAGTTAGCTGGTGTTATCAAAGGTAAATATACGTGTATAGATAATTGTTGCGTAGTATCGTATCATTTTTTTCCTGGAAATGGCTCTCAAAATAATCATGTCCATCATGCGAGAGTAGAAAATAAATGAACAATTGTTTGATGTTGGTGCCGTAACGTATTTTCGATCATGACCTGAATTCGATCACTTCCGAGAATTATGAATATCGCTAAAGTGACATCGGTCAACCATCCAAGTGCTTATCTTGTACATCGTTGCTTAACCATGTCGCTGTAAAAGCTAGCTTCACAGAAAAGACTGTTGTTAGTGACCTATATGTACACTCACTACACTCTTCCCCGCTTTACCTTTAGGGCTTATACCCAACAGCACAGTCTGTGGCTTTCAGCAGTTCATTGCCATATCCCATCCCATTCCAAAGAAAGAGAGATTCATGCAGGCACAGGTTCGAAAGTTTATCCTCGTTGCCATTAAAGTAACATCGGTCACCCATCCAAGTACTAACAATCCCCTAACACTGTACATCTTTGCTCAACTTCCAATACAGTCAGTGCACTTTAACTACATCGCTGTAGAAGCTAGCTTAACAGCAAGACTGTTGTAAGTGACCAATGTACATTCACTACATTGGGTATGGTATTCAATTTCCTGCACAATTGGCAATATTTACAAAAAGTATCCACATGGTTGATTGTTTCATCAGCAATGTTGGCGATATATATGATGTTGATCAGTGTTTTGCCTAAAATTGTTTTAATTAACCCTTTACTTCATATAGATGCCTTTGGACACCTAATATAGATGCCTTTGGACACCTCTAATATAGAAGGCTTAAAATTGAATTATTGTGTTAATTATGTTTATATTAACTGACTTAGTGGAAAACAGTGCAGGAAGTGTTCAGATTGCTCGTTACAAGAAATCTGAACTCTTCCTGCACTGTTTTCAAAGGCCTTCTGTGATTGGTGTGGGAAAACACGTATCTATGAAGTTAAGGGTTAAATTAAAACAAACTAATGCTAAATATTTTATTACTCATTAATTCTTTTCAATTACATAATTATAGCCCTAGTTAGTTCAACAGACCATAACTGGTTCTCACCTATCCACAATTGTCAGTGTTCTTGCTGTATATTTGGCGTGCCACATAGCACTATACTAAATTAAGGTTGACAAAACCACTACCTGTTTTTAACATAAAATTAAAGTAAATGAACTGGTAGGTTGGTGAAACCACCAACACCCGTGGGCCAAAGCATGTGAAATTGAAGCTACAGTCGGACACAAACTCACAGTGTGTTGAGAGAACATAAACTGCAACCAATTTTTTTTTATCTGTAGTTGTCATGGTGTGTGGCACAAAAGTCGCTAACTCAACATTTTACAAACGTAAACATCTACCATATGTTTAAATATCTGTATTTGTCATAGTGTGTGCTGTGAAAGTTGCTAACCTAAAATTTATGGACATAAACATCAAGGAATTATATAGAGATGGAAAGGCAACTAGGTGAGATTTTGTGAATGCTCATGCCAAATTAGTAATCCTTTGTGTGCTATTTTATCAACATTTAGTCAGGAGATGCAAGTTTCCTATCCTTCTATACAAGTCCTTGTAAACATCAACACATTTTTTAATATCTGTAGTTGTCATGGTGTTTGGCGCGAAAGTAGCTTACCTACTTTTACGGACATAAACATCCCATATTGGTGATTACCCGGGAAGATTGTTGATCTTTTTAGGTTCCAGGGGGATAGTGCAGGTTACAGATTGAAACCAACTGTATGTTTCTTCTGATTCTTCAGTGTGCTCAGTGTATAGTACCGCCACATGGATCCTCGATTTAAATACCCATCGGAACGACTGTTTTTAATTGGCCAGCCCCGGGGATCTAACCCACAACCTCAGTTCTAGAAGTTTTATGATTTACTGACTGAGCTTATGGGGCTAACCAGCTTATACTGGTTATGCTGCCATCAAAACAGTTAGAGCTATGTATTTTTGGACATCTTATTGAATACCGCCTGGAGATAATTGATCCAGAGTAGTGATTAACTGGTCAATGGTAATGAATCCCCATGTGTATGTGCACCAATTAAAGTAATTAAAGAGACTAAACTTTTGTAAATTGTGACTTGTACAAATTTCTACTTGGCCAGTGACTTGTACAATTTTCTACTTGTTCAGAACATCTGCATATAGGATTGCACAGGGGAAGGTATTTTAACAACATTATCAGGCATGGAACTAAAAGTCTAAATAGAGTATATCTATACTAAATTTTGTCTATTATCACTGTTACATTGGGCATATATTCACATTCCTTGCATAATTCTGATGAGCAGGGCGAAACCATTATCACTACTCAGAATTCATTTAGGCAGGGCATTATCACTACCCAGAATCCTAATTTTGATAACAGCGCCAGGCAAGGGTTAATGGCATGGGGGAAAAAGTGTACATGTGGAAGTTGATAATGGGTGAACAGTGCCTTGTAGTGACAATGCAAGCTGTACTCTAGGTGCAATAATGAACAAAAACATAAAAAGGTACCGTAAGGTCTTCTGTATATTCCAAAAAGTAACATCAAAAGTCTGAGTAGAACCTTTCAGAGGAAATTGGTTAACTCTAATAAATTGTATGTATATAGCTTGACTTGAACCAACAACTTCACATGTGACAGGTACCTGATCTTTAGCACGGAAGTGCTCCCAGTAATGGTGGGTTCACTCTGGTATCAAAATAAAACAAGTGGGGCATGTGTTTGCTGTGCTCCTTCTTACTCGCTAAAAATTTCAGCTATTCAATATAATGGTATTATAAATGCAATCAAAGTATTCTTTACAAAATACAATATAAACAGTTTAATAAAAAAAGCAGTTACCCTATTTTACCTTTTACTGTATCCAAAATTATTATACACAAAAAGGGTTGTAAGGAATTATATAACATTCTGAATAAAAATAACTTCCAGCCAACATCTAAACTTAAATGGGAACATCATTATGAAATAGAACAAGAAACGTGGAATAATATTTACAAAGCACCCTTCAAAAACAACTATAGTTCAATTTTAAGTTGGTTCCAAATTAGAATTAACCATAGAATTTTACCAACAAAAAAATATCTACATAAAATTAAGATAATTAACAGTCCACTATGCCATGATTGCCAACAAGAGGAAACTCTAATACATATGCTTTGGACATGTACAGCAACGCAACAATTTCTTCAAGATATTAAGCAGTGGCTTCAAATGAAAAATATCAATATAACATTTATAGAAGAACTATTTATATTTAATATTGGGAACATCTATTCAAATGCAGACCTGTTAGTAATTATAGAAATTAAATATTATATATTTTCTACGAAGCGACATAATGCTACATTATCTGTAGCTGCATTTAAAAACAGAATCACAAATACATTCTTATCACTAAAATGCATTGCCCAAAAAAATAATGATATTCATTATTTTGAAACACAATGGAATAAATACAATAACCTATTCCTACAATAAATATAGTAACACTTTTCAAACATACAGAAAGCCTAAAATATCATGACCTGTCAAAAAAAAAAGCAACTTAAAACTGACCGAGAAACTGGCAAGAAAACAAATGTGCACCTACATTGAAAATCAAAAATGTTTTGACCTACCCTACAAGAGGAATACTCAGGATCCTGTTTTTTTTGTATCTGTTTTTTTTTCACTATCTCTTTCAATATATTATCTATGTGTAGATCCCTACATTGAGCAGCAAACCAATTTAAATAACATAATCAATTGATCATACTAAATCTTAATTCTGAAGAAATAATTTAGATTAAAAATAAACTTTTATACTGAACCATTCACAAGTTCAAACTAAATTTCATATTATAGTTTCAGATTATGGCCAGTTTAATTTTGTCTTTATTTGTTTACATTTGTATATGTTAAAATATGTTCTTCACTATATGTATCACTATGTAAAAATAGTTTAATAAATGGGCTATCATATGATAGTTGAAGAAAAAAAATAAAAAATTTCAGCTACTTTACTTTTTATTGCCTGTCAAAGCGTTTAACTTTTTATTTTTTCATGATATCTGTCCATTTTTCTTTAAAATACTGAGTCAAGACACAGCAATCAAACATTCTTAAAGGATGACCTTGCCAAATATGGCGAAATAGCTTGGTCAATCTTGATGATAACAAACAATTGTATTGATACACATGGTGCGTCGGCATATTATAGAACCGGTAGTTGATATAATAGTTATAAAACTTTAATTAATGAGAACAGTGATTTAAAAGCATTCTTTTTTTTTAAATCGGGTTTAATGCCATTTTTAACACATTTCAGGTTATATATGGCTTAACGAGTTTTGCTGGTGGAGGAACTGTCTACTACTGAACTACTGTCCTTCCGCAAGTAACTGGAAACTTTCTCACATACAGTTTTTGGAGCAAGATTAAAACCTACGACCTTAGCGGTGAGAATTAAGTGATCTTGAGATGTTGCCTTATACCACTCGGCCACAGAGACCCTTTAAATGCATTTAGTCTACCATTATGCCCTCAACTTTAATCTCAGTCGGTCTTTTTAGGTCACCTGAGACTTTGTCTCAATGGACCTTTTGTCCATCATCATGCGTCCGTAACAATTTACTTTTTTGAGTTCTTCTCAAAACCATAACCGTAATTGTAATGATATATTGTATGCAGCTTTGGTACACACGGGTGAATCAAAATTGTGAAAACGGTCATAGTAAGGTAAACTTTGAAAATCTTTTTCTCAATATAGGAGAAGCACTGGAAAACAAATAGTGAGCATGATTATGGACATATATGGGTCATTTATAAAAATTGTGAATTGCATGTCCCTGGGTCACACAGTTTTGCCCTTGCAGTGAGGCCTACTTTACTAAATCTATATAAGAGAAATTGAAAAAGTTATTTCTTACGACTGAATAGATTTATGTGAATGTTTTTTGGAAAATCAGGTGACTGATAAGGCCCATGGGCCTCTTGTTTAAAAACACATTATAAATTACGGTTTCCAACGATGTATGTATTCATATAATTATATAAATATAAGTCGGTAACCTCCCTGTTCATGTCATGATGAAATTATTTCAATCAGAGAACAGTACTTATAACATACATTTATTGTTAGTTGGCCTTTAACTTTGTTTGCATTAGAGTTTTGGTGAATACATTGTAAATTCTGACGGAGTTGTCTTTGTTACCTGAAACAATTTTCAAATTGTTTTTAGCTCGACTTTTTGAAGAATAAAGAGAGCTATTCTGCCCACACGGATGTCGGCGTCCCACCTTGGTTGAAGTTTTGTGTGCAAGTCCCAATCTTAATATCCATTGCATGTATTGACTTGAAACTTAACAAAACACTTCGCAGTCATCAAACATACTATGATAAATAAGTTAGATAACTCTTGGATAATATAATGCAAATTATTGCTCTTGTTTGACTTAAAAATTCTGGTTAGTTTTGCTTGCAAGTATCATCTTGTCCATACTTCATCTACCACTCAATGTAATTGATTTGATTTAAACTTAACACAAGACTTCCCAGTCATAAAACATACTATAATGAATAAGTTAGATAACTCTTGCATGAATAAAATGAAAATTATTGCCCTTATTTGGCATATTAAATTTTACTTGCAAGTACCATCAATTGGATCTCACAACCCTTGAATTATCAGCCAGATACATTATAGACTTAACTTGTAACATGAATAAACTACCAAGGTGTGATTTATTTTACAAAGTGGGGGTATTTAATTGGGACCGAGATATCAAAATTTAACCATTTTATAAAGTACAGATATTTATGTAAAAAATACCATAAAACACACAGCTGATGCTTTAGATGTTTCAACCTGACTTGAAATCTATACCTCTATATTTCGATTAAAGACTAGCTTCCAGATTGTTGAAGCGTTTTCCCCCATAAAAAGGGAAAAGTCGATCTGATTTTTAATTTCACAAAATTTGTTATTATACTACATGTATATAGTATTAGAAAACAAACATGTTGTGCTGTGTTACAAGAGAGCATTTTATTAATAGAAATTTGGGCTATTTTAAATATTAATTTCTATTAATTTACATAATTTGATTTGGTAAATATTTAAGTTCATTATCTTAGTACAACATGATATGCTTCTGTGGTGTAACTGGCAAACACATCTACATTTTTGTAGAAGTTCTGGGTTCGAATCCCAGCAGTTGCGAACAACATGAAAAGAGATGGCTTAGATATGGTGAAAAAAGAAATGTCTGTTTTATTTTTTAATGAAATTATTCTCTTTTAAAAATGTATATTTTTTTATAATGTTTGCTGCTGCATGGACAAAATGCTACTAACTTATGCTTACTCTTTCTGACTGCCTTACATTCGAAAAGTATATTTTCCGTGGACTGCAGTTTATAATCATACATGGTGTATATTTTTTGTCTTGTTATTTTGTTTGTCTTGTTTAGTATTACAACCAGATGGTAGAAGTGTCTGGACAAGAAGTGAAGGGAACCTATGTCCAGATTGTATATTTCATATATATTTGGATGCCTCAGCTGCTAATTTGGGAACTTAAGTAAATGTGTTGGTTTATGTACGCAGTCGTGCACAATGCTGTTGTTTTTTCTTTGTACATGGGAGATGGAGGTTCAAATTACTGCCACGACCAGAGACTTCTCTTAAATTTTAGTCTAGTCCTGTGTCCTAGACGTTTCCAACATTTGTCCAGAAATATACATTTGGTTAAGTCATATTTTAACATTTAAACTGCAAGAACTCTATTTATGCTTGAATACAGTATGAATGTCTAGTATTTTGAATTATACAAATGATTTCTTCTGTGGCAGAGTTGTCCATAGTGTTGTTTTTAAATAACCATTTACTTCTCACTGCCGAAGTTGTCAGATCAATTTTCGCTGTGGTAGTCTAAAAACATTTTGTGAGAAATTTAAGGTCACTTACAAAAGGACGGTGGTTGCACTGTGATTGGTTCCTTTGTTTTTTTAGGTCTGTTTTGAAATTGTTTTGAAACCCCAGTAAAAATACATACTGGCTATCTGCTCAGTGTAAACTATAGTATAGACATGTATTATGTTTATGTAATAAGGCAAGAAAAATATGCACCATTGCAGATTCGAACTTGGGACCTTTCACCTACAGGTCAAGTGCTGTACCGACTGAGCTAACCAGACAGTTGACATATGTTTCTCTCCTAACAGTTTAGGTACACACTGTGACATTTATATTATGCAAGAAACATTTATAACCGAAGAAAAACCCACGTCAAAAGGTATTTTGTGACCAGCATCCATTTATGAAGCTTGATTAAATAAGGCGTGAATGGACAGCTTCTTTATTATTTGGATATCCTTTCTGCTGTCCATAACTCGGGAGACGCAAAATAAAAAAAACTTTAAAAGGCTCCTAGAGATGTGCAATATGTCGCACTTCCATTTATGATGCTTATAACGTTTGATTTTGTTTTGCAAACCAAGGAATTAGAGATATAGTTCCTTGAATAAAGTTTCAATCATATAATAAGTGATTTATTTATGATAAACATAATACATATTAAATATATAATGGAAACATCTGCAATGTTATCCTAAACATAAAATACATGTACTATAAAGTGTATTTAGTATTTGTTTGTTTACTATACTTATAAAATTGAAGTTCGACCCCAAGAGAGGCAATGCCTTAGTTCATATTATGTATGCCACAATATCAAGGGTCAGTTTGTAGGTGCAAATTTAAACACTAAAATAAATAACGACTTGTTTAAAGAAGAAAGAGAAATGCCAGTCAAAACTTCAAGAACTGAGTATAATCAATCATTTCAAGATTAAAATAAGAATATGAAAAATAAAATAATGAATAATGTATCAGAAATATTACAAAATGAACATAACAAACACATGAAAGGAAAAGCACATGCGAGAGAGGAAAAGAGATAAATAAACCCTGATTAATTGGTTTAAGTGGTGACATTTGACTTGCACTAAATTCTATACACCCGATGTTGTACCGTTATCAGGCTGGTTGATAACTTATTGGTAGTTTCCATATCTGACAAAAAGGAGTTCTGTTACAAGTGGCTTCATGAAACCATGGAAACAGAATTTTATCTTAGGTTAAAGGTTTGATCTCTGGCCAGTTCATATCAGAAAAATGGTACAAGAACCTACCTCACTTAGCACTCAGCATTTAGAGGACAGTTCTAGGTCTGGTCAGCCCGGTGTCTGTATATTGTGACTGGGTGGAAAGCAACGCTAAACATCGTACAGATAATCTCATTTATTATTTGAAATATTGTTCTGTGACAATTCATTTATGAGTGTCACATATGAAGTTTTATGATGTTTCATATAATTATGTTGTTACGTGAAGTGTCACATATGAAGTTATGTGAAGTGTCACATATGAAGTTATTTGAAGTGTCACATATTAAGTTATGTGAAGTGTTACATATGAAGTTATTTGAAGTGCCACATATGAAGTTATGTGAAGTGTCACATATGAAGTGTTGTATATGAGCATCACATATGAAGTTTGTGAACTTTCACATATGAAGTTATGTGAAGTGTCACATATGAAGTTATGTGAAGTGTCATATACAAAATGTTATATACAAAGTGTATCCATCAAACTAAATAGATCGTTTCACATGTGTAACAACTTATGATGTTGACAATACTTGAATTTATTTTAATGATCTTGCTTTGATGACTCTTTGGTGTACTAACACCAGAGTAGAATGTATTGTGCAATGATGTATTTTACATTTTTTCCAGAACTATTCAAATGAGACTGAGCTTGTTCCAGGCTATGGGATCAAGATTTCTGTGTCCCAGCTGGTTATATTGCCTGAGAAAGGCTAAATGGAGCGACACAGCTTTGGCCAGACATTTACTAGTTGTATTTTTGATGAAGACCTTTTCAAGAAGTTCAGCCAGGAGTACAAAAACAAGACCTGCACTGGACAAAGAGATTATAAATGATTTTATCAGTAAGTAGATAAATCTCACTAATCATGAATTAAGACATAAACTGAAGATTGTTCTATTTGCATTTGTTATAAGAAAGCAACACAAGAGAGTTGATTTTCAATAGTGATTTGGAATCAGAGGAAAATTGGAATCTAGTATAAAATAGGTAGAGATCTTTCCAACCATAATTGGAAAATAATCAAGATTTTTTTGAAAACATTTTCATCTGAGACTGAGAAGTTATTAGTTATTTAGGCTCACTTCAACTTTTAATTTATTTTTAGCTTGTATTTTTGTAAAAGAGCTATTGTCATGACCCTGGCATCATCATTGTCCTTACCGTCATCATCCAGCTACAATGTTATCTTTAGTTCAGCTCTTTCTCTGATCCAGGTCCGATTAGCTCAGCCAGTTACATGTCTGACTATCAGTCCGAGGGTCGTGAGTTCGAATCCCTGTCCAGCAACAATCTTCGTGATAATTGATATACTATATTGTGTCTCATTATCACCGCTGATTCAAAGTGGGGAATTTATCAGGTTCTTGCAGAGATGGGGTATGCTTGAGTTCTGATTAACCTTTCAGAATCCCAGGAAACAGTGGTTGGGTTAACTGATCATCTGTTGGCCCTGGATGGCATAAAAATGATGCTAAATATTCAATCAGTCAATTCTCTGTTTCTCAACCAACTACTTATGTTATATTGACTAAACCTCATAAACACACTCATACCATGTTATACAATGTATATAATTAGAATTGCCATAATTTGGGCTGTAAAACCTTAGTTAATGTTTTTTGCTTAGCCAATGAGCGACCGCGGCGTGGTCTAGTGGTAGAGCGTCCTCCTCGCATGCGGAAGGTTGTGGGTTCAATCCCCGGCCGGGTCATACCAAAGACTTTAAAAATGGTACTAGAAGCTTCCTCGCTTGACGGTCAGCATTTAGAGGAGAGTTCTAGGTCTGGTCGGCTCGGTGTCAGTATAATGTGACTGGGTGGGGTATCATACCATGTGTCTGCAGCATGATACTCCAGTGTGACAGCACTAAGAATACTGTCTCAAGTAGACACCGTCGCGATATGACTGAAAAATTGTTGAAAGTGACGCTTAACACCATACAACAACAACTACAACTTAGCCAATGTTTGAATGTTGAAAAAGTTCACATTGATAGAAAATTTATCATTAGCTGTTTGTAAGATAAAAGACAGGAAAGGTATAAAAATTAATGAAAATGAAAATAAGTCTATTTGCATCCTTCATTACTGATGGATTGGAAAAAAACTTTAATACTCTAATTAAAACAATTTACAAATTTAGTAAAATATCTGGTCTCAAATTGAACCAAAACAAATCCACAGTATTATGAGCAGAATTTATAAATATACAGACAAAATAAAAGTAATTTTCACTAAGATCTGATAGGAGTCCCAGGAAAACTACATGAGATTTCTGTCATCCAGATCGCCGACTGTCAGTTAGTGACTGTCGTCTCACCATTGGAAACCCGTTTGTACCACCGATAAATAAGACTCTGGGATAGACCTTCTGTTGAACAGTTGTGCAAAATAAACGTCATGGTAACCTGTGGGGTCATATTACACCGAACAAAGTTTTTTATCATACTCCAAGTTTCCACTCTAGGCTTGATATATAGTTTTTTTCATTCCATTTTTGTTGAGATTTGTAACATTGGTAGTTGTTTTTGTTGAGCTTTGTTACATTCATAGTTGTTTTTGTTGAGCTGTGTAACATTGGTAGTTGTTTTTGTTGAGCTTTGTAACAATGGAAGTTGTTTTTGTTGAGCTTTGTAACATTGGTAATTGTTTTTGTTGAGCTGTGTTACATTGGTAGTTGTTTTTGTTGAGCTTCGTAACATTGGTAGTTGTTTTTGTTGAGCTGTGTTACATTGGTAGTTGCTTTTTGTTGAGCTTTGTTACTTTGAAAGTTGGTTATGTTGAGCTTTGTTACATTGGTAGTTGTTTTTGTTGAGCTATGTTACATTGGTAGTTGTTTTTGTTGAGCTGTGTTACATTGGTAGTTGTTTTTGTTGAGCTGTGTAACATTGGTTGTTGTTTTGGTTGAGCTTTGTAACATTGGAAGTTGTTTTTGTTGAGCTTTGTTACATTGATAGTTGTTTTTGTTGAGTTGTGTAACATTGGTAGTTTTTTTTGTTGAACTTTGTTACATTGGTAGTTGTGACTTCGCGACCTTGCTCTGCAGTTGATCCATTAGAGAATGAGGTGATAGAAAGAAGGTAAATGTGGGAGGAATATCCTGTATCTCTTTATAACGTGCGTGAATATTTTGAAAATCTCTAAATGTAGAACATTACAACATTAATTTGTGTTACGTTCAAAGCAAATCCCTTCTCCAGGATCTTAAAATTTGGAAGAAATATGTGCCTTATATGTGAATAAAAACAGTATCAAAATTTTGCAATAAAGTACACCATCAAACAGGGTGATCTGAATAAAAATGCTTGAAAAAAAATCCACTAAATTGGTTCAGAATGACTTCACATATAGAAAAAATTATGGTTAAACGGAACAGGCCTAAATAACTACATGTGTGTATTATCAATAATATTAAAATTGCGCCTGATGGAAAATGTAATACTAGCATCCATTTTTCAAGCATATACAAAATACTTTACTTTACTATTATATGTATTGAATGAAACAGCATTCATTTTAGTGATGCACAGTGTTCAAAGAATAGGATAGCCTGATACCCGGGACTTGTCTAATCTTGATCTGGGCCTGTGCCTTTCTCAAAGTTACTTGCCCATTGAGCTTGTCTTAAAATATCGGATTTATATATAAGCGTGTTTTCACAATACACAAGTCTGCAAATATCTCTATTTAATACATACAACACAGGTCAAACTGTTGCTTGTACACTGTAGTATAAGAAGTGCAAAGAAATATTGCATCTGTTCCAAAAGTGACATTAATTTTGCCCATGTTTGTGTTATAAAACACTGTTACAGATTGTGTAGTTAATATGGAGGAAATGTTTCAAATGTTCATATTAAAATTAAACAAACTATGCATAATCAGTATGAAATTTTTTCATATTTACAAATGTTATATACCGGTAGTAAGCTTATGTTGGTCCAACCACAGATATAGAAGTCAGTACACTGCTTTAGAAGCCCTGGTCTAAATTGTTATGAAGAATTATAGAATAATCTGTCTGTGATCTGGTTGTCTAAATTGCTGTCTCAAAATCATTTACCTCAATGTTGTGGTTTAGGGTTCAAGCTCAGCTCAGTCAATTAAATATGAGAAAGTTTGCCAGTTACTAGTGGAAAGTAAGTGGTTCTACTCAGATTCATTCTGAGGTCTTCCTACATTGGGAAAACTTGATGAATGATGAATAACTTGTAATGTATTTCAAAATGTCTTAAACATAATTAAAAATGTATATGTATATTTCATGTATATTTCATGTATATTTCAGGCAATATCCATCATTAACAGCCAGATGGAGAAAGCTGACTGTATCTACAAACAACTGCAGCAATACAACCAGCCTTGGAGAATTTATGTATCAGATGGCAGAATACAGTAGGGACAGATTGGAAGAAAGAGTTGACCCCTGGGGTGGTACTGGTGTTACAGGCAGTGCAGCAAATCAACATTCTGGTTACTCTAACCAGCTTTCCAGGGACGACTCATTATGATTTTGTGGATTGAAGGTTGGATTGATGTTTTTGTGAAAGTTTTGGTTGATTTGACAGTTGCAATACTTGATTTTTGTACACGACTTTGTTGAAGTTCAAATGTACCTATGAGTTCTGCAGAGGGACACAAAACGCGAAGGTTCAACTTTCTGAGAAATGGAATTATGTTTCATTTTAACTGATAATAAGTACTTTTTACTCCAAATCGTGAATAAATATACAACTTCCTGGTTAGAACCAGTACTAGGCATATGCGGGAAAGTGTCTTGCTCAAGGACACCACATATAGACGTGGTGGAGGATCGAACACACAGTCGTCTGATCATGTGTTTGGTGCTCTACCACTGGATCACACACTCCGCACAAAGAAAGATAACTCAGTAATCAGAAATAAAGACATGTTTTTCTTAAATAATGATGTATATTTAATGGAGTAATCTAGAGTGCCAAATGACAAGAAGGATAATGAGTAACCAGGGATAGAGATTATATTCCTAATTTTAACTACCGGTACAATGTGAAAAATTATTTAGCATAAATGTTTTTTTATAGGATACCAAAGACATATAACAAGTAACCTCAGTTATCAAAGGTATATAGCGGGATACAAATGGTCATACTTATGCAGAGGTGCTACTTTTGTGTCAAATCTATTTTTGTTTAGGGAATAAATTGCCACCAAATATTTTTAATGTGTTTTATAAATTATATATCAGTGTTAACATTTTTTTTAAGTGGTTTACAGTAATACTTAATTTTTCAAAATTGACATAAACCAATCGCTGGTTGAATAATCCACTTTTGGAAATATCACAAAAAGATTATGTATATGGGGTTCTGTTTTACTGTTTAACCATAATAAGAGATATCACTTATTCAAAAAGGTGATATCACTTATTTGAATAGAGGATATCACTTATTCATATATGAATAAGTGATATCATATGTACGAATAAATGATATCACCTATTCAAATATGTGATATCACCTATTCGATTAAGGTATATCACTTATGGTTAAATACCAGGTAGTAAAACAACAACCCATTGATGTACATATTTGGGTGCAGTTCTTCAAGAATTATTTGGTAAAATAATTTGTACAGAATATTTTATACAACACTAACATTCATATTATAGTTCTGGCTGACAGAATCCAGTGTCTAGGTTGTGGCTGTTTACAACAAATGGTTCCTTAATAAAGGTGACCACTAACACAGGTTTAACTATATTGTCAGTGACTTAATGTATATGTGTCTCAGTTATTGTTAACAATCAGAACTTGTGGTATTTCTCTGTTAGCTTCCTCTCTTCTGTTTTACTTACTTTCAGTACTAAATTATTGTAACATTTTGAGACTGGTTTTGAGTCTAACCTGTTTGTCTATAATTATGTATTCAGGCTTCTGTTTCACCAACATTTTACTTAAATACTTAAAAACTTAACTAAGTTTTGACTGGTTATTTACCTATTATGCAATCAATATCAGTGAAATCATATGCAGTTTTACTGGAACCAGTCTAAAATCATGATCACCTGGCTGCTTTTCTTAGATTTAAGTGTTTTAAGTATTTAAGTATATGTTGGTGAAACAGGAGCCAGGTAATAGTTCTATTTGCTACATTCTATTAGCATCATATAGCTTTTAAGCCCATAACAATTGTTTTGTCTTATATATATTAATTATTACCTGTGTTAAGTGGCTATGGGCACTCATGTGCAGTCTTGGTAATGAAAGGGCAGCATTGTATTTACACCATTTATAACACTTTTATTTAAATTTTGACCAATATAATGGTCCATTTTTTGGAGTTTGTACAACTTTGTAAAGGTGTCAAGATCCCCACCAGGACTTGAACCTGGAGCTCTTTTCAAACAGAAAAGTGTGCTAGCTTACACTATAGAGATGTACCCCGGCACCACAAACCAAGTGTACATTATTTTATCTAAATATGTGATAACTAAGGCCACCCTTAAAAAATTGTTATTGTCCACGTCCAACCTATACCAGAAAGGAGGTGGGTAGGTAGGGGATTTTGTTGATTTGCAATCAATCCAAAAATCCTTTTAAAGGATATGGACAGAGAAAGGACAGGCAAATACCTAGAACATAGAGTATTGAATGAACAACAATATTTTTTTAAAGGAGGGAGGGGGAGGGGGGGGGGGGTAAAAAAAATTCCAACCAGCAGGATCAACTGGAAAGATGTTATAGTCAGTACTAGTTGTTATAGAGTCAGTCTGGGTGTTATAGTCAGTACTAGTTGTTATAGAGCCAATGTGGATGTTATAGTCAGTACTGGTTGTTATAGAGCCAGTCTGGATGTTATAGTCAGTACTAGTTGGTATAGAGCCAGTCTGGATGTTATAGTCAGTACTGGTTGTTATAGAGCCAGTCTGAGTCTTTAAGTCAGTACTGAGTCTTGATGTTAGTCAGTACTGGTTTTTATAGAGCCAGTCTGGGTGTTATAATTAGTACAGGTTGTTATGCAGCCAGTCTGGGTGTTAAGAATCAGTATTGGATATTATAAAGCCATTACTGGATGTTATAGTCTCAGTACTGGGTGTTAGTCTCAGTACAGGGTGTTATAAGAGTCAGTACTTGGTTTTATAGAGCCAGTCTTGGTGTTATATAGTCAGTACTAGATGTTATAGAGCCAATATGTGTGTTATATAGTAAGTACTGGATGTTATATAGCTAGTCTGGGTGTTATAGTTAGTACAGGTTGTTATGCAGCCAGTCTGGTACTGGGTGTTAGTCTCAGTACAGGATGTTATAAGAGTCAGTACTTGGTTTTATAGAGCCAGTCTGGGTGTTATATAGTCAGGACTATATGTTATAGAGCCAGTGTGGGTATTATAAAACCAGTATGTGTGTTAAAGAGCCAGTCTGGGTATTATAGAGCCGGTATGGATGTTATAGAGAGAGTCTGGATGCTATAGAGAGTCTGGGTGTTATAGAGCCAAACTGGATGTTATAGAGATAGTCTGGGTGTTATAGAGCCTTAGTTGGTGTTATAGAGATAGTCTGGGTGTAATAGTGCCAGTCTGTGTGTTATAGAGCCAGCATGAGTATCATAGAACCAGTCTGGACGTCATAGTGCCAGCTTGGGTATTATAGAGCCAAACTGGATGTTATAGAGATAGTATGTGTGTTATAGAACCAGTCTGGGTGTTATAGAGATAGTCTGGGCGTTTTAAAGCCAGTCTGGATGTTATAGAACTTTAGTGGATGGTATAGAGCCAGTCTTGATGTTATATAGATAGTCCGGGTGTTGTCGAGCCAGTGTAGGTGTTATAGAGCCTTAGTGGTGTTATAGAGCTGTAGTGAGTGTTATAGAGTCAGTCTATATGTTATAGAGCCAGCATGGGTATTATAGAGCCAGTCTGTGTATAATAGAGCCAGCTATTATTGTACATCAATGTTTTGTTGCCCCATTGTACACATAGTGAAAAATAAAATATATTTGTAGAGCGCGTGCTCCAGTGGTAGAGCATAGGTCCGATCCTCCACCACGGTTATTTGTGGTGTCTTTGGGCAAGGTACATTTTCCGTATATGTTTAATACTGGATCTCCACGGGATGACTTCGAGCAAAACGCGTTGCACAATCGAAGTAAAATAAATAAGTAATAAAATATTATTTTAACTTATGATCATTATTTTCTATGTTTTACAGCTCCCGTGTTTTAACTGGTTTACAGTAAATGATTTTCAGGAAGAAATCCGAGTATGCCGAAATTAGAAAATAATGACCTTCACCTGACACATGCTGGTTGTATGCTGAAAGTTTGCCTCGGGTAGGTGTTAACTATGATTCAAATGTATTATGGACAATATGATAAGGTAACTTAAAGCAAACGCGCGTATCCTCATATCGATAATAGTAAAAATCTGCACGCAGCCTCCTACTAACCAAGGTAAAAACTAAAAATATCAAGATTTCAGCGACCGGAAGTCGGGGTTTACAGTTCTCAGTAATTCATGAAATCGGAAAAGTTAATAATAAATCTCTTTCATAAGAAAATAATTTAATTCTCTTTCACAGGAATTATTTTATTTAACATTCTCAATTATATGTTAAGCTTTATACTATTATTGATTTCTGAGTGTTTATTTATAAATAAAAAAATCCCTTAGTGGCTTGTGCCTGGAGAACCCGTAACCTGTTTTCGATCACTTCCGAGAATTATGAATATCACGACGCGTATTTCAACATCCTGCACAATCGGCAATATTGACAAATAATATTCGCGTGGTCATTGAATGCAATGAAAAATATAAAAAAATAATGCTTCCGGTACAAGTAAGAAAGTCGTTTTGTGATACAGACCTGAAAAAAATGTGTTTCTCACTATGTCCATTTTTCAATTTACATAAAACCTCGACAAATGCTAGGTTTGTTTATCAATATCGATTCCAAACACGTCTGCTGAAAACTAATGCACTACATGTCAAGGTCAAAAGTTATAATAAGATTTCACTTGTGCATGTAAAAAATTACAGAGGTTCCGGATGATTAACCTTCTTACAGATTTTTTTTAAAAAATGAATTTAAAATAAGCACAGAACCACATGTTAAAAGTAAAATAAAAATAAGTGAATAGTTGAAAGGGTTTGTTATAAGAAGTGGATATTTAAAGAAACTTTAATAAAATATAAAATAAAACAAAAGATATATTAAAATCAGTGTTTTTGTTTTGGTTACTATGGTATTTTTTAAAAAAAAAAAAAATTAGAACAGTTAAAAAACCTCATTCTGTTCAGTGAACTGATATTGTTATGGAATAAACCCATTGAGAAATATTTATTCATGTGAAAGGTAAGTGCAGTTTTATCTGCTTTCATTTATTTGCACTTTTGCAGCTTCAAATCATTTTAGTTATGACACTGCGTCATCCAGTCATGGGATTGAAATCAGGTGCTGCCATGTTGTTGGACGTATATTGTTGTGAAGCCAATGAAGCATGTATTTGTTATCTTTTTGATAGAAAATTACTATTTTATAGCTAATTAAACGTTATATACAAGCATTTAGTGTCAATATTGGTTTTGCATTGAAATATTTAGCAGTGATTCTTAAGTGATTGAAAAGCGGTAACATCAATTTGTATTTTTTTGTAAAAAAAAATATAGTAAAATGGGTAGGTAAATTTCATTTTAAGTTGGCAAGATTAAATCATGATTAATTAATGTTTCGTATTCAAGAAATATAATAATTCATTTTTTTTTCAGTTCAGATCAAACGCTGTCTCTCATGATATGGTTTTGACAGCTACTTGCCAGTATTGTTACCACTAAAACTGGTTATTCTGGGGACTAAACCTCTGAATCCATGAATGATTCGTATAGTCAGTCACTCAATATTTCTTCTGGGTTTGTCACAGGTTGTTGAAAGTTAATCTGTTATTACTGGCAAAAGATCGTCAAGTACTTGAATGAAGAAGGAAATACGAATGATTGAGATGTTATGAACACTTGTGTATTCACACAAAACCTTGCAAAATCTGGTTAAAATTCTTTCTTTGCACAATGAAATTCTCTACATTCCCATCAAATTGAGGAAAGAACTTGACAGTCGACTTCCAACTGCAATATTTTAAATTCAAGATCATTTTGTATTTTCAAAACGGTATAAAACATCTAATTAAAATAAAATCAGTTACCTGTTACCTATTTTATAAACATTTAGTAGAGAGATGCAAGTTTCTTATCTTTCTCAGGGTTCTTGCTTGCATTTTTGAGAATGTGGTCGTGGCTCCTGGCTTTGGCAAAATTAGCGTTATTTTTTAAGAAATTGGGACAATAACATGGCTCAGGATCCTTAAATTATGCAGAGGCATGACATTTTTATTGAGTTCAATAAAGAGAAAGTTATTTTTTTCTTCCAGCTTATACTTTCAGCTAGTACCATGAGAAACATGACCAGCACTCCATAGAACTTCATCTACATACTCTCATTATAACAAAAAAAGTGAACGTGGCTCTGCACAGTGTGCTACTGCTGTCTGATTTACTGCTGATACTGGTATATTCATTATGTTCATATTTTGTGAAAATCAAATATGTATTGTATTTCAAAGTCCTTAATAATAATAATAATAATAATACCAATAATAGTATTTATTTACAGAAGGTAACACATTTAGTTACAAACTAATCTTCCATGAGGCCCTCTACCAATACATATATTAAATATATACAAATAATTTAAGATGTAAAAAAATAAAATGCATACAAGCTATTATACTTGTCTCTTGGTCATGATTATTACTATTATACACATTGATTTTATCTTTATTGATATTTATTGGCTAGGGCTTTTAAAGTAAGTTTTGTGCTTTAATCTATTTACTGGGTATAACCAGCACTTCTGAAGATTAATGGGTCAAGCATTGGACCAGACATGAGACAGCTGCAAGAATGGCACGCACCTTATACACTACACCACCACTTACCTGTTTATGGAGAATTTCTATTGAGCAACTTTGTACTATGTATCATTTAAAATGTTGTTTTTTTTATGTTAAGATTTTATTAAAGACTTAAATATTTAAATATTAATATTTCAAAGCTCTCTTATCATTGTTAATATTAAAGGAATTTTTACAGAACAAAATTTAAGCTACATATATTGTTGTAAACAAAATCAGTGAAGTTGTTACATAATCATAAGTAACATACGATTAAAACGTAATGTATTGAGCATGAATTATCTCTCCAATTTCATTAAATGTGAATCAATAATGTCAATATTTGAATGTAATTGTACAGGTATAAGACTGCATTACAGATAGAGCATCTGAAGATGTGTTCTGACATTGTGTCCAGCAGACCAGTCAATTGGCAGAAAACTCGTGTAGCAAATGAAGGTTTGTAATTTTTATTTTATCTGTTATAATTTGTTTTCGTTAATGTACTTGTGATCTTTCATGGCTCAGTGTTCCAAGGTGCTGTACCTGACAGCATAGGTAATACATGTATGTTACTTTATGTGAGAAAGTTTGCTTGTTACATACAGTGTCCTACTCAGACTCGTACTGAGATCTTCCTCCCCATTACAGCATGACACCGTATTTAACGTTTAGTGTGCTGAAAAGGACACATCTTATAATAGGAGACATTTATTAAACTATTAGGATCTGGAACAGTCTTACAAGAAAAAGTAAACAAAAGAAAAGCAAGTTTGCTTTTAAAAAAAAAGTTAAATTACAACTCTTGTAGAGTATGCAATGTGTAGAGAGAGAGCAAACTTTATGTTTAGCTCACCTGAGCCAAAGGCTCACAGGTGAGCTTTTGTGATCGCCTGGTGTCCGTCGTCTGTTGTCCGTCATTAACTTTTAGCTTCTAACAACTTCTCTGAAACCACTGGGCAAATTTTGATATAACTTTACAGAAATGTTCCTTGGGTGACCCTCTACCAAGTTTGTTTTGTTCAACCCATCTTGATTCATCAAAAAACATGGCCGCCAAGGGGCGGGGCAAGTTTAATTAGTAAAAACTTTAAAAATCTTCTTGTCAGAAACTACTTGCTAGATTTTAAAGTAATTTCACAGAAATATTCTTTGGATGACCCTCTACCTAGTTTGTTCAACCCATCTTGTCAGAAACTACTGGATTGTTTTTAAAATCATTTCACAGAAATGTTCCTAAGGTGATCCTCTACCAAGTTTGTTCAACCCATCTTGATTCATCAAAACACATGGTGGCCAGGGGTAGGGATTAGTTTACTATATAAGCTATAGTAAAAACTTAAAAAATCTTCTTGTCAGAAACTACTGGCTCGATTTTAAAATAATTTCACAGAAATGGTCCTTGGGTGACCCTATACCAAGTTTGTTCAAGCCATCTTGATTTGTCAAAAAACATGGCGGCCAGGGGGCAGGGCAAGTTTAATTAGTAAAAACTTGAAAAATCTTCGTGTTAGAAACTACTGGCTCGATTTTAAAATAATTTCACAGAAATGTTCTTCGGGGGAACCTCTACCAAGTTTGTTCAAACGGTAGTGATTCATTAAAAAACATGGCGGTCAGGGGATTGTGAACACACACAGATCATTATACAGCCGCCCCTACCCCATAGAGATGCTACAACATTTTGATTGTTTGAAGATTTAGCATCGGTTAACCTAACCATTCTTTCCTTTGATCCTGGATGGTTAACTTGGACCCTGCAGCAACTTTGGGAAAATGTGTTTTAATGGTAAAAATACAGGTATGGATTTGCACAGCTGCCTAAGTTATAGATTCTTCCCAACAAAAGAAATTGTTATAAATAACAAGCTGTAGAAGTTAATAATTTCCAACACATGACAGGTTATATATGACATATCTAGTATTATTGGCGGGGGAATGCACCAGAAAGAATCTGAGTAGAACAATCATCTTTCTGCATGAAACTGGGAGAAGTTTTTGGACCAAACTGCACCCAGACCTACGACAGCAGTGATATGTTAAAGTGGTGGTTACTTTAGTGGAACTATTAAATATTATTGCAATATAGGTGTAAGCCCATCATTGATTTTTGTTCTCTATTCTATAGTAAATAAAAAAAGTTTGCATGCACATTTTAAAGACCCCAAATGAAAGCAATGAAACTTACATTTTATTGTTTGTCAATCTCTGCACAATCAAAATATGATGAGACAAGTAGAGTTCATGTGTCATTCAAGATAATTTTTTTCTGTTCAGTATATACAGTAGACAAAGTGAAAGTATACTTCTGAAATCATGTATTCATACCCCATTTTTCAAACATCTTTTTTTTTTTCTAAATTCATAATTGACTCGCACTGTCATATAACAGATTACTGTGCTCATCCTTACATGTACACTGCACCATTCATTAACAGAGCTATAAACTACGATGAGAAGGACTGTTCCTGTGTCACACCTGTGGTTTCTGCAAGTGCTGCAAGTTCATCCTGACTGCCCGTCCTTATTGTGCAGTTGATTCAGTAGAGAATGGGGATGATAGAAAGAAGGTAAATGGGAGGATCTTCAGTATGTAATGCACATCAGTATTTTGAAAATCATGTGGAGGTCACTATTTTGAAAAAAAAATTCGACTCAATATGTAAAACGAAAATGATTTGTTAGAAATGATTGCCAGTGGACAAGTACAGTAACTCAATAAAAATTATTGAGAAGCCATATGCCAGCACTTGCTCAAATTACGGTAAGAGATGACAGAAGCCAATGTCAATGACAGATGAGACTTCCACACGTTTGTTTGTTTTTAAAAACCATATCTACCTAATATAGAATTTGAGCCAACAGGCCACAATTTATTATAGTGCGAGAAGTTGTAAGTTGATTGATTTTAATTATTTAGTAACTGTTACTACCTTTTATTGATTTTTCTGCAAAAAGCTATCAAACTTTCTCACATAAATAGGCCATTACATTAGTTTTTTATTACTGGACAAGTATTTCTAAAATCTGCTTGTCCTGACAAAAAACAGCTTTTCCTTACTTTAATCTAGAATTATGGTACTAGTCCTATGGAAAAGCTGAAACAAATTGAATTGGCCATGGTTGTTTAAGTTAACAGACATACGACGGTCTCCAATTGTAAAAGAAGGGAAATAAAAGTAAACATTTACACAAATATTTCATGTTTTACATTTAAAAAATGACCTAGCATGCATTTAAAACAAATACAGTAAGTACAATTACTAAAAAATCCTGTGTCTTGCCACAAAAAAAATTTGATGCTTTCAAACTTTTTCAAACATTTTTACATGTGGACACAATCGCAATATCTCAACAATTTATAAAGAGTGTAGTACCGGAGATAGTCCAAAAGTTACGCATGTGGGGCTGCACAGAGCTTCTACAACGTTTACCAAAGTTTATGCACATGGAGGCAATTACTCGGAGTTTCTTAGATAGGGTAGTACTCAATTGTCCAAAAGTAACACTTGCGCATGACACAGTTTCCATTAGAAAGTAGACATTATTTACAAAAACTACTTGGGCTCGGTTGTTTGTATAATGAATGAATGATGTTTTACGGCATGTCAACATATAAATAGGTCATTTTGTGCAAATTTGTTGTTTGTACCTTATCTTTTAATTTTTTTCATAATTTGTTTTGATTGTGTAATGTGATTTTAAACAGTGATTTAAAGATATACATAACTTATATTAAATGCATATAATTTTTTTATTAAATTGAATAGAATTGGATATTGATTTTTATATGAAATTGAATAGAGTTAACTTGATTTTCTATATTTAATTGAATATTAAAATGATATTAAATTAAATATTGATTAAATAATTTGAATAGAATTGACTTGATTTTCTATATTTAATTGAATATTAATTTCTATATTAAATTGAATATCAATTTGTTTTAATAGATTCCTTAAAAATCAAATAATTGACTGCATTTTTTTTGGGTAACTTTATGTTGATAAAAAGCCTCCTTTAGCAGCTGATAATAATATGCATACAGAAACTTTAAATCAAATGTAATCGAATTGAAATAAATGTTCTTTCTTTTTTAGTCCTGCATTGGAAAAAACAGACCATGTGACTACCACAACACCAATAAAGACTGTTGCAGCCAAACACAGAATTCATGGTTTCAACATCTCTTGGAAACAGACAAGACCGTGGTTGCATTCCAAAAAAGTGGAGAATGAAGAAGGCGTTCTAACAGAAGTCATGTTTTGTAGTTTATGTCAGAAACATAACGTGAAATTAAGAAATGGGAATGAAATTTGGACTAAACAAGGCTGTAGATCACTTAGACTTGACAAGGTTACCCTACATGCAACATCAGAGATCCACCAGAGAGCATTGAAGCTCGAGACATGTGAACAGTAAAGAATTGAGACAGCATTCGCAGATTCTATATCAGAGAAAGAATTGAAGCAGTAGAATGTGCAATGAAATCTCTTCACTTTTTGATCATGCACAACATTCCTCACACTACAGTATTCAAAGACTTCATCCAGTTTGCTGTTGAAGATTTACAGAGTCCTGCTCTGCAGGATCTAAGTCAAGATGTCAACTATACCAGTCACAGAACTATTGATGAGTTTATTACAGTTATGGTCGAAGACATAGAGGAGACAATGATGACCAAGGTAAATGCCAATCCAGCTTTTTCAATCATGACAGATGAAGCCACAGATGTTGGTAATAGAAAACACCTCGCTTATGTGGTTAAGCCATCTTCAATGAGACAACGAAGGTGATAGAGACCAACTTGACTCTAGACAGATTTGCTGCCTTTGGAAGTGATGGTTGCAGCGTCATGATTGGTAAGAAATCTGGTGTTTCAACACGACTAAAGGAAGTAAAACCAGATCTGTTGACGATCCACTGTCAGAACCACAGATTAGCTCTAGCAGCAAAAGACAGTTTTGAAAACATTCCAGTATTCAAAGAAGCAGATGAAACATTAAACAGCCTTTTCAAGTACTACAAAGGTTCAGCTGTCAGAACAAAGTCATTGCAGAGATGCCAACTCCTCCGATTTTGGCGGAGTGAATCCGATTTTTGTACAAAAAATCCGCTCTCCGATTTTCCATGAATTGTCTCCGATTTTTAAAAATAAAAGGTCCGGGATCAATTTCACGGGTAAAACAAATAATCAGCACTGTTTACACTGACACCGGTTTTGATGTTCGGACATTTCCGTACGCGCTACGTCATTTCTAGAAGCGCTATTAATTAGGTTATCCGGAAAATACCCGAATATTTACGAAAACAATATCGGATGATCCGGAAAGGCATATCAACAACCTTCAAAATCCAATATGGCAGATGCAACACCACCAAAGAAAAAAAAGTACGAACATAAACAAACATTTATTAAAAGTTACACCGATGCATATCCTTGGTTTATGACATCAAAGATGGGGGTGCATTATTGTATTCTGCAAGGTCTGCAATGCAGAAATTATGTTATCGAACGGTGGGATGGGTGATTTGAAAAGAACATTGCTACAAAACAGCACATCACCCGCTCAACTTGTCAGTCGTCGTCAAGGAAAATATCGACAATGGTTGCGACAACTCAACCAATGGATGAGTGGGTAATTAAATCACAATAAAGCTTAATTTGAATGTTCAATAAAGCCTTGCTTTTCGTCAGTTTGTCAGCTTTTTTAATTTATTCTATAAAACTCGATCACTCAATTCTCTTTTTCATCAGGTATTATGAAATATTTCTTAATAAATACATGACTTTTTATCACTGAAAAGTGCTGAAATGCCATCTCAGAGCATCTACAACTTGAAAAAAATTCTGGGGGAGGTCACCCAGACCCCCCCCCCCCCCCCCCCCCCACTTGCTTTCGACCACACTCCTATATTCAGTAATTAAGGGTTGGCATCTCTGTCATTGAAAAGATGCAGAAACTTCTGGAAGACAGTGAAGTTAGAAAAATAAAGAAGGTTGCCCATACCAGATGGCTGTCCCACCTTGATGCAGTAACTTCACTAAAAGATTGCTACTCTGCCATCCTGATGGATCTGGAGAATGCCATTGAAACAGGAAAAGACAAAGTGAGAATTGGCTCTGGTCCCTCTGCCAATGGACTTGTCAAGAAGTTGAAGTCATACAAGATGATACATCTAACTCATTTTCTGTGTGATGCACTGAAACATGTAACAAGCCTCGCCCTAACATTCGAGAGAAATGACATTGACTTGTCAATTGTACAGCCTAGACCTCAGAGTACACTGAATGCCCTCCAAAAGCTGAAAGATAGTCCTGGCCTTAGTACCAAGAAAGTAGAAAAGATTCTGCAAGATCAGATTATTACTCCAGACCAGAAATCTGTAGCCTCCCTCAAGACATTAGAAGATGAATTCTTGGACAATTTGATAGCCAACATAACTAGGCTAATAGAGAAAACTGATATAATCGATTCTATGGGAGCATTGAAGATAGATGAAGACTTCAATTCCTTCACAGGCAATGATGAAGTTGAGACATTTAGTGAATACTACTCCATGGACACTAACACTGTCCTAGAGGAATGGGACAACTTCAAAAACATGGTTTCTGAAATAGATGTATCGAAAACAAATGGACCATCAGCTCTACTGAGAGTCATTCATAGACTGAAGAAGACAGCAGGTGACTTCTGTCCACATATAGAGAAACTTTGTTCTGTCGCAGCTGTCCTTCCTGTCAGTACAGCAGAAGTAGAACGTGTGTTCTCTGATGTAAACAGAACAGTGACAGAGTCGAGAAACAGACTTCAAGTTGAAAGCACCCACAAGTTGCTGATGCTGCACAGAAATTCAAAATACCTGAGTCTTTCTGGGGCTGTAAGAAGATGGGCCAGCAAAAAACAAAGAAGAATTATGAGTAAATAAAGGTCAATAATTAGAATAAAATAACTGTCAAAAAGTGTTTAAAAAAGTTGAAATAGGAAAGTGTAGTAACAATTTACTGTTGTTATTTTCAGATGTACCTGAAATATAAACAAAAACCATTAAAGAACTGTGCGATGTTCTAAACATAGTAACATTTGAAAAAAAGTTGACTTGATTGAAATATATATTTTAAGAACTGTGCAATGTTCTAAAGAAAGTAACATATAATTTGACTTGATTGAAATATATTATATTTTAAGAACTGCAATGTTTTAAACATAGTAATATATAAGTTGACTTGATTGAAATATATATTTTAAGAACTGTGCAATGTTCTAAACATAGTAACATTTGAAAAAAAAGTTGACTTGATTGCAATATATATGATTTATTTTCAAGATCATTAAATCATTTTGATAACTTGAGTATTTCAAAAATTACATTAATTTACATATAATGTGTATCTTCTTCTTTTACCTCATTTTTATATTCTTATTTTTTTATACTCCCCCATAATGTGTAAGAGACTGTAAGGTAAATTGCAACTTTAAATTTTCTTTATGTAAATGTTGTAATCATATTTTAAGGGTACACAAAAAGTACCAGTTGCTATTTCCTAGAAAAGTGTTTGTTGAGCAATATTGATAATATATATTTTTTAAGTAATTTGATAGTATCAATTATGCATGATATACTTGATTCTGAATGTCTATACATTTACAAAAGGTTAAAATACAATATTGCTCAACAAACACTTTTCTAGGAAATAACAACTGGTACTTATTATTTGTAAATATAATATTCATCTTGTAAGGGTACTTGAACTATCGAATACTATTGAATTAATTACTTTATAATTGATTAATAATACTACAATAGTATTATGTATTATTAATAATGCTACTACAATATTATCAAGGAACTATAATATATCCTTCTATAGTTCCTTGATAACATGTATTATTAATACATGATATTGAAGTAGCCTTATTAAAATATTTAAGACGATTCCTACATTTACCAAAACATACATGTTTCATACTTGTTATTAGTGCTGAAAATGGTACTCAATACAACACGCAATAAAGTAATGACTTTTTGTCTATTATTTTGTACGCGCCAAAAAATGCCCTTTTTCAGTTGGTACCCTGCCCTTTTTCAATCCTGGGGGAAACACTATTGGAGTCTCCACAAATACGAGACAGGGGATTTGCAAAAAAGAGATACCATTCATGATTTTTCACTTGTCCAGTCGGGCTAGCAGCTTTATATTTTACTTGTCCGTACCCATGATTCAGTTGTCCCAGACAGTTGGGCGAGCGTTAATGTAAAGCCCTGATGAAGTGTTTGGAACAAGCTTGGCTCAAACTTATGACCTCAGGGATGAGATGTAAGTGATCATCATCTGGACCACTTGACTAAGTACATATAATGGAAAACTTGAAATAAGATGCAAACAATTTGTATTTATAAGTAACCAAGAAATAAGTAATATGTAAGACAATTATTATAAGAAATATATATACAAGAGTGTTCAAGAGAAAATCTCCCAATAAGATGTGTAACTTTACTGTATTTCTTACCAAATCAAGTAAAATAGAGCTGCTCTAAAACAGACAATTATATTAGTTGAAAATGCATAATATTGAATACCGGTAATCAGTATGTTTGTTAACTATTTTAATGATAAACTTTATGATGACCTTCTCAACTTTTAATATAAAGAATGGGAGACAACTCTTTCAGTCTGGTCTGTTGTGAGAGTGTTGGTATGGAGGGCTTTCCCTGTGCTCTTTTAGACAATTGCCTTGAAGGAACTTCATCAGTACCAGAATCAGATGCCCATGTAAATAATCTCTCTGTTTTTTGTATCAGGTTTACTTGATATATACACATGTAAATTGTACTTATCTTGAGCGCAGCAACTTCAATTTATCTTAAATAAGTACAGGAGTTCTCTTTAAATAAACAAAGTGAGAAAATGTCCGATGTAATGTGTATGTTGTATTATTGTTGATATTTTCTACTTGAAAAACATCTTATACAAGATATCTGTAATGACTTCCTTTACAATAAATAGTTTTAAATGTCATTAAAAGATAACTGTCGCAGTGGTGCGTTTGTTCAGCCAATCAGATCTCAGTTCCAGATTAAAACATTTCTTCACAACTTGTCAAGAGATTTGTCTTTTAGAAAAGAAAGTGTCATAAGAGATCAAGATCAAGTAAATTTAAAATCAGGTAAAATAGAGCTACACTAAAACAGAAATTATTATACATTGTTTGCATTTCAAATGTTTACTGAGAAAGCTAGTTGGTAAATCAGTTAAAGCAAAAAATTGAATATATTTTGGTGATAAACTATTTTGGTGATAAACTTTACTTATAATAATTTTCTTGTAAAGAAGAAGACAACACTTCCAGTCTAATTATCTTTCTTTTAGGTGAACTCTGGTTTGCATAATAAAAATGTATTTAAAAAAGTATAACATATATATTTCAGGTTACTATTGTGAGAATGTTGGTATCAATGTGTTGCCTGGAAGGGACCAGAATCAGATGCCCATGTAAATAATCTTTCTGTTTACTTTTGTATCAGTTTTACTTGACAAACAGTATAAACACAATCATGTAAATAGTACTTATGTTGATAAAAGTAACTTTCAAGTTATTTTATAACCTTACTGCAATTGTTAATAAATGCTTCTGATAATTTTATGTTGTGTTGCTTCTTATTAAGACGATCATCTTTTGTTTATATCCTGGTAATTTATAACCTGTTTATGGTTCAGCTACCAGGGTGTTACACGAGTGATGCTACAAACAGAATTACTTTCGCTCCAGCATTTGTTAAAGTATGGAGTAACATATAAACTATTTAATTGATTGAAATTAGTTAATTTTTTCATTCATTTATTGATGTTTGTTGACATTTTATGTATGTACTCCATAATACCATAGTTTGTTCATTAATGCAACTTCTGATAACGAGTATTGCTTCATATTAGTAATAACGTTCCAATGTAAAATTATGTTATGACAGTTTCGACATTGTTTCCTTTCTGTTCCCATGGTGCTCTGTCTTGCACCTTAAAGAACATACAGTAATTTTAATGCAGTGGCAGTTTGAAAAAAAATTTTTTTATTTTTTAGAATAACTTCAGTACAGATATAGCTCTATTACACACATACTGCCGAAAAAATAAAAAAAAATTAAACTGTGGCAACTTCTCACCACAGTATTTTTTTGTCTTTTTTTAAAGACACTTATGTCATTATATTTTTGTTGAGCCTTGGAATTTAGAAGTATCAAATAACCTTCTTTATCACATTATTGATTGAGTGATTTAGTTTTACATCAGACATAATTACAGATTGTTTTGTCAATGGGAAGTCTGTATTTTTTAAAATGTATTGGTAAAAATAACACCGGATGTAAAGCAGGTACATATTTATGTTAAATATCACCATATTAACAATCTATTTTGGCAATTAATAGTCTCCATAAAAATGCAGATTTACTTATCTGGTATGCAAGAACAGTTTATGAACAGAATAAAGTTATATGTATACATGTATATTTGGGTTATTAAACAGAAATTTCGTTTTGATCTGCCTGTAAAAGATCAAACACAAGTTCGGTTGTAAGAACCCTTCTTGATGTTTTAATTTATATATATAAAGTTTTATGAATGCAATTATTCCAGCAAAGTGTTGAAGTTGCTCAATATGTTGTTGACTTATTCCTATTTTCAGCTGTTTGGAGGATGTTGGGAAGGCAGTGAATGTGTTATCTCCCCAGTACACTGGAATGGTGGTAACTAAGGTGAACATTTTTGTTATCTTGATAAATTATAGATGAGTTTTCTTGAACCATTAACAAATTTTTCCGAACAACTATAACAAAAAGATAAATATGTCCTCAAATGTTTAAATAAAATTGAATTTCTGTCCTTGAAAATAAAATTTTGCAATAAATGCAGCAAACACTAATAACTCAGAATATCTATTATTTTATTTGTGGAGATCAATCTTGGTTTGAATTTCTTTTGACTAATTATGTAATAGCAGCGGTATGTCAGTCTGACCACATTAGAGATTTTGAGTATAATCGTGTATTCTACAGAAGATGAATAATTAATAATGCTTGATAGTAAGACTAAATTATGTTCATTTAATTCTTACATTCATTTATCTTGTAAATTTTGTTTAGATATGTAGCGTCATTTTTATGCCAATGGGGCTAACAGACGATTGGTTAAACTGACAACTCTTTCATTGGATCCTGGAAAGTTGTCCAATGCTAAAGCACAAACATCTCCACAAGTAACTGTTTTCCTCTTGAACCATGGTGGAAGCCGAATGATGATGAGATGACTTGTGTATCAAACATCACAAAGACTGGCAGGGCAGGGATTCGAATTCACGACTCAAGGAGTGATAGTCAGTCACACTACTGACATAGCTAAACAGGCCCAGTATCTTTTCACTTAATAACAGTCTAGTTTTAACTTGTTGCTGGTCAAAAGGAACTGTGGACATGCAAATGAATGAATTGTGGTTTTATGGCATACCAACACCTACAGGTTATGTCTGTAAATTGGGAAGAGGCTCTAGCAGTCAAAATTGGAGATTTAAAACAGCGTGATAAAGGGAAAAATGCATTTTTTTATTAAAGTTTTAGCAAACTGGAAAATAAAGTGCAACACTGTTTATTAAAATTTAGTGTTTTTTATCCCCTTATGTAAGAAAAATTCTCCACATTGGAAAATTGTTTTGCTTCAGTTGGGAAAAAAAACATGATTGTAGCTGAATATCGGCTTCTCTTTTATAAGGTAAAAAAGCTGTTTATGTGACACCAATAGAAGATTCCAAATTCACTCTCCGTGTATAAATACAACATATTTACATAAAAAGCATACCAATAAATATGTTAAATGAACCTAGATGCCTGCAGAACTGCATAGTTTCAGCAAATTTTATCCAATACTCAATTTGTCTTACAACATGCCTGAGTACAATTTTCTTATTCTAACCATCACTCATTTGATGATTCGGAATCACACGTGTTGGTAATTAAACTACAATGACAAAAAATAATAAAATGGACATGAAGTTGGCCACTCTTGAGTCCATTCCAGGCAACATCTAGTTGTGTTGTTATTGGGTGGCATGGATCAAGATAGGCAATGAACTTGCAACCTTTGACATTACTGGCCAACCCCTATCCAGTACACCACACTGCTACACAGTTTTGTGATAATATAAATACAGTAAATCAAATTGACAATATGTCAACACACATTAATTATTAAATTTTACATATGCCTAGTACAGGGTCTACCGAGAAAGATGTAGATGCAAGATGTTTGTATAATTTGATATAAAAGGATCAAGTAAAAGTATGAAAGCCAGCAGTACTGAAAAGTAACCACTTACACTAAATTTGCTATACACACTTTTAATCAAAGCATTTGTGGAAAATTTATTTACAATTTCAAAGCTTATTTCCATAATCTATTGTTATAATATTGATAATATTGTGCATCTTTTCAGATTTGATGAAGAATAAAGTCAGGATGAGAAAGTACATTTGGATGTCTTCTGTTCTATAGCTAGCTCCATTCAGGTAGTATAACACTATTGAATTTAAAAAGACATTCTTAATGATACATTATATAATGCCTGTATACACAGATCTATATGCATGTGTATACATTTATCTAGGGTCCTCCATGGCTGAATGGTGTAAGGTGCTGTCTCAAGATGACTTGCCTCTCAATGCTGTGGTCATTGCTTCGAGTCCCAAAAACTTCATGTAAGAAAATTGCCAGTTATTTGCAGTAAGGTTCTACCAGGATTCATTCTGACGTCTTCCTCCACACATCAGAATTTGTAAGAATTCATATCTTCATCAGTCATTCAGTCAGTTGAGTCAAGTCAAGTTGTGAGGTTTTGTCATATTATTGTGAGATTTAGTTTGCCATATCTCTTTTGTGTTTCGGTTGGATGAATTTTACTAAGTTGCGGCCTTTTGTATTTTCAGAATTAATAATCTTGTCTGGAAAACTACTCCGAATCTTGTCCACATTGCTCTTGAACCATCAGTTAGAATTCACTGAAGTATGCTGGGAAAATCAGCCTTAGGTGTAGCTTTATATATTCCTTTTGCATTCCATTGCATTACCTTCTAGTCTAGTCTTTGAGCAGTTTTTTCAGCCGATCTTCACCAAACCTACACATTATTACCTTAAATACAAACGAGTTCTTTAACTTGCAAAAACAGATATACATTTATTTATATATACAGGTATGAAGTTAAAATGGCTGAGTTGATGATAACTTTTGTAGCAGAATACGGGACAGTATTCGTGATCCTGTATTTGTTTTATTCCAAAAACTTTATTTCTGTCTTCGCAGCACTTAAGATTAATTTAAAAAAGTATAAGCTTGGCTGAGCTGGAATGGAATGGGCTGGGATGAATTTACAGTGAACTTATTAAAGTTACTGTATTTACCATATTTCAATTCTTGGGGAGCAAATTACTTCAGTTTTCAGGTAATTGACTTGAAACTTTTTTTTTTTAATACATATTTTATTTCCAGTATTTACAGAAAGACTTGCGCAATATTCAAAATATTATGGATTAGAATGAAAGTCTACAACTTTATAAAGTTCTTCTCCAAAACTTGAAACATACATGATCAACATTAATTGGAGATGTGAGTGACACTAATTTAATTGATGCAGGTATTAATCACATTCATTGAAAGAACTAGTTTTCATTACAGCACAAGCATTCAGCTATTAAATCATATACTTTATGAAATAAATTTGGGAGAAATAATTTTAAGGTATATTTCTGTTCAAAGTAAATATGCACATTGCCTATACTAAGCATTGTAAATATCCAAACAGTTGTTTGTGATTTTCAGTTTATCAGCTAGTCTTGACCATCTGCGACACTTGCTTATCTAGAAGTCAAACGTCTTGACAAATTATGCAAAAGAATCTGTAATTGATATCTAATTGGCTTAAACAAACACATCACAGCAATGGTTATGTTTTACTAAATTAAAAAATATTTATTCCAATGGAAATCATTGCAGTTATCTTGTACAAGACATTTGTCAAATAGAAATTATCTAGAAATATACAATGAATACAAAAATAAACATATAAATGATAGTCTTTTGCATTACTTCAGAAATCGCGGAGGTAGTCCGAATATGTGAATTAACCAATCAGAAACTTTAACAGAATACCATTAAATTTCTGTTCACAGTAAAACCCTTCAAGACATAATTGTCTTTAAGAAAGAAAGTGTTGCAGATGATCAAGACTAGATTATCAGCCAGATAAACTGGTTCCCAGTTGATTACAAAAGCTATCTAATAGTCTTGATCGTCTGAGATGCTTACTGTGACCGAAACATTTATTAATATCAGATACTAAACAATTTTATTGAATTAAAGTATTTTTTATGAATGGAGAATATGAGGATGTGTAAATGAGACAGTTTGTCAAAGCTAGTCCTGCCACACATTATGTCTGTGACAAAATGACAGAGAAAAGACATTTAATTGTGCAGACATCTTGTTTATTCTAGACTTTCTTTACACAGAGGGGTCATGAAACCAGGAACGTATTATCTCAGGTTGGAGGAGACGTATTATCTATTATGGTGAACATCTGGGGTTGGAGGAGACAATGATGTCAAATAGTTTAGTTAATGTTACAGAGCTGTGTTATGGGAAATATTTGCTGTAGATCCAATACTGTAAACAGGCAGTTGCAGGTATGTCTAATAATATTGTTTTATATTGAATTCTCATAATGACATTATCTTGGAGTTCTGGGACGTCAGCATATATGTCTCTGTCTCACAATTACTTATCTCTAAGTTCTGATAGGGAGGCCAGGAGGGTCTATGTCATATCTTATAATTACTTACCTCTGTGTTCTGAGAGGGGTAGGGAGGGTCTATGTCCATGACTCACAATAACTTGCCTCTCTGTTCTGACAAAAATCATGGTAAACATAAACTAACCAATATTCATAATATTTTTTATATTATCCAAGTTGACTCAGAAATTTTATTTTTTATATACAATCATTTTAAATATTGATAACATTTAAACATACAATGTGGAAATTGTCAAATTGACATACAACAAAGTTACTTAGTGAACACAGAGGCCAGGCTTCTGTTTCACCAACATCTTCATAAGTTTTACTAACATATTTAAAACCTTAGTGCGCTAATTTCAGCTAAAATAAATTTTTGCTGGTTCATTACTTGTTCTCTCATAATGACCATGAAACCATATGAAATTATACTGGAACCAGTCTAAAATCATGATCACTTGGATGCTTTTCTTAGATTTAAGTTTTTAAGTGTTCAAGTATATATCAATATGTTGGTAAAACAGAAACCAGGTCCATAGATATTGATATGGACCGCTATGGCCAGGCATAATGTTTTGCTAAAACACTGACCTATTGACGTTATATTGCTAAATACTTGTGACATCACATAACATGTGTTTGTTTTCCCAAGTGTATATCACTTTCTATGGGTGGACACATGATTAGTAATTAACCAATCATAACAATGGAAATTGATAAGTCGTATAATAATAATCATAGTAATAAAAATACAAGGGTACATTTTTATGAACAAATAATAAATCATAAACAAAGTACACACTGGCAGATCCAGTAGGGATAGGTACAAATGCCTTCAGGTGTAACCCCACCATTGATTTTTGTTCTTTATTCTATAGTAAATAATAAAAGTTTGAAGGCTTGTCATTCATAGAGGGTCCCAAATGAAAGAAGTGAAACCTACATTTTACTGTTTGTCAACCTCTGCACTATCAAAATATGATGAGAAAAGTAGGGGTCATGTGTCATATAAGAGATTTTTTTTCTGCTCAGTGTGTACACTGCTGACAAAGTGAAAGTAGACTTCCGAAATCATGAATTCATACCCCAATTTCCAAGCATCATTTTTTTTTTCTAAATTCACAATTCAAACATGACAATGCTATCAAAATGTTCAAAATACATCAATAATGCCATTCAAATAAAAAAAATGAGCATTAAAAATAGGAAAATGCATTTTTAAAGAAGAAGAATTGAGGATTATTTACAACCGCCATTATGCGACTACCCCACGGAAGCACTTCCTTTTTGCAATGGTGGCACTATGCCTATAAGGAAACTCTTTTTTTTTTAATTTCATAATTACCTCATTTTTGCTAAGTACTACCAATTTGAAGTAATACTGCCAAGTTGCAGGCATTAAATACTGAAACTTTTCTCAAAATACCACTATTTACATGATCATTATATACAGGCGCGAGATGTTGACCGACATGCAATTTTGATGTGTTTCACTAATTTTACCCATAAAATTTTTTTTTTAACCTAATTCCATTAAAATTTTTACACCAAAACAGTCTCATGATACACTGAAGACATTATCTTACCAAAATACATTATTCAATACAATGTACATGCTAAAAATTGCACATTTAAATCATCCAAAATAAAAAATCTTCAAAATTTTGTGATTTTTCATGAAATTTCAATGTAAATATGCACATATATGCTTTATTTGAGGCATACACTTGCCAAAATGTGTTTTTTTATGAAGCAAATGTCTCCAATTTGTCATTTAATACTATGAGAGTGTAGAAAAGAGGTTATTTTACCTACAATTAACATTTTGGAAAATCACCCCCATTTCACTCAAGTCTCTCTTATAGGTGTAACCCCACCATTGATTTTTGTTCTTTATTCTATAGTAAATAATAAAAGTTTGAAGGCTTGTCATTCATAGAGGGTCCCAAATGAAAGAAGTGAAACCTACATTTTACTGTTTTTCAACCTCTGCACTATCAAAATATGATGAGAAAAGTAGGGGTCATGTGTCATATAAGAGATTTTTTTTCTGCTCAGTGTGTACACTGCTGACAAAGTGAAAGTAGACTTCCGAAATCATGAATTCATACCCCAATTTCCAAGCATCATTTTTTTTTTCTAAATTCACAATTCAAACATGACAATGCTATCAAAATGTTCAAAATACATCAATAATGCCATTCAAATAAAAAAAATGAGCATTAAAAATAGGAAAATGCATTTTTAAAGAAGAAGAATTGAGGATTATTTACAACCGCCATTATGCGACTACCCCACGGAAGCACTTCCTTTTTGCAATGGTGGCACTATGCCTTGATATTCCAATTACATCATAAAATGACAGTCAAAATTGTTGAACTATAACTTCAACAACTCGTATAACTTTGGTTTGTGTTTAAATAGTAATTTGTCTGCACTTTGTTGGCAGAAAACTGATTGATGTAATGTTCTAAATATTGTGTTTTTACTTTTTAATCATTGTTTCCATTTGCTTAGTCCATGGTTGAACTGGAGTTAAGACACTATACTGAAGTAAAAGAAGAAAGAGAAGACAGGATTTTCACCTAGTGAAGGTTGATAATGTTGTACCTGATACTCTGATACAAACAGCATGGAAGCAGAAATAAAAACTTAAAGACAAGGTTTTGTGAAATAATAGCAGATTTATTTTTAAAAAGTCATATAATTCTATATATTGGCATGTGTTTGAATATCTACATTATACTTTAGTACATATGCTGTGAAACTTAAAGCATAGAATAATCATTTCAGAAAGTACATCAGTCATTTCAAAGCCCTATTACGCCAGACGTACTGGATACATGCAAATTGATAAAATAGTGAAAACAAAAGTAGCTTGTGTTTATCAGAGAAAAGTTTGATCTAGAAGCTCATTCTGACAAAAGAGAATTGAAGGATCAGGTGGCCAAAACAAAGCAGTTGGTTGATTCGTCTAGATTTATTGCTACATTTGAACATTCCTCTTGTTGACAGTGGATCTCTTACTGGACTGTTTCTCAATGGGTGTAGAGGCCATCTAAAACAGCTATGTTCTATGTTTCATAATTTTATTGAACTATCATGTGACCTGAGATTTCCCTGCAAGAGAACAGACAGGTGAAGGTCAATACAGTTTCCTTTTAGGAAGAGGTTAATGGCAGAGAAAAAGTATTAAGGGAAATTAATATTGATTTAGGTTTTGAAAGAGTGTTTGAGTAAAATGAAGGAATTTTTTTGTTCAACGTATAAATAGTTTATTATAAGTGACATTGAGGACTAACAGATGATTTAACTGACCACTGTTTCCTGGATTCCCGAAAGGTAAACCAGTACTTAAGCACACCCATCTTCTACTTGAGAGATGAATGAAATGAAACACAATTTTGTATATCAGTCATCTTGAAGACTGTGGCTTGGTGGGGATTCAAATGCATAATTGAAAGTCAGACAGCTACTGACTGAGCTAACCGGACCAGGCTAAAAAAAAAAGTAATCTTATTTACTGTCTAACTGAATTATATATTTGATTATTCAAAGTTAATTTTTTAATATTTTTCAAGGTCACATTGTAATGACTAGTTTGGATACAGACATATTGATGCAATCTAATGTGATGAAGAGACTATATTTACACCATCTGACAATGTGTAGGATCTGTTGAATCTTCACAGGTATATACTCTTTCCATAATGTAGGCTTCATGTGTCTTCTAAGTGGTCGACATGAAAAATTTTAAATGTGGTTTAACCCTATTTTCAACACATTAAAGGTTATATATGGCAACCAGTTTTATTGGTGGAAGAAAACCTCCTGAGCATGAATCTGAGTAGAGTCGCCATCCTCCTCAAGTAACCAGCAGATCTTGTCACATAAAGTTTTTGACAGAGTTGGACTCGAACCTAGGTTCTCATTGGTTAGTGATCTTCGACAGCACCATACACCTATCTGCCCTCGGATTCCTTACTTAGGAAATAAAATCAGCCAATGCTGAGAATGATAAATTTAAGTTTATACCTTGGCAATGTTTTATTTAAAATACGTGTTTTATTTTTTATTTAGGCCATATTTAAAAAAACCCTGACTCAAAAGATTTTATTGCCATTTCTGAACCCCTTTTTTTTTAATTTCTCGCTAAATTTTATAATCCGATAACGACTTTTTGATGATATGAAACAAAGTGATCATTGATCATTATTAATATCAACAGCCTTTGGAATAAGCACTGGCACACTCGCTATATGCGAGATCATTTTAGACAATGTGTGTTGAAATTCGGGGCAAATAAAAAAACGAATATGATTCTGGCTGAAAAATAAACAACTTGGAAAAAAACTGTTCAAAAGAAAGTTAAACTACGAAGTCATGTACAATATTGTTCCGGTATTTTATACTTATTTACTTTGGACGCCGTTAATATCATTAAAGCATTCGTCAATGATTATCAGAAAACTCTCGTTATATCTTGTAAACTTTTCATAACAAACTGTCCACCATTTGTTTTATAAGGTAGCGTATCGCCCATGTGCTGCTTTTTAATTTCTGTTTACACATTGGAGTGTTTTGGAATATTTCCCGGTCTTTTTGTATCGGCGAGTGTAATTTATTGCCGCGTGGATCTCATTATATTTACAACAAAAAAAAAATTTATATTTCAAAAAAGTACCCTAGCAATGTATAATTATACCAAAAGAAAAATTGACAGTTGATTAAATTAAAATAAAAATAAACAGAAGCTGCAGGAATTATTAAATTCAATAATTTTAGTTAGGATTGAAATATTTGAATGAAATTGTCTCTATAGATAGCTAGCTTATATGGATACAAAGGATGGGATTGTAACTTGGGACAAAATCAATGTCACAGTCACTTAATTAATGAATGAATGGGTTTTTTCGGCATACCAACACATTATACGTTATACGACGCCATCAGGAAGAAAGATTCCAGGTTCACTCTACATGTTCAAAAACAACAAATTAACATACAAATTAAAAAAATACATCAACAAATGAATATGCAGAATGAATTTAGAACCTTCATACCTGCAGAACAGGAGAGTTTCAGCAAATTCTATTGTATTACTCAAATTGTCGCTTCCTACGACATGCATGAGCCACACTGATCCTATTCGTGCCATCACTCATATGGCTCCCTGGATATGAAATGTATACTAGTTATTATTCACGTACAAGTATAGAAATTATATCATAATAAATTATGAAAATAAATGAAATATACAGTATTTAAATCTTTATTTTGTTTAATACATGTTTCCCATTCATTTCATGTACAAGTATAGAAATTAGATTAAAAAAATTAAAGTAACATATTATAATGCACTTACTTTCAACAATAGGTGATGATAATTAAGGTACAAACACGTATCCTCAATTTTAAGACAGTTCACTCAATTAGTAACCACATGCAAGCATGAAATATTCGTGATCCAAATACACATTGTTTGATAATTACAGTGATAAACCAATACTATCACACACTAATTACAAACAAATATCATCATAAGAATATGATTGTGACACCTAACCATGGTGTGAAATACTATATAGTTTATGCATTAATCTATGTGTGGTACGAAACATCTCAATTTGGTACAAAATTGTAGTGGTACGAAACCTCTGTAATTCATTTGGATCAAGATCAACATTACTGAAAATAGTTTTCTCTCAAATACTAAAGGGAACATGAGACATTAGATTGAAACTTGGTTTATAGGATGCTTATATTGAGACATTTGAAAAGATGAGATTGCTTATGGGGTCACTGGTATCAAGTTTATTGTTACTAAAAAGACCAAAGCAAAGCTTTGTATATCTTTGTGATGCCCTACTACAAATAAATTGCTGGGAAACCTTGTTTTCGTTAAATTTTAATATCTCTTGTTTAATAAAACACTGTACCATGGAGATGAAGATGACTTAGTTTTGTTGGTATTGGCAAACCTCAGAATGAATTTGAGTAGAACCACCATCCTTCTGCAAGTAATACATAAATGGTTTGTACCAAGCTGGGCTGAAACCTACAACCTCGGCACTGAGAGGTAAATGGTAATTAAATGACAATGCCTTAGAATATTTGGTCAAGGAGGACTCAATACATTCAGAAACTATAATAAAACATGGTTTATGAACTACATAAATACACAGCCAGGTCAAAAAATATACCAGTATACAGCATTACCAGTATTTGAAAAGAGCTTTTGAGTTTAATAGATAAAGACATAGAAATGAACATCATGTTTATTTCTGATTTACCTTAAACCAAAAAGTATTGAATGCAAACATACATGTGTATATTGTTAATATTAGACATTAGTTTTAATCGACTTTTGTCTTGTTTCGCTGTTATCGTAAACAACCATCTTGATCATTTCCTCCAACTCTTCAAAAAAAAAAAAAAATACCAACCTACCCAACTTTAGTAACCTGGGTCGGGCAACAGGAAACAAACATGTTTTTAAATATGGCCTTAGATGGGTCTCTGTTATAGAAAAATCTATATACTTTCTATATGAAAGTGACTTGCCTCTCACAGGCCAAGGGATGAAGCCTTTCCTCCACCCAAATATTGCAGTAAGGAAGTTGGCAATGACTTGGATAAACCTTGTTTTTAAAGGAAATATATCAGAACTTTTCCAATTTGTTTCCAATATATCATGAATATATCCAGCTTGAAATTGCAAAAAATTGTGACGCATTAAATTAGTGGTGTGATTTCATTTTTTATTCAATTTGATCAGTCAACTGATTTACATAATCATTGTAAAAATCGTTTAGCTTATAAACAATCCAAATGACAATGTGAAGGTCATCAAGCATTATTTAAGGGCTGTCTATTTTGAGCTCACCTGAGCTTTAGGCTCACAGGTGCATTTTTAAATCTCCCTATGCCCGAAGTCCTTCTGTCATCCTTTGACCGTCGTTAACTTTTTCTTCCAACACCTTCTTCTCTAAAACCACTTGACAAATTTTCACAAAATTTGGTATGAAGCATTGTTCCATGAAGCTCTCTCAAATTTGTTCAAATCCTGACCCAAGTATCAAATTTGACCCCACCCCAGGGTCTTATCAGTTGCACGACGGGGGAAAAGGTCAGTGTTGTTTTTTTGTGAAAAGGTTATAGATTTTAATTCTCATGTTTAAAAAGAGACTGTATTAGCTCTGTATTAACTTATTAGACTTGGTGTTCAGATGACTTTGCACATATATTTGTTCTAAAAAATAAAAAAATGCATTTCAAATAAGATACTCGTGTTAATTTTGATTTTACTCATCACTTTAAAAATTATCTATGACTCTATTATATTTTACATCATAGGAGGAAATGTCTATACCAAGAATGCCTACTTCTGCCACGCTACTCAACAGAGATGACATTCAGAACAAGCTGTCGGAACTTTAGGCCAAGAAGTCCTGAATGAAGGACGCTGCAGGAGTTACAGACCCTAAGGACAAATCCTCTTGACATTCAGTAATGGTAATTATTTTTTTAAAATGCATAATGAACTTTTTTGAATTGAGATTGGCTGTGACGGTTATAATTAACATATGGTTTCCTTTGATCTGGCATGCAATGTATTAATTTTTCACACTTCAAAAAAATTTTTTTTTGTTTTTTAAATGAATACAAAGCTTATCATTACCATTTAAATGATTTGAAAGGACCAAGTGCATTAAAGGTCGATTTTGGCCTAATTTCAAAATAAAATATTTATGTTCCTTATTATATAATATTTAAGAACAAAAAGTAATTTTTCTGAAATGTCCCAAAAGTAATAGGACCCATTTAGAAATAAGCCATTTAGTGTTTCAGTCCAAACAAAACTTGGCATGATTAAATTTCTATATTTAAACTATAAGCATGTAAATTTTCAATATCGTACACCACCATTTAACATTAATTTTGACAAGTCAAAATGTATATGTAACAAAGAACGGGGAAGTTTGATGTTATTTGTGCGACGTCAAGTTGACATTCAAATGAAAGTCATTCTTTTTTTTTGAAATATGAACCGCTGTGCAAAACACAAATTTTATGGTACTGAACACACTTGTGGTACATGTCACGATACTATGATGACTCATAGATCCTAACCACAAAATGTACACTCAGGCACATGGTCCGGAGGTACTGAAAGGGCTTTTCATGAATATCTTACTTGAATCCCAGGAAAACCACACAATATTTCGGTCGTCGAGATCACTGATGGTTAGTTATTTTCGTCTCACCATTGGAAACCCGTTTATACCATCAATAGATAAGACTCCAGGATATGCCATCTGTTGAAGAGTTGTGTGAAATAACCTTCAGAGTGTCCTTTGGGGTCATATTACACCCAACACAAAATACCACACTCCAAATTTCCGCTCTAAACGTGACTTCATCCATTTTTTTCCTATTAAAATTCGCACTTGTTATTTCAAAAGTAATTTCAAAAGTAATTTCAAAAGTGTGCACAATATTCAAATGTTTATCGATAACGTCAAATTTTTAAATGACATTAGCACATGATCTGAAATAACATCCACTGTTATTTCATAACATTTGGCACAATATTGATGAAGTTGTCTGCTTTCCAAGGTAATGTTTTTTTTTTTAAATGGCATCTTATTTCAAAGTCCCCCGTACTTCTAAACTCTTGTTACTATGGTGACTTTTGCATGAACTTAATGATGACTGAAAGTTGATTTGATGTTTTATGACAATAGAAGATGTGCCAATCTATCTATTGAAACAATTGGTTTGCATGTGACGCCCTAAATACAAAAATTATAGGGTCGTTCTTTTATTTTCGGGTCATACCTCGTATAGTAGGTGGTACATAACTTGATATTAAATTATGGTATGGGATATATATCTGTTCACCAACTAAGATGACTATTAAGCCCTTATTTGTCAAATGAGTCCAATGCTGACAGTCCCATGGACACTGACAATCAGCCTCCTCTGCCTGGAGTCGGGGATTTCGGAGGAGAAACTGAAGCACCCACATTGGGTAGAAGGTAAGTGTGAAAGACCATCCACTTTTACCAGAGTAGAGACTGTCCACTATTACCAGAGTAGTGACCATCAGCTATTACCAAAGTAGAGAACGTCGACTGTTACCAGAGTAAAGACCATTCACTATTACCAGAGTAGAGACTGTCCACTATAACCAGAGTAGAGACTGTCCACTATTACCAGAGAAGAGACCCTCCACTATTACCAGAGTAGAGACCTTCCACTATTACCAGAGTAGAGACTGTCCACTATAACCAGAGAAGAGACCCTCCACTATTACCAGAGTAGAGACCTTCCACTATTACCAGAGTAGAGACTGTCCACTATAACCAGAAAAGAGACCCTCCACTATTACCAGAGTAGAGACCTTCCACTATTACCAGAGTAGAGACCTTCCACTATTACCAGAGTAGAGACTGTCCACTATTACCAGAGTAGAGACTGTCCACTACTACCAGAGTAGAGACCTCCACTATTACCAGAGTTGAGACCATAAGCTATTACCAGAGTAGAGACTGTCCATTATTACCAGAGTAGAGACTGTTGATTGTTACCAGAGTAGAGACTGTCCATTATTACCAGAGTAGAGACTGTCCATTATTACCTGAGTAATGAACATCGACTGTTACCAGAGTAGAGACTGTCCACTGTTACCAGAGTAGAGACCCATCAGCTGTTACCAGAGTAGAGACTGTCCACTGTTACCAGAGTAGAGACTGTCCACTGTTACCAGAGTAGAGACTGTCCATTATTACCTGAGTAATGAACATCGACTGTTACCAGAGTAGAGACTGTCCACTGTTACCAGAGTAGAGACCATCAGCTGTTACCAGAGTAGAGACTGTCCACTATTACCAGAGTAGAGACCATCAGCTGTTACCAGAGTAGAGACTGTCCACTATTACCAGAGTAGAGACTGTCCACTATTACCAGAGTAGAGACTGTCCACTATTACCAGAGTAGAGACCATACACTATTACCAGAGTAGAGACCATCAGCTATTACCGGAGTAAAGACTGTCCACTATTACCTGAGTAGAGACCATCAGCTATTACTGGAGTAAAGACTGTCCACTATTACCTGAGTAGAGAACATAGACTGTTACCAGAGTAGTGACCATCCACTTTTCTAGAGTAGAGACTGTCCACTATTACCAAAGTAAAGACCATACGTTATTACCAGAGTAGAGAACATCGTCTGTTACCAGAGTAGAGACCATTCATTATTACCAGAGTAGAGACCGTCCACTATTACCCGAGTAGAGACCGTGCACTATTACCAGAGTAGAGACTGTCCACTATTACCTGAGTAGAGAACATCGACTGTTACCAGAGAAGTGACCATCCACTTTTACCAGAGTAGAGACCGTCCACTGTTACCAAAGTAAAGACCATCAGCTGTTACCAGAGTAGAGACTGTCCACTATTACCAGAGTAGAGACTGTCCACTATTGCCAGAGTAGAGACCATACACTATTACCAGAGTAGAGAATGTCGTCTGTTACCAGAGTAGAGACCATTCACTATTACTAGAGTAGAGACCGTCCAATATTACCCGAGTAGAGACTGTTCACTATTACCAGAGTAGAGACTGTCCACTATTACCAGAGTAGAGACCTCCACTATTACCAGAGTAAAGACCATCAGCTATTACCAGAGTAAAGACTATCCACTAACAGAGAAGAGACCATCCACTATTACCTGAGTAGAGACTGTCCACTATTACCTGAGTAGAGACTATCAGCTATTACCAGAATAGAAACTGTCCACTTTTACCAGAGTAGAGATTGTCCACTATTACCAGAGTAGAGACCATCAGCTATTACCAGAGAAGAGACCATCAACTATTACCAGAGTAGAGACCATCCACTATTACAAGAGTAGAGACCATCAGCTATTACCAGAGTAGAGACCATCAGCTATTACCAGAGTAGAGACTGTCCACTACTACCAGTGTAGAGACCATCACCTTTATCCAGAGTAGAGAATGTTGATTGTTACCAGAGTAGAGACTGTCCACTATTATCAGAGTAGAGACCATCAGCTATTACCAGAGTAGAGACTGTCCACTATTACCAGAGTAGAGACCCATCAGCTATTACCACAGTAAAGACTGTCCACTATTACCAGAGTAAAGAATGTCCACTATTACCAGAGTAGAGACCATCAGCTATTACCCGAGTAAAGAACGTCGACTGTTACCAGAGTAGAGAGCATCCACTATTGCCAGAGTAGAGACCATCCACTGTTACCAGAGTAAAGACTGTTCACTATTACCAGAGTAGATACCGTCCACTGTTACCAGAGTAGAGACTGTCCACTGTTATTGGTATAGAGACCATCCACAGTTACCAGAGTAGAGACTGTCCACTGTTACCAGAGTAGACTGTCTGCTGTTACCGGTGTAGAGACCTTCCACTGTTAGCAGAGTAGAAACCATCCACTATTACCGGAGTAAAGACCATCCACTGTTACCGGAGTAGAGACCATCCACTGTCACCAGAGTAGACACCGTCCACTATTACCAAAGTGGAGACCGTCCACTATTACCGGAGTAAAGAATGTTGACTGTTACCAGAGTAGAGACTGTCCACTATGACTGGAGTAGAGACCATCCACTATTACTGTAGAAGAGACCATCCACTGTTACCCGAGTAGAGACCGTCCACTGTTACCAGAGTAGAGTCTGTCCACTGTTACCGGAGTAGAGACTGTCCACTGTCACAGGAGTAGAGTCCCTCCACTATTACTGTAGAAGAGACCATCCACTATTACCTGAGTAGAGACCATTCACTGTTACCGGAGTAGAGTCAGTCCACTATTACCAGAGTAGAGACCGTCTACTATTACAGGAGTAGAGACCGTCTACTATTACTGTAGAAGAGACCATCCACTTTTACCATAGTAGAGACTGTCCACTACCACAATTTTTTTAAAGTAAAGATAGTCAGATACAGGCAAATCTATGGATAATTAGGATAAATTCTCAATGACAGCATACAAGTATGGAAGCGATAGAAACCACACAGGGTAGAAAGTAAGTTTAAGGGACTGTTCACTACCACAAGAGTACAGATAGCCTGATACAGGCAGATCCATGTATAATGGGGATTAATCCTCAGTGCCAGCATGCAAGTATGGAAGACATAGGAGTCACACAGGGTAGAAAGTAAGTTTGAGGGACCGTCCTCTACAAGAGTACAGATAGCCAGATACAGGCAGACCCAGGCACAGTGGGGATTAATCCTCAGTGCAAGCATGCAAGTATGGAAGACATAGGAGTCACACAGGGTAGAAAGTAAGTTTGAGGGACCGTCCTCTACAAGAGTAAAGATAGCCAGATACAGGCAGACCCATGCACAGTGGGGATTAATTCTCAGTGCAAGCATGCAAGTATGGAAGACATAGGAGTCACATAGGGTAGAAAGTAAGTTTGAGGGACCATCCTCTACAAGAGTACAGATAGCCAGATACAGGCAGATCCATGAATAATGGGGATTAATCCTTAGTGCCAGCATGCAAGTATGGAAGACATAGGAGTCACACAGGGTAGAAAGTAAGTTTGAGGGACCGTTCTCTACACGAGTACAGATAGCCAGATACAGGCGGTTCCATGTATAATGGGGATTAATCCTCAGTGCCAGCATGCAAGTATGGAAGTGATAGAAACCACACAGGGAAGAAAGTAAGTTTGAGGGACCGTTCTCTACACGAGTACAGATAGCCAGATACAGGCGGTTCCATGTATAATGGGAATTAATCCTCAGTGCCAGCATGCAAGTATGGAAGTGATAGAAACCACACAGGGAAGAAAGTAAGTTTAAGGGACCGTTTTCTACAAGTGTACAGATAGCCAGATACAGACAGATCCATGTATAATGGGGATTTATCCTCAATGCCTGCATGCAAGTATGGAAGACAAAGGAGTCACACAGGGTAGAAAGTAAGTTTAAGGGACCATTCTTTACAAGTGTACAGATACCCAGATACAGACAGATCCATGTATAATGGGGATTAATCCTCAATGCCAGCATGCAAGTATGGAAGACATAGAAGCTACACAGGGTAGAAAGTAAGTTTAAGGGACCATTCTCTACAAGTGTACAGATAGCCAGATACAGACAGATCCATGTATAATGGGGATTAATCCTCAATGCCTGCATGCAAGTATGGAAGACATAGAAGCAACACAGGGTAGAAAGTAAGTTTAAGGGACCATTCTCTACAAGTGTACAGATAGCCAGATACAGACAGATCCATGTATAATGGGGATTTACCCTCAATGCCTGCATGCAAGTATGGAAGACATAGAAGCTACACAGGGTAGAAAGTAAGTTTAAGGGACCGTTCACTACCACAAGAGTACAGATAGCCAGATACAGGCAGACCTATGCGCACAATGGGGATTAATCCTCAATGTTTCTGTTAAAAATAAAAAATGGTATCATTAAAATGATCAAACTTTCTAGCATATACAAGTATAAAGTCCAGTTGTGGATATTGCCATCTCTGTAGTAGTGCAACTCACTAGTAAAAAACCCTGACATTTGTTACAATAATGATACGGTCACAGTAGGAGTGTTTGTGTCACGAGGAACATTTCTAGTTTCTGATAAAATTAAAACAATTGGTATCATTAGAACACATTTAACTGTTTGTATATTTGTTATTTACAGATGTATCTGTGGTTCAGCTCTAGGACTGTTGTTCTATAGGATAAGGGAACACGGCATTAACTCATATGTCTATTCCTGCCCTGAAATATCAAGCTCAAATTTTAAAGTAAAGTTTAGTTGAGATATTCCCATAGAAAATTAAGCGTCCTCGGTCTTGATTGTTTTTTTCTTGAGTTTAATTTTGAAATAAATTATAAAATAATTAAATTACTCACACAAAGTGACAAAGAATTGGACATAAAAAGTCACCAGTCTATGCCAATTTCCTGAATGTTCTAGAGCGATTTTATTATTAAACTATGTTGAATATTTTTTGGTACATTTATGAGAAAACATGCATGATTTATGTTGGGGGTGTTACTGGTATATGGGGCAAAACACAAGGGAACTGATACTAAACTTTATACTGAAGTTCTGTATATACTATCTGAGATAATCTTAGAAAATTATCCAGGAACACTGTAAGGCACCTTCATTTTTCTGTTGATCTTAATAAGCGTATTGGTTAAGCTTGGTTAGATGTAAAGCCATATATTCATTTCATATAAATTTTGCTAAATAACTTTTCCAGTTACTTGCGGAAGAGCGGTGGTTTTGCGCAGATACATTTTGAGTGTTTTTTCTTCACCAATAAAAATGAATATGTCGTGTTTAACTTGACTTGTGTTGAATATGACATCAAACCCACACAACTTGATAATGAAATTCTTAGTAAGAATAGAAATACATTTGTTCATTTATGAATAAACATTTCAGTGTTTAAAATAATTATTAGAAATTAGGTTTTTCTTTTCAGATTCAATGATCTTTTTAATGAAATTACATTCATTTGCAACTTTGCATTCCAACCTTTAAATATAACAGCACCTACCATCTGGGAGAGGCCCTAAAGAAATGACCTAATGAACACTTGTTCTTTCACTATTTTAACCTTCTTCTTGATTTTATTTTAACTCGTAAAATAACTTTTATATATTCACGTTAGAATGTTTTATAATGTGCTGTTCCAGTACCCACATCCACAGACAAAGTATATTTTGCTCAGAACTAGGCCCTGTTTATTCACTGAATTTCTTGTTATTATTGTAACCACTTTATAATAACTATGTACATGGACTATTTTAAGATGTTATATAATGGTAAATATTTTTCATTTCCAGGATGGGATCATCAAATCAACAGTAAAGCTGGGACTTGTCATCTGTAGGTCTGAAGTTGTCAAGTCTGCTGTTCAAAGTGGTGATCTAACAGATGTAAGAGGAAGATCCACAAGGACATATCAGTGTCTTAAGGTATGCTGGGACTGGGACAAGCACACGGCAAAGGAACTGACCACTATCAGATCTCTGTGGATGACTTTATGATGCTGAGACTAAATACAGTTATTATATAATAAGGTACTAATCAGCTCACATATATATATATATATATATATACATGTATAATGAGTGTTAATGTTGAATAAACAGTTTGATACAATCATCATTATGTGAAGACGACTGATGCAGTGTTTTCTCTAGGTGTCAATTTAAAGTGGTCATTTTGACACTGACTTGGGAATTGGGGATCATTTCAAAACCCATTATCACAATATTAGATGGACTGCCAAAAAACATTGAGGTATCAGAATATCGACATAGATTTTGTCTCAAGATCAATATTTATTTTCATCACCTGATAATTGTCGTACGTCAATTGAACTTTCACTTTCATATTATGCTCTGTAGAATTAGTAGAATTACACTGTAGTGATAAATGCTGATATCCGAGTCCTTCTTTTAATTTTTCGGCAGTGTGAGATATAAGTTGAGGCTAATTGATTGAATCAAATGATATTTATACACTTTAAATGCAATCACCCAATTCGATGATACAATGTTTGCAACATTCTGTCAGTCATTACAACTGACACCTTTACCGTTGGCTTGTAATTAGTGTTGCCTCTTAAACAAACTGTAAAAAATAGCATGAATAAATTTTCACACGGCATCGAAAAACACACAATATTATGTCAACAATAATTATATCGAGACAAATAACAATTAAACTTGTGGAATGATCAATCGGGAACTGAAACTGGGATTGAGATATCCGAAATATCGACACAGACAATATCAAGTAAAAAAGGATATATTTCCATATACAAAGAAGGAGAAAAGCTGGGGAAGGCCAAAACTATCGACACTACCGGAATATCAAGCGATATCGAGATATTAAAGTGACTTGAAAATTTGGGATCATTGTGATGCAGTGACTTGAAAATGGGGATCATTTTGACAGTGATTTGAAACTGATGATGACTTTGACACAGTGACTTGAAAATGGGGTTTGGGTCGCTTTGATGCAGTGAACTTAAACTCAAGGCTAATTTTGACACAGTGACTTGCAAATTTGGGATTATTTTGAAAATTAATCTGTCTTCTTCTATAAAACACATTGAAACATCCAGGGGATGCGAGTTTGAATTTCTAACTGGTCACAGTCTCTGTGAAGATTGTCATACAACATGTCATATTATCACTCGTCTCTCACTGCTGATTGAGTGTTTATATGAAATGTAGGTTCAGAAACGTACTTTCACTTTATATTTTATTCAATAGGGCACCCTTTGTTTCTGGTTGATTAAAAGATAATAAGTAAGAATTTTTATATATATTTTATTACATTTCAAAGAGACTTCAATAAACATGTAACAAAACTTAAAACACAATAACAAGTACTGGTTTGTACAAGTACAATTATGTTTAAAACCTAACTTCTATACAGAAAAGAACGTGCCATTGTTAACTCATTTTATTTTACTCATTATTATTTTGTTATTGACCAATCAACCAGTAATAATTAGCTAAATGTCTCTCATTCAGGAACACTCTTGAATGCATGATTAATTGTCACTATGTTGCAGTAATTATCCTCTTTGTCTGGAGAGAGGACATGCACCAGATCATTTGTTTCATCTACAGTAAACTCCGTTGTACAATTCCGGATATAAGTTTTGCTTTTCCAATTCTGATCTTTCTTTATTTAATATCAATTTTTACGTTTATAATGTACACTGGTCATAACGAATCTTCGGATATAAGGAACAATGTTTCCCAGGTCAAAAATGAAAATTGAACAGTAAAGACTCGTTTATAACAATCTAGCTAATAACACCTTGCAGCATTATTTCTCACTTTCAACGAGACAAACACATTGATCACCAAATGGACGTCAATGTCCATATCCCAATGAATGTGCAATATTCCTAATGAGGAAATTCTATCACTGGTCATTGTATCTAAGTAAAGTTGTATAAATTGTTCATATCCATTCTGACGATAATGTCTGTAATTTAATACACATCCACGGTATTGAGAAGCGTTTTGTTAGAATATAGGCCTAGGAATCTGAGAACGTATTATGGCTATTGATATTGTGTTTACGATGAAGTATTGAAATTCAGCATGTTAGAATTAATTGATATGTGTAATTAAATTTTGTTGATGCTTATTCTGATATTCACAATTTGAATAGATACAGAATTGGTCGGTAATTTATATTATAAATGAGAAATTATGTAGAGATATAATTACTGTTTTGAGATTAAGGGAAGTTCATATATGAGATGTTGTTTAGTATATAGTTGAGAGTATATAGTATTTTTTTTTGCTAAGTGGTATATACATAGGTATATATATGGTCTATCTATAGTTCTTTGATTTTATGTTGGATGACAATTTGTCATCATTGAGCATTTTGAAATAAACAAAATGGCGTCCAAAATGGTCGCCAATTTGCTAGAAATGCAATATTTGGATGAGAATTACTTTAAGGTATTTCATTATTCATACTAAAAGACGCTTGTGATGTGTTGATGTTTACGTGACAAACACTGAAAGGAAATTTGGTTATAACTGAGCATTTCGAAACAAAAAAGTCCAAAATGGCCCCTAATTTGCTCGAAATGCAATATTTAGTTGGAGATTACTGCTAGGTATAACATTATTCATACATGAGAGTGTATATAGTAATGTCTTTTTTGCTGAAATGATAGTCTATCTTTGATTTTATGTTGGATGACATTTTGTCATCATTGATCATTTTGAAATAAACAAGATAGTGTCAAAAATGGAAACCAATATACTTAAAATGCAATATTTGAATGAGAATTAATATTAGGTATAAAATTATTCATACATAGGTTTAACTTATCTATTTTACTTCGATTGTAAAACAAGTTCATACAACTTAGGCAAATCATGCTCAAAGTCTTCCTGGATAGAACCAGTACTCAGCATATGCGGAAAAGTGTCTTGCTCAATGACATCACACCTAGCCATGGCAGAGGATTGAACCCATGACCCTCTGATCATTGGTTCGGTGCTCTATCACTGGACCATGCGATCCACAATTCATACATGAGAGTGTATAGTAATAGTTATTGGCTAAGGTGATAGTCTATCTTTAGTTCTTTGATTTTATGTTGGATGACATATTGACATCATTAAGTATTTTGGAACAAACAAGATTGCGTTCAAAATTGTCGCCAGTTTGCTTGAAAAGCAATATTCAGATAAAAAATTATTTTAGATATAAAAAGTGTCACACTAAAGGATACTTTTGATGTGTTTGATGTTTAAGTGACAGACTGGGATGATGTTTTGTCATTATTTAGCATTTTGAAATAAACAAGATGGCTTCCAATATGGCCACAAATTTACTAGAAATGCAATATTTAGATGGAAATTACTATTAGATATAAAACTATTCATACTTGAGGATACGCTTGATGTGCAGGAGCAATCAATGCTTGTAGGATCAGAACCCAATGCATGTTACCAAGTACATGCCTGTATGTGAGATCTTTTTGCATTTCCAACAAAGCTTCACAACATGTTGTTAGTGGTAAAGTATTTAAAGTATGCATTATTTTAAATTAACTTCGCCTACCAACATAAGTGAATACCCAAGCCTCATATATTCTAAGATTTTTTCACTACCATAATACCTTGCCGCATTATCGTAAACAGACAGCCCATGGTCATTATATTTATGTCTACAGTTCCTTAACATTTGATCCCTTTAGCACAGATTTATTTGGGTTTCCTGAAGATTATGATGAAGTTAAAGTATAATACATAAGTATCATTTGAAATTGCTGTTATACCTCTGTTTAGTTTATGTGCTGCTATGATCACTTGTGCAGTGATATTAACTGCCTCATCGTGTGTGATTTTAATGTCATCCCTTTTAAAGACAATATATTTATTCATCTCAACTGGTATGTCATTTTCTCTAGTACATGTAACAACAAGTTTACAAGATTAACTGTCAGTTGACTTTTCCGTTCTGTTACTGTTAAACCTATTTTCTGAGCTGGAATTGGCACATTAAGGTTGAGCTGGTGTATCTTGCAAGCCTGTGTTTTCTCTACTAGAGCATGTGATACTTTTGTGCTGAATTGAGAATAACTGTCAAAAATTAGGTACACATCTTAGTTTCTATGTATTGAACTTTAAAATTTCAAAATAATCTTCCCAAGTACCATCTATTGGCCATTACAGAACAGCAGACTTGTCTATGAATATGCTTAGTTGTCTGTTAGCTGATTTGAGTTATGTTGCACCAATACTTATTTCTGCAATAAAGTCGTTGATTTTGCGATATGAGATATCTTGTATCAGTAAACAATGATGTCGGTACTAAAGCTAGTTGATGGGCTAGAAGGTTTGTAATAGTGATCTCTTGTGAACTTGTCTGCAATTCTATAACTCTTGAGTATACCAGAATCGTGTCAAATACTTTGTTGTCTCTTTGACACAGCCTATCTCTCAACAGTTTACGAAATCATTTGATGGAAACTGTCAGGCAAATTTCAATCATATTTGCTTACTACTATGGGCTACTACTTTATCAGCATTTACTTCTGTGGATCTGTTTTACCACTGATATTTACATACTAAAATATGGGTGTTTAGTTTAGTCACGTTGTTCAATATATGTATATAATCATGCTTGGATAGGTCTTTGCACCAATAATCATCGATACTCACACATGACAAAATATCTTCAACTCTACTTAAGACATGCAATCTCAACCCCCATATTTCCAGTCGTTCTGGCTTCAGAATCCCAAGTACATGTATTCTCCTCTTGTCATGCCAATATCTCACAGACGTAGTTTCAATAAGCATATAACTCTTCATAAACTTATGAAATACTGAGGCTAGCATACATTCCATTTTGTGTAAGCTTTATATTTCAGATGATAGTGACATATGTACTAAATAAAATCAACTACTGTAATTCAAAACATTTTATTTGCACTTTTAAAACCAAAATGTGTGGAAAACACAATTTTCAATTCAATTGCCGCCATATTGGTGGCCATCTTGAATATTTTAAAATGCTCATTGATGACACAATGTCATCAAGCTTGTATTTCATAAGCAATGCCTAAGCTAGCATGATCACCAAAAAAATTTACTATACACTTTCATGCAAGGTTCAGTGTGGTATCTGCCGGACTATTACAATAATACAATTATAATGGACTTTTTAGCTGTTCAATATGATGTGCTATGTAACAAACATTAATACCGACCGAGGCGGTAGCTCAGGTCAATATTTATGTTTTTCTGGTGCATAGAACATCATATTGAACAGCTGAAAAATCTATAACTGTTTTATTGTATAAACTATAATAAATAAATGGATTCTGAGCCTTTAATAGCTTTTTTGTTTAGGAAATTACAAAAAGTCAACAAGTTCAGATTAGAATCTGTACAGTCTATGTGACAAAAATATTTTAGTATTCAAATAAAAAAATGAAATAAATTCAATTAAAAAATCGTTATTTAAAATAAAATTCTCCGGGTGGGATTCGAACCATGGTGGAAAAATCCTACATAGCTGAAAGGTTCTCAGCACTTGTGTTTTCATTCATTGTCAAATTTCCGGGTTGTGTGGGTCAGGGGTGCTTAATATTTTTCCAGGTGTAAAATGTTCATGGTAAAACTCATCATGGCATTTGTAAAGACAAACATAGGTTAATTGCGTATTTTCAAAACATTGGACATTATAAGTGATAAAGATTTGTTTTTTGTTTTGGCGGATTCAAACTTGCTAGTCGCTGCTTGGAAATAAACTGTATATTTCGCAAGTCACCACTAATATAATAACAGTTAAACATATGATCATTATTAATGCATGCAGAGTGGTAGGAATCCTTAAACGGGTGTCATTTCAATTTCATCACAAAGTGATTTTCATTATTGTGGTTAAATTATCAACCGTTGTGCGTTTCCATGGTGCTAATGAGTGATTGCAAGAACATAACCATTGTAGATCATACGCCCCAACAAATTTTGTTTTCATATGGACTTAAGAGGCGATAAATTGATTTTGCGTATAATTTGCCGAAACTATGTAGGAATAAAAATTCAAGGTTCATTCTCCATATTCATGTGATGACGTAATTTTATCAATCTGTATCTTAATTTGTTGATTTTGTACATGAAGAAAGAGCCTAGAACATTCCTACTTACTGGTGTCGTGTAACCTGTAACATGTAGGTTTGCTTTACTACTTATTGGTGTCGTTGACCTGTAATATGTAGAATATTCCTACTTATTGGTGTCGTGTAACCTACAATATATTCCTACTTATTGGTGTCGTGTAACCTACATTATATTCCTACTTATTAGTGTCGTGTAAGCTACAATATGTAGGTTTGCTTTATCATCCAATTTACACTTTAATCTGTAAGAAATTGTTTCACTATCAAAGTAAAATAAATATATTTTATTTATCAAAAGTGGCCCTAAGAAACTAACCTAAATTAGACTTTGTATTTACATGTTTTATTTACATAAGGAATTATCAATCGAACAAATGCACTGTGATAACAATTTGTGAGGTTCTCTGGTATGTATAATGTTGAGAGAAAACACATGTTGACGAACGGTGAATATAGAGCAGTAAAGTTAGACATTGTATATGAATGGTGAATATAGAACAGTAAAGTTAGACATTGTTTATGAACGGTGGATATAGAACAGTAAAGTTAGACATTGTATATGAACGGTGAATATAGAACAGTAAAGTTAGACATTGTTTATGAATGGTGAATATAGAACAGTAAAGTTAGACATTGTATATGAATGGTGGATATAGAACAGTAAAGTTAGACATTTATATAAATGGTGGATAAAGAACAGTAAAGTTAGACATTGTTAATGAATGGTGAATATAGAACAGTAAAGTTAGACATTGTATATGAATGGTGGATATAGAACAGTAAAGTTAGACATTTATATAAATGGTGGATAAAGAACAGTAAAGTTAGACATTGTATATGAACGGTGGATATAGAACAGTAAAGTTAGACATTGTATATGAATGGTGGATATAGAACAGTAAAGTTAGACATTTATATAAATGGTGGATATAAAACAGTAAAGTTAGACATTGTATATGAACGGTGGATATAGAACAGTAAAGTTAGACATTGTATATGAACGGTGGATATAGAACAGTAAAGTTAGACATTGTTTATGAACGGTGAATATAGAACAGTAAAGTTAGACATTGTATATGAATGGTGGATATAGAACAGTAAAGTTAGACATTTATATAAATGGTGGATATAGAACAGTAAAGTTAGACATTGTATATGAACGGTGGATATAGAACAGTAAAGTTAGACATTGTATATGAACGGTGGATATAGAACAGTAAAGTTAGACATTGTTTATGAACAATGAATATAGAACAGTAAAGTTAGACATTGTATATGAAGGGTGAATATAGAACAGTAAAGTTAGACATTGTTTATGAATGGTGAATATAGAACAGTAAAGTTAGACATTGTATATAAATGGTGGATATAGAACAGTAAAGTTAGACATTGTATATGAACGGTGGATATAGAAAAGTAAAGTTAGACATTGTTTATGAACGATAAATATAGAACAGTAAAGTTAGACATTGTTTATGAACGGTGGATATAGAACAGTAAAGTTAGACATTTATATAAATGGTGGATATAGAACAGTAAAGTTAGACATTGTATATGAACGGTGGATATAGAACAGTAAAGTTAGACATTGTATATGAACGGTGGATATAGAACAGTAAAGTTAGACATTGTTTATGAACGGTGAATATAGAACAGTAAAGTTAGACATTGTATATGAAGGGTGAATATAGAACAGTAAAGTTAGACATTGTTTATGAATGGTGAATATAGAACAGTAAAGTTAGACATTGTATATAAATGGTGAACGGTGAATATAGAACAGTAAAGTTAGACATTGTATATGAACGGTGAATATAGAACAGTAAAGTTAGACATTGTTTATGAACGATAAATATAGAACAGTAAAGTTAGACATTGTTTATGAACGGTGGATATAGAACAGTAAAGTTAGACATTGTATATGAACGGTGGATATAGAACAGTAAAGTTAGACATTGTTTATGAACGATGATTATAGAACAGTAAGGTCGATATAGAACAGTAAAGTTAGACATTGTATATGAACGGTGAATATAGAACAGTAAAGTTAGACATTGTACGTGGAGAACACTTCAGCGATGTGTGTGTGTTTGTAAGATTAACTGGTTGACATCTACGATGGTATGAGGTTGAATAAGTTACCACGGAAAGACAAACTTGGTTTACTTAGACAATGGTGCTGGAAGGGGTGCACGTCAAAGTGCTAGTCGTGAAGTTACGGCTCAACGTTGCGAGGGTGCAGTGCTTAGGCCAGTTACTCTGCCATACGTCCAGCAACACCCAGGAATGTTTCTACAGCACCATAATGCATGACCGCATGTTGCACGTCTAACTGCTCAATATTTACGTGCAAATAACATTGACTTACTACATTTCAGCTGATCTAAACCCTATCGAACATTGTTGGGATCGCTTGTCAACACCTATGGTATTAGAGACGATATACGCAGGCAGTGGCGTCGAATACCAATCCAATACATCCGAAGACGTATCCGGTCCAATAAGAAATCGTGTCCAATCTGTGTTGAACGCTAGAGGTGGACAAACGCACTATTGAAGTTAAGTTAACGGCCATCAACATAAAAATAATCCATAGAAATTTGACACCCACTACCCTGCTATAAAATGAGAACGTTTGAATCAATTTGATTTTTTTATTGATGAATTTATTGCAATATAATTGAAGACTAGAATGGCTATGTCTCAGTTTAATATGATCAAATTAAACGATCTAAAATACCCATATGATACCTAACTTGCGGCCGTTAAGTATATTATTTATTAAGCATTGACATATAATGAGACTGGTCTTTTTGTGTAATAAATCCGACTCCCAACTACAGGTATGATTTAAAAATGTACACCACCTTTCTGTTCATATCTGCAGAGATATGCCCTTACAAAGTCCAGTCTTGTTTGAATTTAGCAGTCATGCAGTAGGACGATTAGACACACTATTGGAACAAAAACTGTTATCAAAACATTACCGTCACTTATAAATATAATATTATAGTTTTAGAAAATCCCAAGTCAGATTATGTAATATCAAAACATTACCGTCACTTATAAATGTAATATTATAGTTTTAGAAAATCCCAAGTCAGATTATGTAATATCAAAACATTACTGCACTTATAAATGTAATATTATAGTTTTAGAAAATCCCAAGTCAGATTATGTAATATCAAAACATTACCGTCACTTATAAATGTAATATTATAGTTTTAGAAAATCCCAAGTCAGATTATGTAATATCAAAACATTACCGTCACTTATAAATGTAATATTATAGTTTTAGAAAATCCCAAGTCAGATTATGTAATATCAAAACATTACCGTCACTTATAAATGTAATATTATAGTTTTAGAAAATCCCAAGTCAGATTATGTAATATCAAAACATTACCGTCACTTATAAATGTAATATTATAGTTTTAGAAAATCCCAAGTCAGATTATGTAATATCAAAACATTACCGTCACTTATAAATGTAATATTATAGTTTTAGAAAATCCCAAGTCAGATTATGTAATATCAAAACATTACCGTCACTTATAAATGTAATATTATAGTTTTAGAAAATCCCAAGTCAGATTATGTAATATCAAAAAATTACTGTCACTTATAAATATAATATTATAGTTTTAGAAAATCCCAAGTCAGATTATGTATGGGAAAATGAACTAGTCCTGATAAAATTAGTAGAAAATTCATAATACAGGATCACGAAAATTTAAAAATAATCGATTTAAACATATTATAAGAGTAATGAAAGCAGGATGTGTAAAGCGTAAAAAGAATACTAAATAATGAAAATGATGGGGTTTGGGCAACAAATGTATATACATGTACATGTAAACAAATTAGATATAGTAGGGGGAGAAATCATAGTTGAATGCAATTCAAATTAAATTGATTACATTAATACACAAACCAATTCGTTCCCATTTTTTTGTGTTAGAAATAGTCCAATTATGGTCGAGTAAAACTTTGAAAAAAAACACACGAGCGTTACACAACCAGATAGTACGGAACAAATCAACATCAAACAACTATAAGACAAAAAGCAAACAAATTAATGGAAACAGAAACTGAACGCGGGCAACATAGCTAATAACAATATACAAAATTAATACATTTACTGCAGCAAATCCATAAACTCAATATTGTATTCAAACCACATATTAAATGGGAATAACAAAGTGGAAAGTTGTACAAACAGTACCTTTTAGATCTTTAATAGATACGAAAAAAACGCGCCTTTCAATACAGATATATAATGCGAGTTATAACAGTAATATAGTCTTGTATAAAAGCAACATATTTTACAATAACAAGTATACAAAAACAATTCCCATGTTTGTAAATTTTATAAAATATTTAAAACATATTGAAAAGATAGAAAAAACCGTATTATTGGCAAAAGATAATATTGGACAACATAACAGCAAATGGAACAAATTCAAACTGATTCGTAACACCATCATGCTGATTGTAGATTTAGAGTGCCAAGTACTTCTTCTCTTTACCACTGTAACGTTTTTCTTTATGCTATCCCTTCTCTATTCTCTACATACACCAACTTATTTCTTATGTTTTACAATCAGGCTTTTTTCATATACACACACATATATATATATATATACACTGTGACAACACTAAGTTATAAAAAGTAAACTTTTACGTTATACGTTATGTATGTAACAAACAAATAATGGGATTATTTTCATACTCTTAACTAGTTAAAATGTAATATCAGTATTGTGAGCGGTTTTAATATTTATTGTTATAATATATAAACATAATCTGAAGGCACTTGCTAGTATAAAAATGTACATTTTTTCCTAAGGATTGTATTATGAACAATGTGTTTCTATTTACATGTATGTATAATGAGAAATAAAACATTTTAAAAACTGTAATCTATTTTCAGGACTGACCAATGCAGAATTCAACCTGAGTTACAGCAGTATTTTAGCAACTGCTGCATATACAGGTATTGCTGACATTTAGAGATAACACAAGTAAAAACTATATCTAAATATATATATATATATATATTTATATATATATATATATATATATATATATATCAGAAAATTGATATATAAAAGAACAATGGAGATATTTAGAAACAGTACACATCTGTATCTAATGTTAGTCATAACCGTTAGCGTGTTTATGATTATAATGTCCGTGACTCTGAGAGAAGGACCATGGAATATACATTCTAATTTTCAGACCAGAAGAAATGTGACATTTGTTCAATCAGTGTACGTTCCATTTCCTGACACTTATGTCGGTAGTAATTCTTCAGATTTACGGGAAAATAACACGCCCCTTCCTGTTCAGTGTCTTTCAGATCGATGCTCCAAGTGTCTACCTTGTACAATCTTGATACTTGGGACAAAGAGTGGGATAAAGCACCACCGCTACAGGCTGCATGTTTGAGGTCCTGGAAGCGGCATTATCAAAAGTACTGCATACGGGCACTTAATATGCAAAATGCTGAGCGTCTTATAAACCGGACTAAGTATTATTCAGATGAGGCCTGGAGCTCGGCGGCCATTCAAGCTAAATCTGATATCATTTGAGTGAAACTTTTGGCCCGATATGGGGGTCTATGGGCAGATGCAAGCGTTTACTGTAACGAGCCATTTGACAACTGGATTGATAATGTACTCCATTCAACTGACTTTTTTGTGTTTGAAAGGAACAATTCAGCTGTAAAGAAAATTCATCAGCTGTGGATCGCATCCTGGTTTATAGCTTCAACAAGCTTGTCGAGAATTATAAACATTTGGCTACAAAATATAAGATCAGAGAGGTCAAGATCACTGTATCCGAAAAGAAACATGGATATTTTCGGCTCATCACATTTTCGCCAATCTCATCAAAACAAATGATGAATTTAATAAAGAATTTAAAACTACAATTTATTTTGACAATGAGAGGCCACTTTTTTTTTTCGAGGAACAAAGGAATAAAATTCCACATGTCTACAAGGCGAAGTCGAAAAGGTGTGCAAATGTTGCTAAAAATCTTACAGCAGATGATAAACAACGTGTGGCTGCTGAACAAACTTACAGCAGAAGATAAACAACGCATGGCTGCTGAACAAACTTATAGCAGAAGATAAACAATGCGTGGCTGCTGAACAAACTTACAGCAGACGATAAACAACGCGTGGCTGCTGAACAAACTTATAGCAGAAGATAAACAATGTGTGGCTGCTGAACAAACTTACAGCAGATGATAAACAACGCGTGGCTGCTGAACAAACTTACAGCAGACGATAAACAAAGCGTGGCTGCTGAACAAACTTATAGCAGAAGATAAACAACGCGTGGCTGCTGAACAAACTTACAGCAGACGATAAACAACGCGTGGATGCTGAACAAACTTACAGCAGATGATAAACAACGTATGGCTGCTGAACAAACTTATAGCAGAAGATAAACAACGCATGGCTGCTGAACAAACTTATAGCAGACAATAAACAACACGTGGCTGCTGAACAAACTTATAGCAGAAGATAAACAACGTGTGGCTGCTGAACAAACTTACAGCAGACGATAAACAACGCGTGGCTGCTGAACAAACTTATAGCAGAAGATAAACAATGTGTGGCTGCTGAACAAACTTACAGCAGACGATAAACAACGCGTGGCTGCTGAACAAACTTATAGCAGACGATAAACAACACGTGGCTGCTGAACAAACTTACAGCAGACGATAAACAACGCGTGGCTGCTGAACAAACTTACAGCAGACGATAAACAAGGCGTGGCTGCTGAACAAACTTATAGCAGAAGATAAACAACACGTGGCATTTGAACAGACTTATAGCAGAAGATAAACAACACGTGGCTGTTGAACAAATTTATAGCAGAAGATAAACAATGTGTGGCTGCTGAACAAACTTATAGCAGACGATAAACAACACGTGGCTGCTGAACAAACTTATAGCAGAAGATAAACAACGTGTGGCTGCTGAACAAACTTACAGCAGACGATAAACAACGCGTGGCTGCTGAACAAACTTACAGCAGAAGATAAACAATGTGTGGCTGCTGAACAAACTTATATCAGAAGATAAACAACGCATGGCTGCTGAAAAAACTTATAGCAGAAGATAAACAACACGTGGCTGCTGAACAAACTTACAGCAGACGATAAACAACGCGTGGCTGCTGAACAAACTTTTAGCAGAAGATAAACAATTTGTGGCTGCTGAACAAACTTACAGCAGACGATAAACAACACGTGGCTGCTGAACAAACTTAAGCAGACGATAAACAACGCGTGGCTGCTGAACAAACTTATAGCAGACGATAAACAACGCGTGGCTGCTGAACAAACTTATAGCAGAAGATAAACAATGCGTGGCTGCTGAACAAACTTACAGCAGACGATAAACAACGCGTGGCTGCTGAACAAACTTACAGCAGACAATAAACAAGGCGTGGCTGCTGAACAAACTTATAGCAGAAGATAAACAACACGTGGCATTTGAACAGACTAATAGCAGAAGATAAACAACACGTGGCTGTTGAACAAATTTATAGCAGAAGATAAACAATGTGTGGCTGCTGAACAAACTTATAGCAGAAGATAAACAACGCGTGGCTGCTGAACAAACTTATAGCAGAAGATAAACAACACGTGGCTGCTGAACAAACTTATAGCAGAAGATAAACAACGCGTGGCTGCTGAACAAACTTATAGCAGAAGATAAACAATGCGTGGCTGCTGAACAAACTTATAGCAGAAGGTAAACAACGTGTGGCTGTTGAACAAATTTATAGCAGAAGATAAACAATGCGTGGCTGCTGAACAAACTTATAGCAGAAGGTAAACAACGTGTGGCTGCTGAACAAACTTATAGCAGGAGATAAACAATGCGTGGCTGCTGAACAAACTTATAGCAGAAGATAAACAACGCATGGCTGCTGAACAAACTTATAGCAGAAGATAAACAACGCGTGGCTGCTGAACAAACTTATAGCAGAAGGTAAACAATGGGTGGCTGATGAACAAACTTATAGCAGAAGGTAAACAACACGTGGCTGCTGAACAAACTTATAGCAGAAGATAAACAATGCATGACTGCTGAAAAAACTTATAGCAGAAGGTAAACAATGGGTGGCTGATGAACAAACTTATAGCAGAAGGTAAACAACACGTGGCTGCTGAACAAACTTATAGCAGAAGATAAACAATGCATGGCTGCTGAAAAAACAATAAAATAGTGATCATAATTTTGAAAGCACATTTCTACAAATATATGAGCAATAAAAGTTAAGCTGTGTTCAAATCAAACATGTATTCCATTTTATAAACCATTGTTAATTCAATAACTTATGTTCTGTTTAAAATGATAGTATTACAAGATATAGATGTCACTTAAAACTACATTCATCATTGCACTGACTTTATAAAATTGTTAAATAAATCAACTAAAACAAATCAAATTTTAAATATAAATCAATAAATATAAATCAATAAATATAAATCAATATATTTGAATAAAACTAAAACTTGAGTTAATGCTGTTTATGGCGAAAATACAATGTCAACAACCTACACAATTGCCATGTCCGAAATGTGATCAAATAATCACTGACCAACTACAGCATCTTCTTGTTGACTGCTTGGACCATACAATAAAACTTGAGAACTGAATACTGGAAAGATGTGATAAATAAGTTTAGTAAAGCTCTGTACAACATGCTTAATACAACAGACAACGAGAAATTAACTTTATACATGATTGGTATGATAGATGATAACTTAACACAAGTGCTCAATATAGAACGATAGTCAGACTTTATGGTACAGAATGCAACATACATTAAACATATTTATGCTTCATAATTGTACCCCCATTCTTTGTTACTGATGATGTGTATACAGTATGTCATTATCGTGTATAACAAGTTAAAGTTCATGCTTCTGCAATAGAACTATTCTTTTCATGTTTGATTACATGCCTGTAGTTTTGTTTAATATATGTGTTTAATGGTCATATCATATAATCTTCATTTATTTGGAGGAAATAAAGATGATAATAATAATAAAAATCATCTTGCTTGTACACATACTGAAGGTTAACAATAGCACCTTATTTGTCATGTTCACTTGCTAGTTAATCATCAGTCAATCACAAGAAGATGTGTTTGTATAGATCGACTCATTATTATGCCATCGAGATCTGCTAGACGGCCAGTTAACCTAACCACTCTTTCCAGTAAGCCTGGATGGTTAACTAACAAGGACCTAAATTCATCAATATTTTTTTAAAAAATTCAGGATTCAAATAACATTATTTTTTATATGAACAAGCAAATTATTATATTTGTTTGCAGAAACAAGCAGTTTTTATGATTATTTTAGCTTTCATCTTATGCTTTTAGTTGATATAAAGTTATACTACCACTATATCCAAGCCCTATATTTAACACTTAACACTTGCTCTGCTTAGGACAGGGCCGTAACTGATGTTGATAGAACTGATGACCCAATCCATTTGCGTATGACATGGCAATAAACTAAACTGATCGAACTCTGCTGGTGAAACATTTGATATATCAATTAATGACAATTACAAAATTTAATCATGGTAACACCACATGTTCCTTACAACTAAATATAACTAGTATAATGTTTCATGTAGATAAGGCATTCCGCAGTGGTGGTCTAGTGGAAGAGTGTCAACCACGTATGCAGAAGGTCACGGGTTGATCCCCAATTGGGTTATACCGAACACTTGAAAAACTGGTAATAACAGTTTCCTCGTTTGGCGCTCAGTATCAAGAGGATTGTTCTAGGTCTGGCCGACCCGGTGTCAATATAATGTGACTTTGTGGGTTACCATATAATGTGTCTGTGGTATACTACTCCAGTGTGACAGCGTTCAAAATACTGTCTCAATAGACACTGTTTCGATATTTATGACTGAACAATTGTTGAAAGCTACGATAAAACGGCATACGATAACAAGAAAACTAAGTTTGAATAACATGTCATACACAAATACATATAGCATTATTACCTTTCGCTTTGAATGTCTTAATAGAGGTAATATATTGTAATGACTACTATCCACATTTAGACACCTTTAGCCTTATAGATTTATTTTGTTAGTCGGAGGAATATGCTAAAGCAAACATAGACGGCAATCCATTTAACACTTCTTCATTCCCTATTTTATTGATATCCACGTATAATATATTGTACAAACTAATATACACACGTACTGTTCAGATAGTGTTATCGTTATGTTGTTCACAATGTCACACCAGTATCACTTATATCAGATAGTGTTATCATTATGTTGATCAAAGTGTCACAACAGTATCCCTATACCAGATAGTGTTATCATTATGTTGATCACAGTGTCACACCAGTATCCCCTGTATCAGATAGTGTTATCATTATGTTGATCACAGTGTCACACCAGTATCCCCTGTATCAGATAGTGTTATCATTATGTTGATCACAGTGTCACACCAGTATCCCCTGTATCAGATAGTGTTATCATTATGTTGATCACAGTGTCACACCAGTATCCCCTGTATCAGATAGTGTTATCATTATGTTGATCACAGTGTCAAACCAGTATCCCCTATATCAGATATTGTTATCATTATGTTGATCACAGTGTCACACGAGTATCCCCTACATCAGATATTGTTATCATTATGTTGATAACAGTGTCACACGAGTATCCCCTACATCAGATAGTGTTATCATTATGTTGTTCACAGTGTCACACCAGTATCCCCTGTATCAGATGGTGTTATGTTGATCACAGTGTCACACCAGTATCCCCTGTATCAGATAGTGTTATCATTATGTTGATCACAGTGTCACACCAGTACCCCTGTATCAGATAGTGTTATCACTATGTTGATCAGATTGTTACACCAGTATCCCCTACATCAGATAGTGTTATCATAATGTTGATCACAGTGTCACACCAGTATCCCCTATATCAGATAGTGTTATCATTATGTTGATCACAGTGTCACACCAGTATCCCCTGTATCAGATAGTGTTATCATTATGTTGTTCACAGTGTCACACCAGTATTACTTATATCAGATAGTGTTATCATTATGTTGACCTTAGTGTCACACCAGTATCCCCTGTATCAGATAGTGTTATCATTATGTTGATCACAGTGTCGCACCAGTATCCCCTACATCAGATAGTGTTATCATTATGTTGATCACAGTGTCACACGAGTATCCCCTGTATCAGATAGTGTTATCATTATGTTGATCACAGTGTCACAAGAGTATCCCCTACATCAGATAGTGTTATCATTATGTTGATCACAGTGTCACACCAGTATCCCCTGTATCAGATAGTGTTGTCATTATGTTGATCACAGTGTCACACCAGTATCCCCTACATCAGATATTGTTATCATTATGTTGATAACAGTGTCACACGAGTATCCCCTACATCAGATAGTGTTATCATTATGTTGTTCACAGTGTCACACCAGTATCACTTATATCAGATAGTGTTATCATTATGTTGATCACAGTGTCACACCAGTATCCCCTGTATCAGATAGTGTTATCATTATGTTGATCACAGTGTCGCACCAGTATCCCCTACATCAGATAGTGTTATCATTATGTTGATCACAGTGTCACACCAGTATCCCCTGTATCAGATAGTGTTATCATTATGTTGATCACAGTATCGCACCAGTATCCCCTACATCAGATCGTGTTATCATTATGTTGATCACAGTGTCACACCAGTATCCCCTGTATCAGATGGTGTTATGTTGATGACAGTGTCACACCAGTATCCCCTATATCAGATGGTGTTATGTTGATGACAGTGTCACACCAGTATCCCCTGTATCAGATAGTGTTATCATTATGTTGTTCACAGTGTCACACCAGTATTACTTATATCAGATAGTGTTATCATTATGTTGACCTTAGTGTCACACCAGTATCCCCTGTATCAGATAGTGTTATCATTATGTTGATCACAGTGTCGCACCAGTATCCCCTACATCAGATAGTGTTATCATTATGTTGATCACAGTGTCACACGAGTATCCCCTGTATCAGATAGTGTTATCATTATGTTGATCACAGTGTCACAAGAGTATCCCCTACATCAGATAGTGTTATCATTATGTTGATCACAGTGTCACACCAGTATCCCCTGTATCAGATAGTGTTGTCATTATGTTGATCACAGTGTCACACCAGTATCCCCTACATCAGATATTGTTATCATTATGTTGATAACAGTGTCACACGAGTATCCCCTACATCAGATAGTGTTATCATTATGTTGTTCACAGGGTCACACCAGTATCACTTATATCAGATAGTGTTATCATTATGTTGATCACAGTGTCACACCAGTATCCCCTGTATCAGATAGTGTTATCATTATGTTGATCACAGTGTCGCACCAGTATCCCCTACATCAGATAGTGTTATCATTATGTTGATCACAGTGTCACACCAGTATCCCCTGTATCAGATAGTGTTATCATTATGATGATCACAGTATCGCACCAGTATCCCCTACATCAGATCGTGTTATCATTATGTTGATCACCGTGTCACACCAGTATCCCCTGTATCAGATGGTGTTATGTTGATGACAGTGTCACACCAGTATCCCCTATATCAGATGGTGTTATGTTGATGACAGTGTCACACCAGTATCCCCTGTATCAGATAGTGTTACTATTATGTTGATCACAGTGTCACACCAGTATCACCTGTATCATATAGTCTTATCATTATGTTGATCACAGTGTCACACCAGTATCCCCTGTATCAGATAGTGTTATCATTATGTTGATCACAGTGTCACACCCGTATCCCCTGTATCAGATAGTGTTATCATTATGTTGATCACAGTGTCACACCAGTATCCCCTGTATCAGATAGTGTTATCATTATGTTGATCATAGTGTCACACCAGTATCCCCTGTATCAGATAGTGTTATCATTATGTTGATCACAGTATCACACCAGTATCCCCTGTATCAGATGGTGTTATGTTGATGACAGTGTCACACCAGTATCCCCTATATCAGATCGTGTTATCATTATGTTGATCACAGTGTCAAACCAGTATCCCCTATATCAGATAGTGTTATCATTATGTTGATCACAGTGTCACACCAGTATCCTCTATATCAGATAGTGTTATCATTATGTTGATCACAGTGTCACACCAGTATCCCCTATATCAGATAGTGTTATCATTATGTTGATCACAGTGTCAAACCAGTATCCCCTATATCAGATATTGTTATCATAATGTTGATCACAGTGTCACACCAGTATCCCCTATATCAGATAGTGTTATCATTATGTTGATCACAGTGTCACACCAGTATCCCCTATATCAGATAGTGTTATCATTATGTTGATCACAGTATCACACCAGTATCCCCGATATCAGATAGTGTTATCATTATGTTGATCACAGTGTCACACGAGTATCCCCTACATCAGATCGTGTTATCATTATGTGGATCACAGTGTCACACTAGTGTCCCCTACATCAGATAGTGTTATCATTATGTTGACCACAGTGTTGATTAACTGATTAACTATATCAGCTCGATGACTAACTGACCTCTTTTGTGAGTGGATTTGAGTCCGTTTCCACGGAAGAAACGGTACTGTGTGTTGTTTATAATAAACTATCGGACGAAGCCTAAATCGAACATGCCACCTTTGGCGTGAACGTCCGACGCCCTCTCTACTACTGCACCGGCCAGTGTAAAGTGTTTTAATCACCATGACATCTGATAGTTCAGGAACGTTGATTGAGCTGACCGCCGATATATAACTGGTAAAGGCGAACAATGATATAGACGATGTTTCCGATGTAAACTAAGGAATTAAGTCCTTGTTTATAGGTGTTTGAGACTGATGAACAATGTGTTTAATGAGTTCTTTTTCTTTACCGTGCACATGGTTAAATTATTTTCTTTCACACGGCTCAGGCGACTTCACGTCCCCTCCGAAGGTTAGCATATTTTCACAGAACCTTGCCTGAATAATGCACGATGGGAGCGTGTTTGGCAACCTAGCACGTGACCCTAACGAGAATCATACCACGTGCCTATATATCTTGAAGTAAGCATGCTAGGCGTTAAGAGTATAATATAGAAAACTGTTTTCATAATTCATATAATGATCAATAATATTCCATTCAACTTAGACTGTCAAACCTTCGGTATTATAATAGTAACGAGAGACAACTGGAACTTGAAAATTTATTACATGGTTGATTGACTGACCTCCCCTTTCAGATACTTGTAATACGAGGCCCGGTTGTGTGTGTAGGGTGGAGAAAGGGGATGCTCCCCTGGAAGATGCCAAATGAGAATGAACTTTTGTCCTGATTAGAGCGAAAACGTGGGTAGCCTGACACTTTTAATATGAAAAAAATGAATATAATTTTTTATATACGAATACAAATAAGAGAATAATTTGATGACGTGGATGTTTTTTTGCGTTTAAAGTGAGTATGTATTATCTGATGTATAAAACGACGGAATGCGTGGTCGAGTGGTAGAGCATCGTACCAAGGATTGAAGGGTCGTGGGTTCAATCCTCCTTTAAGCAATAAAGTATTGGTTCTACCCAGGAGGACTTCGAGGGTATTTTTTCTAAGTTTTCACATTGATGGCGGTAAAATAAATCAGTTTACAACAATATTTTATCTCAAATTAACGTGCATGCAAATACATATATGTATTAGAAACATTAAGATGGCGAGCGCAGCGAGAAAAGTAAATGACAAAAGTAACTTAGAAATAAGTTTTAAGTCACTTTAAAATGTATGCTTGTCTGATTTTATTTGCGCAACGGATCCGATCCCACCCCTGATTTACCGGAAAGTTGAAAAATAAATATAATAATTCCATACAAAGTGTATTAAGTTCAGCAGGAAAATCTCGCCATGTTGCGTTTTTTTCGGCTCATCTTATAACCTGAGTAGGGCACTAACCCAGTTTTCTCTCTTCATTTATCCGTTTGACTAAAATACAATTTTAGTCGCCATATATTGAACACTTAAAGGAAAAAATCTAAGCAGTTCAAATGAAAATTTATTTCGGTACCTATAAAAAAAAGTTTATTCGGTCACACCATTATTATTTTAAATAACGCTTAACTATAGGATAAAATTGTAAAAAACAAAAAAACAATAACAATAAACAATAACAATGCACGGAAAAGGAGTACTTGAATAAAATCATCAATTGGGTCCTTTTAGAGAATGCCACCCTCCTTTCAATTATATGCATGTGGTAAGGAAGCACTATTATAGTAAGCAAGACTGTAAGTATATTTAGCTTCAGATGTAATCCTCCGTGGCCGAGCGGTCTATGTCGATGTCGTCTAACGACCATGAGGCGCAGAAATTTCGCATTTAAGAAATGTGTTAGAATTTTGTGAAATGACGGTGGTCCTACACGGATTTATTCTGACGTCTTCCTCCACTAAAGCTGGATATACAATACATACTTGGTTGATAATAGTACTATCTCCGTAACACTGCTTTTATTGTAAAATATATTCCAAGCTAAAACTGATCGTTCGCCTTCAGTACTATAAGTATTTTCATCATCATTAACAGCAATATCATCATCAGCATTATCATCAGCATCAGCATCATCATCATCACCATCATCAGCATCATCACACCAACGCCATCATCACCATTACCATCATCTAGTTCCAGATCTTGTCGACTCGGTGTCAGTATAATGTGATTGAGTTGTGTATCAAACCATTTGTCTGTGACATGATTCTCCAGTGCGGCAGCGCTTGGGATGCTGTCTCAAGTGGACACCGTAGCCATATAGCTGAAACATTATTGAAAGCGGCATTAAGAACCAAACAACAACAACAATCTCATTGAATATAATAATCTAATTACCGTCGCTAAATCCCGTACATTGATGGTCATTTGTAGGATATTAAAACCTGTCACATGTTTCATTTTATATTTATTTGATGCAGAACTTGTGGAAGATTGTGCATAGACCTTCGTAATTCCCGTATTTCAATATGCTACTATATATGTCAAACGACAAATAAGATCATCCTCTGTTCCAATCGGACTAACTCGGCGAAGTCTATAATACCGAAGTATGACGAAATTGAACGAGTATGTACGATTGTCTCTGTTCAACATAATATTTGTTGTTCGTTCATGAGATATTTATTAGATAGCACAACATTGTAGCACAACAACGTTATTGTCTGTATTTCATTACAAATAATTAGGAAATACAATACTGACAATAATGTTCCATATTTCACTTTTGAAAACTAGATTAAATCTGCATTGGTGACAGTATTAAGACAAATGTACAGTAATAAATAAAGCAACATGCGGGAGGGCTTTACTTACAGTAGCTCAATTCCAGCTTCTAATTATTTCTTGTTCCAGAAGAATATAAAAAATATTCGATCTCTAATTCCAAATTACATAATATATGTTTTACACCATTTCTGTTTTGCAATCGATGTAAAATAAATAAATTTAAAAGGTGGTGTATGGTGTTTCTATGTAGAACCATATGCGGATAAAGTGACTTGCTAAAGGACACCACTCATAGCCATGACGGAGTATCGAACCTACGACCCTCCGATCTTGGGTCCGATGCACAACCACTGGACCACGCGCTCCACTAGAAAATTGCTTTTTACCATATGACATATAACTGCTACCTGAAAATGTCAACAATACCATTAAGTTAAAAAGAAATCTCCGTATATACCTTAAGTAGAAAGAACACTAAAAACCGATACAAAAATGCTACAGCCTCACTCCATGTCTCCCCATAATTCAGAGCCCAACATTATTTATACAACAAACAGAAAAAACGTGAAAACCGGTCTGAATGTACAAAATTGTACAATAAATAAACAGTAATATTAACAATAATGCACGGAGTTGCAAATACAATTATCATATAAATCTTTTAATTGATTATTTCACGTCAGTTTTTATTGTCATATATATGAAGGATCTTACACGAGTGCTTATTTTTCACTAATTTATTAAACGAGTTAGAAACAAATTTAATATAAAAGTTATGAATCGGAAGTAATTCTGTTTATTACACTCCTGCACCGTTAATTGTGTGATATATTCTAACAATTCCAGTATTTTAAAATGGAGACTCTTTGCAGCTGCAAACTCCATTCGGATCACCTTGCTCAATTCCACAAATCTGCTCAAGAACGAAAATGCAAGCAGTACCCGAAGAATTCCGAATGCTGCAATCACATTCGGAACTTCTTGCCAATTATCCTAATACCGAAGGATGAAGGAATTGGCCGAGTATGTACGACTGGTGAAATCACAGACACCGTGCCCGTGCCTTTTAACGTTACGTCAGTTCTAAAACGCCAGTTGCTACAGTACAAAACAGCAAAAAGTGCAAAACATGGTATAATCTATTCTTGATTAAAAATACATTGTGTATCAATTTTGACAAATAATTTGCCTACGGAACTCTGTAATAAAGGAACCTATACCGCAATAACATATATTCGTACATTTTACATTGTTCCTTCTAACGCCTTATTAGAAACAGGGAACGCCTTTCAAAATAGTCAGAAATCATAATTATGTGTTTGTTGTAAGGTCGTACTAAAAATGAATGTTTGTCGTGTTTCTACCTACCCGCTCAAATTGCAGCTTCTCAAATTTTTTATTGACTTTGAAAGCATTTTCTTTCCATAAATGATGTCCACATTTTTTGTTCAAAATGTGAAAAAGCAACATCTGGTAAAAATAGCTACCTATCGCCAGAATAAAAATACTAGATCGTAACACAACAAACAAACACTTGTATAACGATGGCCATACTTTGTAACGAATTCATTTTCCCAATTCTATGATGATATATTGTACAGGTTATTCACTGTCGGCTACTTGCACGTCTGATGTGTTAATTATTGTTTTGCTTCCCTCCGCCTGTGAAACGTGTTGTTCCATATATACCAGAAAAAGTGTCCGAATAATACGTGCTTTAATGTACACTATCACATTCTACATTCAAAATAGATATGAAAAAAGTAAAGGTAAAAATGTTCTTTATTTCATTTTTTACTTTATTTTCCATCATCCAATTCTTTCTTGTTCCAGCAAAATATCCATAATTCCAAAAACACATTATAAATGTTTTACACAATATGTGTTTCTCAATCGATGTAAAATAAATAAGTTTAAAAAGTCGCTTTCAACAATAGTTCAGTTAAATCACGACAACAGTGTCCCCAATATAGCACATCGCATGCACGTGGTATTGTACATCACCCGGCAATATTCTGACAACGGGTCAACCTGTCCGAAAACTGTTCTCTGTTCTGATATGCTAAGTGCTTTGAGAGGCGACTTCTAGTGCCATTTTCGTATCCCTGTCAGTTTTATTCCACCTGGCAACATGTGTATATTGAGACCGAGCGGATTTTCTACTTATCTAAAACTTCTTACAATAGAATTCGCAATTATGATTATTTTCTATGTAGAAACATGTTCTCCTTGCAGTAAATATAAATGATTAATCACTTTTTTCCGTTCAATTAATACAAATACAAAGCATAATATTCGAGATTTTGCGATTTTCACAGTGAAGCCTATCTGGATCTGATCGAGGGAAAAACGGAAGTCCACCAAAACCGATGGATAAGTTTGTCTAATTATATTAAAATATAAAAGAAGCGGAATTTATTTTGTAACAAAGGCATACAAATACAGCTCAGTGTGTAATCATGAAAACTGTGGTATGCATACCGATCACAATGTTGGATTCGGCTGAATGAATAGAAAATGAAGAAAAAATATTTGAAAAAGTGTTCGGTAGAAATTTGAGATTTTATTATTCATCCCTTGTGTGTGTTTGTGTTTTGGAAAATTAACTGAAATGTTATTTTGAACAGCAGTTGTGATATGTGTTGGAAAAAAACATTTGAGCGACAAAAGCCAGTATATCTGTCCATGTGAATCAATAAAAGAACTGGTATAATCGTAACGACGTCGCGCACGGTAATGGTACCTCGACGTTAACGTTAAACTTGTATGAAATGTAATATGACGTTTTTGTTCATGTATTTCGTATCATTTATTTTACAAGAAAATAGCCTAATATCGGAATCATGATTTTCTGCGGATATTAAATGGATCTAAACCAATGATATTACTGTACCTACGTTAACTACGAGAATACAGTATACCATGTACATAACTAGCGGCGTCCATAGGTTTTCACCGTATTAAAAAACGTCAAACTGACGATGTCAATATTTGATAGAGGACATCGGAAATGCTTGATACGAAGTGTAAATAATTTTCCAAAATTTTCAATATTTTGGGACACTTACTAGATTTACTCGTTAATATAATGTTCAAAAGACAATATTCTGCGTTAAATATGGTAAATATGGTCAAAAATGTGAGGACAGAGCGAAGTGAATATATTTCATTCCACATAAGCATGTTCCATTGAAATTTTACTCTAGTATGATATGATTTTGAAATTGATATGTTCATGATTTTTTTTTCTAAAATGATAAAATTAATCAAATACGTTTCAATTATTTCTTTCAAATAACGTAAGCGTACAACACCTTAAAATGTAATATCTCAATCGCATTATGAAAAAAGTCATCATGTATCATATGATTAAACAATGGACATATACATACATGTATTTAATGCAATACTAACCATTAGTTTCCATCTTGAGCGTTCAGTATGACTTTATTGGCGAGTTGTTTGCTTTCCGGGACATTTAGCATATACGTTATGAACCGCGAATTCCGTAATGGCCGTTTAGTTTATTGTTATAAAACACAAATGTCCGTAACCCGAAATTATGTCACTTTCTCCAGCGGATAGACCTGATATCAATCTTTTCGCGCCGTTTATAAACGTAACGTTTTAGGCAGGGACCCGTGGTAAATGTTACGCCGAGACACGGGAAAATGACGTTAAATGTGACGTATTATTAAATTAAAATATATAGATCATAGTCACAGCATGGTTTATATCCGTCAACTGCAAATATCGTTCCACGACCTTTATTTTGTTATATAGTAAATATAATTCCAAAAACGCTCGAGTACTCGGGGATAGTTTTATATATTTCGGGTATTAGTTTTGTTTTATAACGCAAGTACCATTACTGCGCGCGACGTCAACATTTAGTATAAATTATGACTATATAGATCATGTCTGGTGCAATGTCTACCTTTAAATCCGAAAAAGAGCAATATATAAAGCACCGTCTGTAACATACATTAGGGTGTCCATATTTCTTCAATAAATAATTGTTTTACACAGAAGTTAACTATAATAATATAAATTACCTTGATTCCAGTGGAGAAGTTCGATTTGACTTTTGTTTCAATAAAAAGAATCACTAAAAGCATAAAAAACTTCAATAAAATACAAAACATCAAACAAATTAAAATCAGCCCCAACAAAACAAACGTAACAAAAGGTGACACATCATATAAACTCATACAGCGGCATATATCATGACTTTTAAAAACAAAACAGGCAACAACTCCCGTTTTTCTTCAGTACAAACGCATCCGGTTAGCTCAGTCTTTTATTCCAGGGTCGTGAGTTCGAATCCCCTGCCGGCAACAGTCTCCGCGATGATCGAAATACGACATTACATCTCATTGTCATTCCTCTCTCACCGCTGATTCAAGTGAGAAAGTTAACAGCTACTTGCGGAGATGGGTGTACTCGAGTACTGATTAAACTTCCAGGATCCCATGCAAGAGTGGTTAGGTCGCCTGATCCTTTGTTAGCCCTCGATGACATGAAAATCGCCAAATATTCAATCAATATATCAATCAATAACGTGTTTTATAAATTTTAGTTTGTCATGTTGGAGACATATTTTTCGTTCATCTCGATTCTTTTTTTGCTGACAAATCTTAACTATTTTGCACATATAAAAATAGCGTTTTTTAAAGAGTTGTACTAGCATTATGTATCTACTATAACAATGGATAGCCTGAACATTATGGAAAGCCAACAGGATCAAAATTCTTCTGGGTAAATGCTTACTGCTAAAATACAAATGTCCAATTGACTATGTCCTTAATGTCAAATGCCTGATTTTTAATGATTGGTTATCATTTGTAAACAAGTTCGTTTAATTTAAACTTATTTATTTTACTTCGATTGTAAAACAAGTTCTTACAACTTAAGCAAATCACGCTTGAAGTCTTCCTGGTTAGAACCAGTACAAAGCGTATGCGAAAAAGTGTCTTGCTCCAGGACACCGCACATAGCCGTGGCAGAAATCACCACACATAGCCGTGGCGGAGGACACCACACATAGCCGTGAGGACACCAAACATAGCCGTGGCGGAGGACACCGCACATAGCCGTGGCGGAGGACACCGCACATAGCCGTGGCGGAGGACAACCCACATAGCCGTGGCGGAGGACACCACACATAGCCGTGGCAGAGGACACCGCACATAGCCGTGGCAGAGGACACCCCACATAGCCGTGGCGGAGGACACCGCACATAGCCGTGGCGGAGGACAACCCACATAGCCGTGGCGGAGGACACCGCACATAGCCGTGGCGGAGGACACCGCACATAGCCGTGGCGGAGGACACCCCACATAGCCGTGGCGGAGGACACCCCACATAGCCGTGGCGGAGGACACCCCACATAGCCGTGGCGGAGGACACCGCACATAGCCGTGGCGGAGGACACCGCACAAAGCCGTGGCGGAGGACACCGCACATAGCCGTGGCGGAGGACACCGCACATAGCCGTGGCGGAGGACACCCCACATAGCCTTGGCGGAGGACACCGCACATAGCCGTGGCGGAGGACACCGCACATAGCCGTGGCGGAGGACACCCCACATAGCCTTGGCGGAGGACACCGCACATAGCCGTGGCGGAGGACACCCCACATAGCCGTGGCGGAGGACACCGCACATAGCCGTGGCGGAGGACACCGCACAAAGCCGTGGCGGAGGACACCGCACATAGCCGTGGCGGAGGACACCACACATAGCCGTGGCGGAGGACACCCCACATAGCCTTGGCGGAGGACACCACACATAGCCGTGGCGGAGGACACCCCACATGCCGTGGCGGAGGACACCCCACAAAGCCGTGGCGGAGGACACCACACAAAGCCTTGGCGGAGGACACCGCACATAGCCGTGGCGGAGGACACCCCACATAGCCGTGGCGGAGGACACCCCACATGGCCGTGGCGGAGGACACCACACATGGCCGTGGCGGAGGACACCGCACATGGCCGTGGCGGAGGACACCGCACATTGCCGTGGCGGAGGACACCCCACATAGCCGTGGCGGAGGACACCACACAAAGCCGTGGGGGATGACACTGAACATAGCCGTGGCGGAGGACACCCCACATAGCCGTGGCAGAGGACACCCCACAAAGCCGTGGCGGAGGACACCACACATAGCCGTGGCGGAGGACACCACACAAAGCCGTGGCGGAGGACACCACACAAAGCCGTGGGGGATGACACCGCACATAGCCGTGGCGGAGGACACCGCACATAGCCGTGGCGGAGGACACCGCACAAAGCCGTGGCGGAGGACACCACACAAAGCCGTGGGGGATGACACCGCACATAGCCGTGGCGGAGGACACCCCACATAGCCGTGGCGGAGGACACCCCACAAAGCCGTGGCGGAGGACACCACACAAAGCCGTGGCGGAGGACACCCCACATAGCCGTGGCGGAGGACACCACACATAGCCGTGGCGGAGGACACCACACATAGCCGTGGCAGAGGACACCACACAAAGCCGTGGTGGAGGACACCACACATAGCCGTGGTGGAGGACACCACACATAGCCGTGGCGGAGGACACCACACATAGCCGTGGTGGAGGACACCACACATAGCCGTGGCAGAGGACACCACACATAGCCGTGGTGGAGGACACCACACATAGCCGTGGTGGAGGACACCACACATAGCCGTGGCGGAGGACACCACACAAAGCCGTGGCGGAGGATCGAATATAAGTATGCAAGTTGTATAATATTTTATTCTTAATTTCTATTTCTTAGTTTTAAATGATTTATTCTTCATGCCAAATGATAAAGTCTATATTTCTTTTGACTGTATTTTAAATAGAAAATGTATATGTGTTGATTATAACTGTTTAACTTTAAGCATATTCAATTGAACATTTAAAATTGAGAATTAAGCATTTAATCAAGAGGAACTTTTGGTATTGAGTATCTTATATCGCTAATGAGTTTCTTACGTTGTTATTTAATGAATGAATAAATAAATGAATAATTGAATGAAGAATGAATAAATGAATGAATGAATGAATGAATGAATGAATGAATGAATGAATGAATGAATGGTGGATGAATGAATGAATGAATGAATGAATGAATGAATGAATGAATGAATGAATGAATGAATGAATGAATGAATGAATGAATGACTATCTTTATTTCCTTCTATTGTTAATCAAGAGGATTTTTTGTATTGTGAGTCTTGTGTTGTTATTGAGTGTCTCACATTGATATTATGTCTTTCATTGGTATTGAGTGTCTAACTTTGTTATTGAGTGTCTTATATTGTTATTGAGTGTTTCACATTGGTATTGTATCTTACATTGGTATTGAGTGTCTAACTTTGTTATTGAGTGTCTTACATTGGTATTGAGTGTCTAACTTTGTTATTGAGTGTCTTACGTTGTTTTTGAGTGTTTAACTTTGTTATTAAGTGTCTTACATTGGTCTTACAGGTCTCACTGAACAATTACCTCCCTTACATGACGGTAGCAAGATTATTACGCCCAAGAAATTAGAGCTGTGTAAAGCAGTTGGACAACTTTTTGTTAAAATGCATAAAATGTCATATTTCTTTGTGCATATGGGAACATTGGAACATTTTCATGATTTCTGCAAAGTTTGGGTGACTCTGGGAACTGTTTGATGATGCTATAACAGTTTAAAGATGCGTAGTGATACACTGCAACAAATGGGCAGAATTGTCAAAAATGAAGGGGTGCCATCAAACCATCGAAATTGTGAAAAAGCAACCTGGTCAACCCCATGTTTTTTTCTGCATATTTGGACCAACAGAGGACTATCTATGGGAATGAGGCACTTTTAGAACCATTGGTAATGTATCCAGTGTTCCAGAAGTGCATGTCTCTATATGTAGAACAGTACAAAATTAATTGGTGTGTGAGACGTTCAAGAACCAGATCATTTTCGGTAGACGCTGGGAGGAAACTGCATCTTTGTGATACAGATTTACTTTCTTTTTCAAAATATGTCACTTTCTATGAGAAATACTTTATTTGAAACCTCTAAATGGAAAAATAAATGTATTTTTGTGAAAAATGGATGACTTTGAGTGAAATAGAGAAGTGTCACACAGGCAAAACCAAACTTGAAGCTAAAACAGTAAAGCAAATAGGGCAATGAGGCTGAGCAGCTGAAAATTTGTCATGGAAATGTTGGAATCAGGATTTATTCAATTCAATGGAAGGAACACAAAGTGAGATCATCTATTTAACTGAAAAAGAAATGATCATGTATGCAAATATGCTTTGCTGCATCATGTGATAAGACTTGATTTTAGCCATCTGTCTCAAAATCCTGGCTAAAATGAACAGAAGTTTGCACTTAAAAACACTTGAAAGTCACACAGAGAGACAGTGATGCTTATATATCAAAACAAAAGCATGTCTAGAGCATTCACTGCATCCAGATTTCATGATTCATGTAAGTTAAACCATTTTTTTGTGTTAGAAACTCATTATTTATGTATAATTCATACCCCACCCACATAAAAATGGTAACATTTGTCGCGATACTGTTTCCACTCTTTAGCGCATGCTTTTTGACAATACGGTTGGTCGCGTATGAGCAATATTGTTTTTATGTCGCTGTTTATCAATTAATATTATATTGATCATGAATTATGGAGAAATTTCCTGTTTCATTATTTTGTCATTGATATTTGTTATCAACAGCTCTGTATCCAGTTTTCGATATACCGACTGCCAAACTGTCGCGTTTCATTTTAATGGTATGGCGTATGACTGCCATTTTTGTTTTACTGTCATTTTTTTCTCCTCATTGTTGATATTTATGTGGCTGTGTCTGGCTTATACACAGTATTTACCTACTCTTGGACATTCAGGTAAATGGTAAAATGCGACATCTTTGAAATGACGCGAAACAGATTCGCGTAATAATTTCTCAGCGTTTAGTTAACCTGTGCTTGAAACTTTTGTACCATCATCTGATTTCTTTCGGTTGGTCTTCTTACTTTTTTTCAAATAAAAATACATGATGCTTGCTATAGAATATAGATTTTTTTTCATTGAAGATGATGTTTTTTCACTGTCTGTTATTGAATGTGTACAGTATTTTTCTCACATCCAACAGTATAGCATTCTCCAATATGACAATTTCTACTTTTCATATAATTATTGCAACAACTCTATTTTAACTGCCCATTTTTTTTATGCCAGTTTTGGAAAATCTGTAAAGTAACGAGTCATCTCGCGACAAATATTTCTTATCGCGATATTCTTTGATATATTTATTTCAAACTAATTTGTCGTAAAGAGATGCGCTTTAGTAAACCATCTTTTTGCAATGAGCTTATCGGTCCAGCCAAATATGCTGTATCCATATTTTGTCTCATTTTCATTCATCGCTTCATTTTCTTGCTTTAAAGTGACTTTCATGCACACTTTAATTTCATTTGCTATTTTTATTGATAAAATAAACAAAATAGTATTGGAATTTAATATATGCCCAATAGATACCTCAGTTGGTAAGGGATATATTCATAGTTGATAATGAATCTAATGCATGTATAAAAGTATGTTATTCATTCATATATTGATATAGGGGGCATGGTTAGTGTCAGTGACATGCAAATTATTGCTGGGCACCTTCAAACATTAATATTTGTTTGTTATAGATATAAAAAAAAGTCAAATAAATAGTTTTGCAACAAAACAGAGCATTATTTGAAGCAAAAACAACTATTTATCCATATATGGTCATGTATTTTGACACTTAAGTTATGTAATGTTGCATATACAATAAAATGAATATGCAGTCAGATAGATACACTATAGGAGGCAATACAAGGACATTTTCAAAGTATTTCTTTTTCTAGAATTATTTTTATTAAGGTACAATGGCTTAAAAATTTTGGCAGTTTTTCCTGTTTTCGAGTCGTCTGAAACTGATTTATGCATGTGTGACCGCCATCTTATTTTGGTGGATGAATTCGAAAACAGTTGCGCGATGAATTCAAAATGCATATTTTTATATTTAGAAATGGTAATGGTTTGTTCGACAAAAATTTCAGTCACATGTCATGACAATTTCTACTCTTCAAGGTCTCACTGAACAATTACCTCCCTTACATGACGGTAGCAAGATTATTACGCCCAAGAAATTAGAGCTGTGTAAAGCGGTTGGGTAAGTTTTTTTTAAAAAATGCATAAAATGTCATATTTCTTTGTGCATATGGGAACATTGGAACATTTTCATGATTTCTGCAAAGTTTGGGTGACCCTGGGAACTGTTTGATGATGCTATAACAGTTTAAAGATGCGTAGTGATACACTGCAACAAATGGGCAGAATTGTCAAAAATGAAGGGGTGCCATCAAACCATCGAAATTGTGAAAAAGCAACCTGGTCAACCCCATGTTTTTTTCTGCATATTTGGACCAACAGAGGACTATCTATGGGAATGAGGCACTTTTAGAACCATTGGTAATGTATCCAGTGTTCCAGAAGTGCATGTCTCTATATGTAGAACAGTACAAAATTAATTGGTGTGTGAGACGTACATTGGTCTTACATTGGTAGTATGGAATTTAGACACGTTATTTAGGAGAACATTTTGTTAATAATGGTAAATGAGATACACATCTACATCTGTGTCTCTTCGAAGCACATAACGCAAATGACAGATTCTGATTCATTGAATCTGTTGATGATGGGTTATAAAATGTAACTTAGTTAACAATGTAAAGGCATCTTGTGGACCATTTTGCCTTTAATTGTATATGTTTTATGTGCACGGATATTGACTTTATATGTGCAATTATGGATATAAATACCTTTATAATGGATGATAGCACGGTCTTAATGCTAGTTACTCAAATTGGGAACAATATATTACATCTGTGAACAGCCGACATCAAACGTTATGTATCAGGCCGACACATTTAGTTTTGAAATTATAATGGCCGAACCAGGCACATATTCAAGAATTACATCATCACTCGGATTTGAACAAGATGCACAGTGTTACCATACTTCTTTGTTATATATATAACTCAAATAGATGACCCATTGTAAAATATAAAGTTAAGCGTTAAACACAGTGTTATCATACTTCTTTGTAATGTATATAACTTAAATACTAGTATATGATCAATTGTAAAATATAAAGATAAGCGTTAAACACAGTGTTTCCATACTTCTTTGTTATGTATATAACTCAAATAGATGACCCATTTTAAAATATCAAGTTAAGCGTTTAACACAGTGTTATCATACTTCTTTGTTATGTATATAACTCAAATAGATGACCCATTGTAAAACATAAAGTTAAGCGTTAAACACAGTGTTATCATACTTCTTTGTTATATATATAGCTCAAATAGATGACCCATTGTAAAACATAAAGTTAAGCGTTAAACACAGTGTTATCATACTTCTTTGTAATGTATATAACTTAAATACTAGTATATGATCCATTGTAAACATAAAGTTAAGCGTTAAACACAGCGTTTTCATACTTCTTTGTTATGTATATAACTCAAATAGATAATCCATTGTAAAACATAAAGTTAAGCGTTAAACACAGTTTTCATACTTCTTTGTTATGTATATAACTCAAATATATAATCCATTGTAAAACATAAAGTTAAGCGTTAAACACAGTTTTCATACTTCTTTGTAATGTATATAACTTAAATACTAGTATATGATCGATTGTAAAACATAAAGTTAAGCGTTAAACACAGTGTTTTCATACTTCTTTGTTATGTATAAGTTTTCATACTTCTTTGTTATGTATATAACTCAACTAGATGATCCATTGTAAAATATAAAGTTAAGCGCTAAACACAGGTTTTTCATACTTCTTTGTTATATATAAAACTCAAATAGATAATCCATTGTGAAATATAAAGTTAAGCGTTAAACACAGTGTTTTCATACTTCTTTGTTATATATATAACTCAAATAGATAATCCATTGTAAAATATAAAGTTAAGCGTTAAACACAGTGTTATCATACTTCTTTGTTATGTATATAACTCAAATAGATGATCCATTGTAAAACATAAAGTTAAGCGTTAAACACAGTGTTTTCATACTTCTTTGTTATGTATAAGTTTTCATACTTCTTTGTTATGTATATAACTCAAATAGATGATCCATTGTAAAATATAAAGTTAAGCGTTAAACACAGTGTTTTCATACTTCTTTGTTATATATATAACTCAAATAGATAATCCATTGTAAAATATAAAGTTAAGCGTTAAACACAGTGTTTTCATACTTCTTTGTTATATATAAAACTCAAATAGATAATCCATTGTAAAATATAAAGTTAAGCGTTAAACACAGTGTTTTCATACTTCTTTGTTATATATATAACTCAAATACTAGTAGATGATCCATTGTAAAATATAAAGTTAAGCGTTAAACACAGTGTTTTCATACTTCTTTGTTATGTATAAGTTTTCATACTTCTTTGTTATGTATATAACTCGAATAGATGATCCATTGTAAAACATAAAGTTAAGCATTAAACACAGTGTTTTCATACTTCTTTGTTATGTATAAGTTTTCATACTTCTTTGTTATGTATATAACTCAAATAGATGATCCATTGTAAAATATAAAGTTAAGCGTTAAACACAGTGTTTTCATACTTCTTTGTTATATATATAACTCAAATAGATAATCCATTGTAAAATATAAAGTTAAGCGTTAAACACAGTGTTTTCATACTTCTTTGTTACGTATATAACTCAATACTAGTAGATGATCCATTGTAAAACATAAAGTTAAGCGTTAAACACAGTGTTTTCATACTTCTTTGTTACGTATATAACTCAATACTAGTAGATGATCCATTGTAAAACATAAAGTTAAGCGTTAAACACGTTTTTAAAACGATTATATAGAAATAGTTTTCAATTATGCTGTGCAAGCGATGAGACCAAATTGAAATATTTGCCTTGATTTGACTTGACTTAAATCGACTTTTGACTTGACTTGATTTGACTACTCGTACGATACTTGGTCAATACAATAGTCATCAGGTGATATTTCGTGCGCGATATTTTTCCAGTGATTCTAATAAGACAGTTACATGTATACTGCATGTAAACCTGAAAAAAATATCAAATAAGGAAACTTCGCTGATATTGTATGAACTTCTCTTTGGCTAGTTTGACCTTCACAGTGTCAATAATGGTTGTACATCATAAATTGTAACTGTCATAGATGATGTTCAGCTTCCAACTATAGTTACGGATAGTGCCGATGTTTGAAAGGTCTGAATTTTAACGATGTATTTAAAATAATTGTGAAACTGTTTCATTTTATTGAATATTCCTGTGAACGAGTGTTTAATAATATTAGTAACTTGTGTAAAATTAGAATGTTAAAAATTGTTTGTATTTTGTAACTTTGTCTTATTTCGGATACGTCCGTGGGGTATTTGAGCGAAAGCGGGGGGACGCTGGTGTTGTTTTTTTCCAGTGCATTCGAACAGTTCAGTCATGGTGTAGAAGGGTCTGGAATTCAGGCTCGGACGGGTTATTTAGTTTGGGCGGGGGTGGGGAAATATGTTATTTTAAATAGTTTTATTTTACTTTAATGTTTATTTGGTCAACATATGGTTATGTTCATACAAATTAACGAGTTTTTCGAGCTGTATTTTCTTTTGGAATTCGAAGATGCAGTAGAGAATCAAGATGGCGAATCCGAAATTCGGATATTGTTTTATTTATTTTGGATAGTTTTTTTTTAATCATTAAATGATTTATTTTGGGGTCAGGTCATTTTTTTAGAAGAATTGTTTTATGTATTTTGATTTGGTGGTCATTGATTGTGTTAATTGACTTGTGAATTTTGGTAATATTTCTGTGGTAATTATAGCAGGGTGTTTTGTTATCGTTAAGATGAGTGGGATGAGTGTTTATGTATATATCATATGATCTGTTTTGCATAGTTGATTTTGTTAACATTTGCTCGATTCTACATTCAGCCCATATACAATATACTTAGATATTAATAGTTGACCTTTAACATTAAATAGGTGACACACCTGAAATGGTGCAGTCTTTTTCAAGGTCCATTCCATATTAATATTTGACCTTTAATACTAAATAGGTGAGACACCTGAAATGGTGCGACCTTTTCAAGCTTCATTCCATATTAATATTTGACCTTTAATATTAAAGAGATGAGACACCTGAGATGGTGCGACCTTTTTATAAACTCGTGTGATGCTTTAACATTGCTTTTGTTAATATACGAATGTGACACCTGAGATGGTGCGGTATCCCTTGACATATATTAAGTATGTTAATGTTGCTGTAAATAAACAAGTGTAACATCTTAATGATGCGACTTCTTTTTCTGTGTTTAAGTCTAACTCTTATATTACAAGTTAGACGTGTATAACGTTCTAGGGTTCGCCTTAGACAGCCTCGAGCCAAGCTACCTTCAGTCTATATTTGTTTTGAGACATTTTTTTGTGATAGTTGGCTGTAACCGATGCAGATTATCATGGAGTTAATGTTAATATCAGAGTAGGTGCAGCACCTGTGGCCGGGACCGGTTAGTTCAGGTCGTGTGTCTGACATAAGTCCATGAGTCGTAAGTTCGAATCCTCGCCTGGTTATAGAGATACCTCTGTAGATTTCTTTCACAGTTAAATAAGATAAAGTCCAACTTTCATATTACAATTTAGAGATATTTAATACTTGAGTTTATAACTCGACAGCATCGGGTCATACTACCTTGGTGGGTCTTTTTTGTCTTTTTTTGGGGAGAGAGGCGGGGGGGGGGGGGGGGGGGGGCAGTCGTGGTAGTTGGCTGTAACCGATGTGGGTTAGGCATGGTGTTAATGTTAATATTTAAGTAGGTACGGCGTCTTCAGCCGGGCCCAGTTGGTTCAGATGGTAGCGTGTCTGTCCAGTTTCATACAGGGGTGGTGAGCTCCTAACCCCGCCCGGTTCAATCTCCTTGATTCGAACAAGCAAAAATTATGTTCTCATGGAAAGATGCCCCCTCTTCTTTGTAGACTTATGTCTGTGGTAGTCCGCATGCAATCAGAATAATATTCGACATTTTTTTATCTCATGTCTATACAAACACGTACCAGTAACTCGTGTTGATTCATTAAGGAAAATTGCAAGAATAACTGAAAATATCATTCATTTCACCCTTGTACAAATATTTATGTAACAGCCGACCGCACAGCAACACTTTAGACTTGTTAATATGATATTAGGTATATTTATCTAATAATAAAATACATGTACGTTCAATCATTTATTTAATACTATACGTGTACGTTATTGATAAAAGCCCGTAACACCAAAAGTTAGTCTTTGTTCCCCCTTTTATAAAGAGTTGTTCCCGATAATCGCACGATACTATATGGTGACCTTGTCGGGATATGAATTGCACGCGGATCGTCTTTGTCTTTTAGTAAATCATGATATTGTTTATTTATAAAAAGAAAACTTCTATTGTGTTTTACTTGGTCAGGATTATAAACTCGTCGATTCATTCATGCTCAATTATCAGCTAATGCGAAGATCAAAATGAGATCACGTTGTCAGGTGTGCGAACGTATTTTGAGGGTATGCGTTCTTAGGCGGTAAAAATGAGCGGACGCGTAAAAAATGGCGAATTTTTGTTTGTAAAAGTAACGTCAATGCACAGAAAAACACGGTAATTTATTTAATATATTTTAAGTATATTGCCTTCCATCAGTAGTTCATTCCTACCTTGCAGCTATCACCATAAAAGACGCAATTCAAGAAAACCAAGAGTGTTTACATGTGCCGAAATACATGTTCACTAAATGACACCTTCTTTTGAACTTTTTTCTATGATATCACGTTGTGTTTTCATGAATTTTACTGTCAGTACTGTTTTCACCACCAATTATTTTCGAATTACTCTTGATTCGCCCGTTTAAAACCTCTTTGTTATGAAATTCATGTGTGCGACAATATATGAGGGATTTCGTCAACTGTATGCCATACATGAATGGATGCGTTTGATGCCCAGTAGGGAAAATAATATTTTTTGATTATCTTCGATGTTTGCTTTTTCTTAAACTAAGGGAAACGCAAAGGTAGATCCATTATTTGAATCAACCATTTAGAAACATTTTCCGAGTACAGTTAATTGTTTTCAAAGAATAAATGGTCAAGACGTTACTCATTTAGAAAAGAAAGCGCCGCAGATGACCAACTCTTAAAATTAAAACAGTATATTTCGTTTCGATGACGCCATATCGACACTCTCACCACGTTGTTCGTGTACTATGACAAAAGGTGGTTGTATTTGACTTGTATTAAAGTTATATTCCACTCTGTTTAATACCAAATCAGGTGCGTACCTGCCTTTACGCAAGTACGCAGCTGGGTCCACATGATTTTGATTTTTTAGCTGATATCAGAAAATGCGTACATAATATGTTTAATACTGTCCAACAGATTGCATTAGCGTTTAACTATTCAGCAAAACGTCTACTTGCATTTAAGAATAAGTATGAAAATGATGATCTTGATGGAGAAACGGACCGACTTCAAAACCTTTGTGGAACTAAATGTGCAAGTCAAGCAGGCTCCTTGTACACGTACGTTTAAATAGGTATATACAAAATTTTTAGTTCACTCGATGTACAGATGTAACATCTTGAAGTTTAACAGTTTCGCAGGATGTAATGCCTCTAAAAGGGATTATATTGGCATATTACCGTCAATTCCCTGTCCTAAATACACACGCCAAGCATGAAGATACACTTATAAGTGTGTCTAATTGCATAACCTCTTTATTACAAACATCGGGGTTTCTTAAGCCACGTTTTTGTTTTTGTTTACATTTACCATTTTCAACGAACCGCTTTCGGGTTTCCGATCAATCATCGGATCGTGGAGACTCGTTCCCGATCTCGTTTTCGTGGCTTTGTTCGGGAAGTTTACGGAGTTCAATGTAAACATTGCGCAATACTTTATTCCGGGACGTATTAAAGTTAGTGTTAGTTTGATAACTCTCAAGTAAATAAGGGTTATACGTCAATACATAAGCATTTTTTTGTGCACACTGCATACAGGAAAAGTCTGGATTAACTGCGTGTTTGTGTAACTTGCCAATATAATCCCTTTAACAAGTAGTTGCAGGCAAAGGGCAATTGGAGAGCAATGTGCTGACCACACAGATTTGTCGAGTATGTTGCATCAGCTGACGGCACAACAGGGAGACTGTGCTTTACTGACCTCAGTGGTGACTTTGAGAGCTTCAGACGTGAAGCATACTATATCCTGATATCCTTTCCTGTCTGGTTGAACTTATAACCATGTCAGTGCAGAATGGTCGTTCAGTGTCGTGTGTAGAGTGCGGATTATCTAAGGTCAACCATGTACGGTGTTCCGTTAGGGCCATCGTGCTATCGCTTTGTCAACAAGCATGCGCGATGCCACGATAGCACGATGACACGATGGTGATGACACGATAGTACGATAACACGATGGTGATAGTACGATGACACGATGGTGATGACACGATAGCACGATGACGATGACGCGATGATACGATGACACGATGGTGATGGAGCGATGCTACGATGACACGATGACGATGACGCGATATTACATCGCGTCATCGTCATCGTGCCATCGTGTCATCACCATCGTGTCATCGTACCATCACCATCGTGTCATCGTGTCATCGCGTCATCGTCATCGTGCCATCGTGCCATCACCATCGTGTCATCGTACCATCACCATCGTGTTATCGTACTGTCGTGTCATCACCATCGTGTCATCGTGCTATCGTAGCATCGCCTTCCTGTAAGACATGCGAAAAAAAATAATAATGGAACACATCATGCATTCAAATATATTCGGGGTTATTTTGTGTCAGGTTATACATAACCCTGAGACACAAATGCTGCTGAAAAGGGAAATTCATATAAGATACACAGTCATATGTTTTCTTTTTATATTATAATCACTAAATGTGAGTTATTTATGCGTGCAAATATGTTATTACGTGAATGGTAAATTATTGAGAAGGTATATATTATGATTATAGTCCTTTCGACAGATTCACAAAAAAGTTGTCGATCCGGTAAACAACAGACAAAATCTTAAATGATAAAATAGTTGGTGTATAATACCGATGCGTAGTGGTCTGTCCGTCTGCCTGCCTGCCTGCCTGCCTGCCTGCCTGTCTGTCTGTCTGTCTGTCTGTCTGTCTGTCTGTCTGTCTGTCTGTCTGTCTGTTTTTGTTTGTTTTTTTGTTTGTTTATGTGTTCATTCGTTCGTTAGTTCCATCGTCCGTCCGTCCGTCCGTCCGTTTGTTCGTTTGTTCGTTCCTTCAGGCGACCGGTTTACCGAAACACTTTTTCCTGGGATCCTATGAGGCAAACCAGTACTCGAGCACGCCTATCTCTGCAAGTAACTGATGACTTTTTCAGTTCAATCAGCGATGTAACACAAATGACAATAAGGCGCAATGCCATATATCAGTCAATCATCACAGAGACTATGGCTGGGCGATATGTCACCTTTGGTAGAGTTTTGAGTGTCTTAAAAGAAAGTTAGATGTCGAGTAAGAAAGTCGAGTGTCGAGTAAGAATGTCGAGTGTCGAGAAAGAAAGTTTAATGTCGAGTAAGAATGTCGAGTGTCGAGTGAAAAAGTTCAGTGTCGAGTGAGAAAGACGAGTGTCTAGTAAGAAAACTGAGTATTGAGCAAGAAAGTCGAGTGTCGAGTAAAAAAATATTTTTGGTAGTTAAACACCCAATTAGGAATTAGTGAGCACTGTTCAAAGTGGATTGGCCATACATGGTAAAGACAGGCCCTGTTCAATCAGTTGGTTACGTGTCTAACTGTCAATCCAGGGATCATGAGTTTGAATACCCGCCAGTAACCTACAACACATTCTCCGTGATGACAAATAAAAAAATGTCAGTCTCATTGTCATTCGTCTCTAACCACTGTTTCAAAAGTGTTATGGATAAGTCGCCCCAAAGACAACTCGTCCCACATTTTGAGACAACTCGTCCCAAGTTTCGAGACAACTTGTCCCCTATTTAAAGACAACTCGTCCCATCAAAAGACAAGTTGTCCCAATTAATTATGTCCTGTACCATGTTAAACTGGAAAGATATCAGTTAGTTGCACAAATGAGTTTAACTGATCGTCTATTAACACTTACTTTAAATGTATTTATTTCACATTGATGTGACACAAGTTATTATTATAAATCACGTTCGGTGTATTCTTGGGTAGTAACAGTACTAAGAATATACGAATATAGTGTCCGTCTCACACATAACCGTGGCGGGGGATCAAACCCACGACACTCTGATCGTCTGCTAGCTCTCGATAGCATAACAATTACGCTAAACACTCAACTCAACAATCAAATGGTAAGAGAAAAGTGAACAAGTTCATTGTTCAAGTGACATATAACTGAATGTACATTGTATTGTATTGTTGGGTGTTTATTGTCGTTTTCAACAACTGTTCAGTGCTGGCACACATGAGTATCATGCCGAACCTAATACCGTCTAGACAACTAGACTAAAACTTTGGAATTCATTTAAATACATTAATTATTTTATTATATATTCATTGTCGTGTTAAAATAAAGTACACGAGTAAGCGTTCCTCTTGATTTTCCATTTCTAGTTATAGAAGAAGAAGAAGTAGAATAAGAAGTAAAAGGAGATGGAGGAGAAGAAGACTATACACAGTTTCTCATCAAAGTACAATGTTGCAGTAATATGCATATTTAAACACATAAACACAAAACGAGTTGAATGACTAACATGTACATACTTAAATATAAACACATAACTATACCTTCCGATACTATTATAAGAATTCCACTTAAATACAGGAAGGCGATGCTACGATAGCACGATGACACGATGGTGATGGCACGATAGTACGATAGCACGATGGTGATGGTACGATGACACGATGGTGATGACACGATAGCACGATGACGATGACGCGATGACACGATGACACGATGGTGATGGCACGATGACACGATGACGATGACGCGATGTAATATCGCGTCATCGTCATCGTGTCATCGTAGCATCGCTCCATCACCATCGTGTCATCGTGTCATCGCGTCATCACCATCGTGTCATCGTGCTATCGTGGTATCGCGTGTGCTTGTTGACAAAGCGATAGCACGATGGCCCTAATGGGACACCGTAACCATGAGATCTGAATGCCGTTCTGGACTAGTCATGCTACATAGCTACAGACGTGAGCAGATTGACATTGAAAATGTTATTAAAAAATCCCGGTAAGAAAGCCCGGATATGTGACTTTATCTAGAACCAGGGGCGCTCAGTTGAGTACAAATTGTGAAGACAGTCTCACTGTTCTAACGTCGATGATGGTAACATACATGTCTCTTTTTGCACTGGTAATGCCGGTCATTAAATAAAACGTCATCAAACTTAAAAAAACTTATTTTGTAATTATTACTTTTTTGTTTTAAAACTTAATTACCCAACACCCTTACAACTAGACTATGGCACTCAATGTGATGGATCGATCACACAACATTGTTTAAGTGTTACAAGTTTCTAGAGCTAATGTAAAAAACTCTCGCGTCCGCTTCCTGGGTAGGAAACATTACTGAGTTTTGCAGTTGATAAAAGGCAATCAAATTCCTGGCTTGGAAGGGCTCGAACCGGCGACTTTCGGAACGTAGATTCCTGAATCCACTTCAATATAGCCTGGGTACGCGCCTGCAAATCCATTTTATACTTTTAGGAGATTATGGAGATAGATGGAGGGTTTCAGTGCGCTGTTTGTGACAAGAATTATAAATCACAATCTGCATTATCACGACATATTCGAAATCATGGACCTGCGAATTATATATGCCAAGTGCGCAGCAACGAATATCATATTAAATACGACTATAATAGGCATATAAAGTCACACCAGGGGGACTAGTATCTATGCCCGGAGTGTGGAAAAGCATTTCCCAGTCAATGGAATTTACGTAATCACAACATGAATGTTCATCAGAGGATACTGAAACTGACTTGTCACCTGTGGAGCGAAAGGTTTGCTCACAAGGCTGTACTAACGGCTCATGTTGCCAAACATTGTGGTCAGAAACCATTTGAACGTCAAAGGTGTCGACATCAATTTTATTATGTGAAAAACCTCCAAAGGCACCAACCAACAATGAAACAGTTGTAGAGACATTGGACCATATATGTACTTCATGCCTAAAGGCGATCAAAAGTAAAAGGGACTGAAACAATACATCCTTCTTCACAATGAACCTTCGTATGTGTTTACAGTGTGTGGGAGAATATTTATCTGGAAGTTTAGTTTCCGTGCACATATCAAAGTGTGTCGTACATAAACATTTTACTTGCTTCCGCGAAGTTTTGAAGCTTATCTTATTTGCTCAACATATGTACTTTCACTAAAGACATCTATTTCTTACGGTAAGATTAACCATTTAAATTTTGATAGATTTGATAACTGAAAAAAAATAATTTCATTTATATTATGTTATCTACTATTATCAAAAATAGGATGGTTTCTTGATCGATACATTTTTCACTGTGCGATTACCAATATTTTATTTGCATACTTCAATGTTGTTTTATTGAAATGTTGTTTTAGTGTTCCCTTTCTGCTTTAGCAATCCAATTGCAACAGTTTTTTAATTGTATATTCCAGTGAGTCATATGCGTGATCACTGTGCTCGTGCATGTCGTAGGAAGCGACAATTTGAGTAATACTAATTGTGTCATCATTTATTCGTATATACTAGAATATCGTAGATTAGCTTACTTCGAAAAACATATTTTCATAGCAAGTCATTGTCAACGTAATAATCGCACCAGGGCCTGATCGAAGTTAAAGTAGCATAGTTTGTGCTCATTGAAAATGCTTCGTATTTTGTATTATTTTCATATATTTCAATCGTTCCATTTTATTGCAAGTTGCATACAATATTTGTTAAACTTAAACATAACTTTATTTATTAATTTGTGTGGTTTCAGGTAAGACTAAATATGATCACTGTTAATATCAAAACATATTTTCCCTCATTTTTGTGTTCATTATTGAAGTTAATTATCAACCCCTGCGTGGTTCCAGGGTGTCACATAAGTGTTGGTAAGACTATGATTCATTCATACCGGTAGAGGTAACTGCTTCAGTATTGGTTATAACTTGCTGAAACACTGCAGTTCAGAAAAATCAAGATTCTGTGTTTATTATGCATATCAAGATTATTTTTTTTTGTATTTACTGAGATCGAGTATATATTATATTGTTCCAGATTGCATTATGTAACCTTTGATATATTAATCTATTTACATTCATAATCAGTCTTTGCATTAATATATAGAATTGTTATTGTTTGATTAAACCAATCTGAATATGATATCGTTTTTTATGTTTTTTTCCAATGAATATATTATATCTTGTTTGTATTGGTATATACATGTTATTATTTTGTTTTATTGTAATGTAAAATCACAACTTCTTTGAAAGTAAATACGTCTTAGTTTCATGAAAAGTATGCATGCACGCCAGTACTAAATGGCGTAATGATTTATACCATATGAACTATATTTGGTTAACCAAAAAACAAAAAAAAACAATAATTAACGGCTGAGCCATACAAATGAATGCAGGTTATTAATTACGCTTTTAATTCTGACGAAAAATAAAAGTGAAACACACGGTGTCAATATATACACGAATTGTGATCCAAACATACGCTGTTCATGGGATGCAGCATACACATGTATGAATTTAAACACCGACATATTATTTTAACAAGTACTATTTTAATTCTGCTTTAAATAGTTTTTTTTCTGACACACCGAGTCTTAAAGAGGTTTATATCCGTGACTCGTCCATTTGTAGTGATATTTTGATATATGTATAATGTACCCCATCTGCAAAGTTTAACCTACGCTTACTAATTTGTAAAGGTGAATTTATTGGAGTTTTCATTATTTTTTGCCAATGTATACTCCAGGAGAGAATGTGCTACTAGTATCTTGAAGAAAATGTGCCAATTATTGTTCATGCCTATGTCTTTTCTTAATAGATGATATTTTCATTTGTTGTTCTTAGTAACATTGCACTAGGTGAAGGTAAAATAAATTTCCGCTTTTGCCGTTGTGGCCGCTTATTTAAGGAAATGGCTTTTTTTCTGGAAGGCATTTTTCCGGGTTAGGGAAAATCATAATAAAGGACACACTATGCTGAATTTTTATTCAATGGCGCACACGTGTAACTGACAATATCTATATTTGTTTTTTCCCTACTGGAAACGCATCCATTCATTTATGGCATACAGTTGACGAAAACCCTCATATATTGTCGTACACATATGAATTTCAAAACGAGGAGGTCTTAAACGGACGAATCAAGTGTACTTTGGAAATACTTGGTGGTGAAAACAGTACTGACAGTAAAATTCATGAAAACACAGCGTGAGATCATAGAAAAAGTCCAAACTAAGAAGCCATTTAGTGAATATGGATTTCTGTACATGTAAACAATCTCCGTTTTCTCGAATTGCGTCTTTTGTGGTGATAGCTGCAAGGTAGGAATGAACTACCGATAGAAGACAATATACTTAGTTACATCTTGGAAGTATGCATTAACAAAAATAATGAGTATCAAAATAAGAGGCCCAAGAGGGCCTGAGGACGCCCTACTGACTCATAGTGGCCATAGCACTTTTTGAAACTCTACTATGCAACAGAAACATTGGGGCGGGGTCATTTTTAACTCTAGGGACACCATTTGAACAAATCTAACAAAACTATAGTTGGTCATCATTACCAACAAACATTTTGAAAATCTGTTGGACCGTTAATGAGAAGAAGATTTTTTAAGTTTTGGACTATTTCTAGTAACGGTGGCCATCTTGAATTTTAGATAAAAAAAAATATTTTGTATAGTCTCCTATGCAATACAAACATTCATGTGAAGTTTCAATTTAATTGGCCTAGTGGTTTCAGAATAAATGAAAAAAAAAAGAGAATTTTCTGTTTTCTCACAGTATCCCTATGTAAAATTCTAAGTCCCCTTACAGGGCCCCTATATATTTTAGCCCCTAAATTATTATCTGCAATCAAACCCCTACACATAGGGATAATTTATATCAAATATGTACAAATCTGACATACCGGTTCTTAAGAAAACGATCTTACTAATTCCCAATTTGTACTCTTTTGGGGCCCCTTCTGACCCCTTAAGACATGGAACCCATTCATTTTTACAAATCTTAACCTCCTTCACCTAACAATGCTTTAGTGAAGATATAGGCAAAATCATTTCCATTTAAAAAAAAAAAATATATATATATATTATATTGACATGTGTCCCCTAATTGAACTCTCGGGGCAGGGTCATATTTAACCCTAGGGACACCATTTGAACAAATCTAACAATAGTATAGTTGGTCATCATTACTACATAAACATTTCGAAAATCTGTTGGGCCGTTCATGAGAAGAAGATTTTTTAAGTTTTGGACTATTTTTAGTAACGGCGGCCATCATGAATTTTAGATCGAAAAAAAAATAAAAAAATCTTCTGTATAGTCTCCTACGCAATCGAAACATCCGTGTGAAATTTCAGTTTAATTGGCCTAGTGGTTTCAAAACAAATGAAAGAAAAAGAGAACTTCTGTTTTCCCATAGCATCCCTATGTAAAATTCTAAGTCCCCTTACAGGGCCCCTATAAATTTTAGCCCCTAAATTCTTATTTGCAATCAAACCCCTACACATAGGGATAATTCATGCAAAATATGAACAAATCTGACATACCGGTTCTTAAGAAAACAAATTTTGTAATTCCCAATTTTTAAACTTGTGGGGCCCCTCCTGACCCCTTAGGACAGTGGACCCAGTCATTTTTACAAATCTGAACCTCCTTCACCAAACAATGCTTCTGTGAAGATATAGGCAAAATCATTTCCATTTAAAAAAAAAAAAAAAAAAATATTATAATGACATGTGTCCCCTAATTGATCCCTCGGGGCGAGGTCATTTTTAACCCTAGGAACACCATTTGAACAAATCTAACAAAACTATAGTTGGTCATCATTACTAAATAAACATTTTGAAAATCTGTTAGACCGTTCATGAGAAGAAGATTTTTTTAAGTTTTGGACTATTTTTAGTAACGGCGGCCATCTTGAATTTCAGATAATAAAAAATCTTCTGTATAGTCTCCTATGCAATCGAAACATCCATGTGAAGTTTCAGTTTCAACGCGCCATCGCATAAGCACTTCTGGCCTTTGGCCAGTAATGCTAAAAATTACCGTGTTTTTCTGTGCCTTGATGTAATTTTTACAAACAAAAATCCGCCAGTTTTGACGCGTCCGCTCATTTTTACCACCTAAGAACGCATACCCTCAAAATAATACGTTCGCGCCCCCCACATTTATAATAGATATTCTTGTTTGTTTATTCCTTTGTTTATATGTTGAATTAATGTTATACTTCGTAAATATGCTGAGGGCCTCATGGAAGATTAAATTTATTCTAATGAGATCTTTCGTTAATAAAAAAAAATATTATTATTATAATCATTATTATTGTTATTATGATAACATCTTCCAGAAATATGTTTGCGATTGATGAATATTAATTTGAATATATATTTGATACACGTATTATGCAAGACAGAAAACACAGACATAATAGCTCAGTAATAGCTCTCTAACAGCGCTAAAATTATTGCTTACATGCAAATACTTCTGACAGAAAAAAATTACTTTGTTACAATTAAACTATTACTATTACTATTATTATTGGCGAATTAATTCACAAGTTGAGAAATAGAACAGAAATAAATTATGTTTCTCTCTCGTATGATGCTAGTAACCCTATATATAATATTCAGCTCTCTCTCTCTCTCTCTCTCTCTCTCTCTATTTATATCACAATAAAGAAATAAATATATTCATTGAACTAAAACCCTCCATTACACCCACGTCACTCGGCCATCACATGTTCACAAATATAAATAAGATATACAATCATTATACATTTTTCATCGTAAAATTTATCAAATCCTATATAGAAATTGTCCACGTAACCTCTCCTAGTTATCAAACATATAATATAGTCATGTTACCATTGGCGGATTCACGACTCGTGTTAGGGGGTGGAGGGTTATGTTTTCGGCAAGTGTTAACTACTTTGACGTCGCGTCAGAAGTTGAGGCTTACGCCGATTTCAGGGTAATGCGGGGGATAAAAGACTGTTCATATTGTTGAATAATCATATAAATGTATAAATTATTTTATACCAAATTAAAGATAATTTCATTTTTTTGTAATTGTAATATCTTAATTTGATCATCGTGTAACACGTACGCCAGGGAAATCGTTAACGCTTTTGCGTCAACAGAAAAACACGATGAGAGATGTAACAGAAATTAGCAACTGGTACGAGGTAATAAAATATTTTAGGGTGAAAACGGAGCCTAGTCATTTTGAAAACACGTATGGCGTTGAGACCAACACAGACGGAAATAGTGTCAACAAAAAAAATTGCGGCAAACAAAATAAATGATAAAAAAGTATAATTTAAAACTATATAAAACTATGAGAGTTTTGGGAAAAAGAGAATGAAGAAAAACATGGCTAAGTATTAAATTCATTTCACAAATTTATTTTTCAACAAATCAAGATTGTATGTACATTTTAAAAAACGTGTTTTCTTGTAATTTATGAGTATTTTCGTAAAATTGAAAAAGAAATTTTTTAGAAAGAAAAGTTTTAATGGAAATACGATTTCTAGTAAAAATGTCACAAATGGTAAAATCCGTGTATTGTTAATTACACTACCAAGTTTTTCATCTAATTAAATGTTTCCTTTTAAACGTATATCAATTTTATTTTAATCACATAATAGTGTTTTTATAAAGAACAACATGTGGTAATATTATTGCAAATCTCCAACGCATAAAAAAGTTATAACAGTTTATTGATTTCTAGTAAAAATGTCACAACAGTAATATTTAAATCGACCTGACGTAACATGTATTTGAGAAAATACGGTTTTAAGGAATGTAAATATATAACCCTTATCCTAGCACCATCTATTCTTTATATTACAGAAAAATCAAAAAATAAAACATTCGATTTGAATGTAGTCGTCTGTCTATCAACTTTGAAAGTACTCCTTAGAGGATCTCGATAAATATTACTTTGTACGTTATATGTATGTAGACGTATTACAGATTACGCAAATGTATTTATATCGATCATACCATTGACATGTGAGCTAAAGTTTACTGTTATTTTTTGCGAATGACTTCAATAGTATCGGCTCAATGTAATGTTATAAACTTATAATATAGTACAATAAAAGTTTACGTACAATATTTTTGAAGTTAATCAAAATTTACGTATGGTTGAGGTTCGTATTTACGGCGTTTTGACGTTACACTTCTGACGCGACGTCTTTGGGAGGTTGGGGTGTAAATTGTGTTTGGCAAAAGTACGATCCATAGTGGATCGTTGTAAATTTAAATGTTATTTTTTATAAGATGAGTTCATCGCCCCTGAATCCGCTAGTGGTTATTTGACCCCATTATATATTTATGCTGTTTAGTTTAAACACAATCTACAAGTACAGGCCGTCAATATCCGACACGTATCATGCCGACAACATTACTACCCCATTGTCGGCACAGTGCCAAACATAATCTACAAGTACAGGCCGTCCATATCCGACATGTATCATGCCGACAACATTACTACCCCAATGTCGGCACAATGCCAAACATAATCTACAAGTACAGGCCGTCCATATCCGATATGTATCATGCCGTACAACATTACTACCCCAATGTCGGCACAGTGCCAAACATAATCTACAAGTACAGGCCGTCCATATCCGACATATATCATGCCGACAACATTACTACCCATATGTCGGCACAGTGCCAAACATAATCTACAAGTACAGGCCGTCCATATCCGACATGTATCATGCCGACAACATTACTACCCCAATGTCGGCACAATGCCAAACATAATCTACAAGTACAGGCCGTCCATATCCGACATATATCATGCCGACAACATTACTTCCCCAATGTCGGCACAGTGCCAAACATAATCTACAAGTACAGGCCGTCCATATCCGACATATATCATGCCGGCAACATTACTTCCCCAATGTCGGCACAATGCCAAACATAATCTACAAGTACAGGCCGTCCATATCCGACATATATCATGCCGACAACATTACTACCCCAATGTCGGCACAATGCCAAACATAATCTACAAGTACAGGCCGTCCATATCCGACATATATCATGCCGACAACATTACTTCCCCAATGTCGGCACAGTGCCAAACATAATCTACAAGTACAGGCCGTCCATATCCGACATATATCATGCCGACAACATTACTACCCCAATGTCGGCACAGTGCCAAACATAATCTACAAGTACAGGCCGTCCATATCCGACATATATCATGCCGACAACATTACTACCCACATGTCGGCACAATGCCAAACATAATCTACAAGTACAGGCCGTCTATATCCGACATATATCATGCCGACAACATTACTACCACATTGTCGGCAAAATGCCAAACATAATCTACAAGTACAGGCCGTCAATATCCGACACGTATCATGCCGACAACATTACTACCCCATTGTCGGCACAGTGCCAAACATAATCTACAAGTACAGGCCGTCCATATCCGACATATATCATGCCGACAACATTACTACCCACATGTCGGCACAGTGCCAAACATAATCTACAAGTACAGGCCGTCCATATCCGACATGTATCATGCCGACAACATTACTACCCCAATGTCGGCACAATGCCAAACATAATCTACAAGTATAGGCCGTCCATATCCGACATGTATCATGCCGACAACATTACTACCCCAATGTCGGCACAATGCCAAACATAATCTATAAGTACAGGCCGTCCATATTCTGACAATGCAAATACCCACAGTGATAAACAATTAAATGGGTCGATATATCCCGCCATATCGTACTTTATACTTATCATAATACAGGTGGGTACAGAATCGATGCGGGGTTAAAAACAAGCGATATTTTATCTTGCTGGGCCATTATGACATCACTTTTCAAAGAAAATTATGAAAATGAATTTATTATAAAATAAATAATGATGATTACCAAGTAAGTGATTTGATAAATTCATGTACATCAAATATGAGTGAGAGTGTATCGTGATCACATTCCGTGTTTCACTAAATTACTAACAATAATTTAAAACTAGATCTAGTCCGCGATAATATTGTGAACTGTTTAGAATACTATCAAAATCACTAATAGTTCATCATTGAAAATCAATTAATGAAAGTTCTGTCAAATAAACCAATGGTGATTCATTTCAAAGTACTGTACAATTCTACATTTGTCCATATGTCGACTTAAGTTTATATACACATTGACGTTAATGACGTCGGTAAACTCAGGTGCGGATCCAGGAAGTAGTTAAATATCGATAAAACAACCACTTGCACTTATACTAATTATTTTAATCAATGTAGCCTTGATTCAACATATCTAGGAAAGTCACGTTTTGATGGGTTTCTTTTCACAATATCCTGCTGTGTGCTGTAACCATAACAATACTATTAACATGTTTTTATTTACATACTTGTCCATTAACACTTCTCGTTTGTCTATATGATGACGTAAGTTTGTATACAAAGTGACGTTGATGACGTCGGTATGCACAAGAGCGGATCCAGGAAGTAGTTAAATATCGATGCAACAACTCCCAGTATTCCAAATATTTATTTTAGTTAATGTAGCCTTAATTCAATATGTTTAGGCAAATCACACTAAGGTAATAACTTATACTGATTTTATCTTTTACAACACCCGCGTCACACAACACAAACATATGAATAGGGCCTATCATGTTAATAG